>JAOTON010001993.1:0-123290 GCA_034440635.1 Lepas anatifera | reverse complement strand
AGAAGACTTCCATCTCTGGATGAAGGCATTTGAGTCATACGTCGAAGCACGGACAACCTCACCCACGGAACGACTCCATTTTCTTGCCCAGTTCACTGCTGGTGAGGCTCGTAGCGCCATTCAAGGTTTTCTACACTTGCGATCTGAGGACGCTTATTGAAGGCCAAGGCCAAGCTTCAGGAGCGCTACGGAAATGACTTCCTGACAGCAGCCACGTACAAGAAGCGGATTCGTGCGTGGCCCGTGATCAAACCAGGGGACGGTAAGGCTCTTCAGCAACTTACTGACTACTTGGACAGCCGGAAGTGGCGTCACACTCAGTGAAAGGCCTGGAAGCATTGGACGACCCAGATGAGAATATGAAGATGCTGCGTCTTCTTCCAAGGCACATCGTCAGTCGATGGGAGCGCATCGTGGACTCGTCTCTGCATGAGCCACGTGAAGGGTCACCTGGGTGCTACCCATCTCTGGAGCGACTTTGTGTCCTTCCTTAAGAAGGAGGCCAGAGTTGCAAGCGGACCCATCAGTCTTCAGGGTGCCGTAGCTGGCCACAACCAAGAGCGCTCTCCGAGGAGGATGCCACCACAGAGCAAGGCAAGGACATTTTTGGCTACAGCTGATGCTTCAGCACATGGAGCCAAGACTGCATCACCAAGTACTCGCGGGGCAGAAGCAGAATTTAGACCCATGGATTGCAAGTTGTGTGGGGGCAGTCATGCACTGGAACTGTGTGAGAAGTTTCCGAAGCTGGATATCGTCGGAAGACGGAACGTGGTACGCGCAGTATAGCCTATGTCGAGGCTACATGCAAGCCTGGCTAAGTGTTTGGCGGCTCTGCAAGAGAAGGAAACGGTGTGAAAAGTGCAGATACTCCCACCCAACCGCGCTTCATGACGATACTTGGCAGCATACTGAGGTGTGAAGAATACTAAGGCGGGCTGCAAAACTGAATCAACACAGACAATGGCTACTTCACTGCAAGTGACGGCAAATAATGAGAACAAATGCGCTCATTCGATGGTGGTACCTGTACGGTTGCATCGTAGCAAGCCATCCTGAACAGGAGCTGGTAACTTACGCACTTCTGGACCTCCAGTCGGACGCGTGCTCATCTCAGAGTCCGTGCAAAGGCAGGTGCAGGCAGAAGGTGAAACCACCTACCTGCAACTCAGCACAATGACAGGCAAGTCGGTGGTGGAAAGCTGTGCTGTGGGTGGACCTCGTCGTGCGACCTGTTGATGGATCAGAAGAGATATGCTTGCCTACCACGTACGCACGCTCCAGCATACCCGCAGAGCGCAGCCTGATCCCGAGGAAGGAGATGGTGGAGAAGTGGAGCCACCTGAAGGACGTGGCGGAAACCCTTCCACCATACTACAGTGACGCAGAGATTGGGATCCTCATTGGCGTCAACTGCACCAAGGCCGTCAAGCCCGTCGAACTGGTTACTGGAGAAGACAGTGAACCTTGGGCAGTGAAAACTGCCCTGGGTTGGAGCGTCGTTGGCCCAGTGGGCAGAGCGGCACCACAGGACTCGAAGACATCATGTCACTTCGCATTCAGGGTTCAGACGCAGGAAGTCAGTCCGGCTCAGCTGATTCACCTGTTTGAAACTGACTTCAGAGTCACGATGGCAGAGGAAAAGCTTTCTCAGGAGGACATTCGTTTTCTCGACACCATGAAGAGTGGGATACACCAGCGAGATGACCATCATTTTGAGGATGCCGCTGCCGCTGAAGGATTCCTCATGCCAGTTCCCAAACAACAGGAGAAGCAGCTGTAAAGAGAGGCTGACAGGCCTGAAGAAACGACTCCGTGAGGGACCCGAAGTTTCGTCGTGAGTATGAGGCATTCATGGAGGAAATGTTAGAAAGGGGGGATACGCTGGAAGCAGTACCAGGTGATGATGATGAAGAAGAAGGCAAGATATGGTATGTGCCCCACCATGGTGTCTATCACCCAAAGAAGAATAAGCTGCGCGTGGTGTTCGATTGCAGCTCGGAGTATAAGGGAGTGTCCCTCAACTCACAGCTCATGCAGGGAAACAACTGCGTCAACAACCTCGCCGGCGTCTTGCGTGCGCTTTAGAAGGGAGAAGGTTGGACTGAGCTGTGACGTCGAGGGAATGTTTCAATCAGGTGGGAGTGAACATCGAGCACAGGAACCTGCTGCGTTTCCTGTGGTGGGAGAACGGAGACGTCACGGGTGCGCCATAAGGAGTACCGCATGACAACACATCTGTTTGGGAGCTACATCATCTCCTGCGTGTGCAATGTATGCACTCAACGAGACTGCGAACAGATACGAGAACATCTACGGCAACAAGGCGGCGGAGTTCGTCAGACGCGAGTTTTACGTGGATGATGGACTCACATCTGTACCTGACGCGCAGACTGCTGTGGAGCTGGCAACTTCAACCATCGAAATGTGCGCCAGTGGTGGGTTCAAGCTGCGCAAGTTTGTATCGAACGAAGCTGAAGTTCTGGCCCAGCTGCCACCTCAGTACCGCGCCGACAGCCTGCGGGAGGTTCAAGTGGCCCCCAGAGCAAGCCACAGAGCATGCTTTGGGCATCAAATGGGATATCAAAAACGACACTCTGGGATTCGATTTAGAGATAGCTGACCGGCCACCGACACGAAGGGGAATTCTTTCTCAAGTCGCGTCCCTACACGACCCTCTAGGCCTGATTTCGCCGTTTGTGCTGCAGGGAAAGTGCATCGTTAAACAGCTCTGCTGCGACGGCTGCGGATGGGACGATCCCGTGCCGGAGGAGACTGTCCGACTGTGGGAGACGTGGAAGGCAAACCTGACCTACCTACCCAGCATAAGTGTGCCGAGAAGCTACTCGTCGCTCAGATCGGAATGCGTAAAGCTGTATGAGCTGCATCATTTCTGTGATGCAAGCCTCACTGGATACGGCTACTGCAGCTTCCTCAGGACTATTGCAGAGGATGGCGACATCACATCGTCTCTTGTGATGAGCAAGGCGAGAGTGACACCGAAACGGCCTATGACCGTACCAAGATTAGAGCTGACGGCTGCGGTAGCTGCTGTAAAGGGCAGCTGCTTCTTAAGGAAGCAGTTAGCTATAGATAACCTGGAAGAGGTTTTCTGGACGGATAGCGAGGTGGTTCTTGGCTACATACGCAACGAAACAAAGAAGTTCCATGTTTTCGTGGCTAACCGAGTCCAGCAGATCCGGCAGTGCACCCATCCAGGCCAGTGGCGTCACGTCACGTCGGAAAACAACCCTGCTGATTTAGCCTCAAGAGGTGCAAGCCTAGAAGAGTTGAATAGCAGCGGCCTGTGGTGGCAGGGTCCTTCCTTTCTGCGGAAACCTGGAGACCTCCCTGGTGAGGTGACGCAGCTGGAGCCAGCAGAAGACGACCCGGAGGTAAAAAGGTCGGCAGTGTTTGTCACAGGTACCGTGCAAGAGCCTGGGTCTGCCGAACCTTACGCGTCTCTGTCCGAGAGACTGCAGTACTTCTCCAGCTGGTACAGGGCGAGAAGAGCGGTTGCGCTGATTCTGCGCTACAGAACGATCCTGCTGGCCCGTGTGAGGAGCAGAGTGCACAAGGAGAAGTGGCCACACACAGCGAAGACGACTGACTCTTCACATGTTAGCCCGTTGGATGTGCGGGATATGAAGGAAGCAGAGACGGAAATCATTCGTGCTGTGCAAGAAGAAAGCTTCAAGGAGGATTTGAAGACACTGAAGGACCAGTGCCAGCACTTTGATGATGCCTCTGAGAAGCGATGTGTGAAAGGGAAGAGTCAGCTTCATAGACTAGATCCATTCCTTGCCAACGACGGCTTGATCCGTGTTGGAGGACGGCTGCGAAGAGCTGATGTACCGAGAGAGGTAGCCCATCCAGTGATTCTACCGAATGATCATCCGTCACCAAGCTGATTGTGGAACACCTTCACAGTAAGATAGAGCACGGCGGAAGGGAAACAACACTGAATGAAGTACGACAGCACGGATTTTGGATATTGAAGGGGAGATCAGCCGTGTCAAGGTGCATTCTGGGCTGTGCTCAGTGCATCCGTCTGCGTGGAACGCCTTGCGCTCAGAAGATGTCTGATCTTCCTTCAGAGCGCTTTGCTGAGGACGCGGACCCGTTTTCTTTTTGTGGTGTCGACGCATTTGGTCCATTCTACATTCGCGAGCGTCGCAGTGAGGTGAAAAGGTGGGGACTAATTTTCACCTGCTTGGCCTAACGTGCTGTACACCTGGAAACGATGAACTCGATGACTGCCGACGCATTCATCAACGCCTATTGCCGGTTCACCTGTCGAAGAGGACCGATCCGCCAGATCTTCTGTGACAACGGAAGCAATTTCATTGGCGGCAAGAGAACGTTGGAAAATGCTTTGAAGGAGGATGACCATGCCAAGATCAAGACTGAACTCAACAAGAGTGACTGTGACTGGGTAGAGTTTGCCTTCAACGTGCCGCAGGCGAAGTCATATGGGCGGCGTATGGGAGCGCCAAATCAGGACGGCAAGATCCGCTCTCGCTAGTCTCTTGGACTCAAACGGGCAGCAACTGGATGATGAGCTCCTGCGAACGTTGTTTGTCGAAGCTGAGGCGATCGTCAATAGTCGCCCTCTTACTTACTCCAGTATGTCTGACACTAACACAGTAGAGCCTCTAACACCTCATCAGATTCTAACCCTGAAATCTAAGGTAGTCTGTCCTTTACCTGGGCGGTTCTGCACCGAGGATCTCTACGCTGGTCGGCGCTGGAGAAGAGTGCAACACCTGGCCAACATGTTCTGGGCCCGCTGGAGGCAGGAGTTCCTGCCTACTCTCCAAGAGAGAAGGAAGTGGCAGCGCCCGAGCGCAACCTTGAAGAGGGAGACGTCGTTGTAGTAGTCGACGACGCTGCTCCAAGAATCAACTGGCCGATAGGTAGAATCGTGGCGACCTACCCGAGCAGTGACGGGCTCGTGCGTAAGGTGCGCGTTCAGATAAACCAGGTGCAGTATGATAGACCCGTCAATCGTCTTATACTGCTTCTAAAGCATCCTGACGCAGAAGCAGAACCCGCTTCTGTGTAGCATTTGTCACAGACTAGTGAGGTCTTGATACCGCAGCATCGTGGAGAACTGCAGGCTCTGGACTAGTGTCGCATTGATTTGTGACATTGAGCTGTGTGCGGATAACAGTGAAGCCTGGGGTTGAGAACGATTTGAGACACTTAATGGGTGCTTTCGGCGATTGACAGAGCGGTGCGCTGTAACTCTTGAAAGACTCAGTAGCGTAACGCTCTGTTTGTGCGTGCAAGGTTAACTCCCCTGGTATAGGCAAACCGGGGTGAGTTTTCCCGTCGAGGGAGCCAGAATGTGAGGGCTTGCTGGACGTTTTGCATTGCAGAAGAAAATGTTTGTTGTAAAATTTTGGCATTGTATAGTGGTGAGTGTCCCCGCCTTTCACGCGAGAGACAGGGGTTAGATTCCCGGTCGAGGGAGCCAGACTGGTAGGATTTTCCGGACGTTTTGCGTCGCAGAAGATAATTTTTGTTTGCAAAAAATTGGGGAGCCATGTTCCCGCCGTTGTTACGTCGGTTCGATATTTAATGCAGCATTCCATGTGTGTGTGTGCCTATTCAGGCTGTTTAACTATATGCTCTTTCCTTTGCAGGTTAATGTAAGCAATTGGTTAAGTTGGTCAATGGTCTCATTGTTGGTTGGCATAGTTATTGAAAGGAGTCATAGCTTTGACTCACAGGCTGCTAACTGAGACAAATACTTACCAAGCACCTGCGCGACACAGCACGGAGTACGTATGGTTTCATCTTGTTTTGTTGTGGCTTAACCGATTGTTAAGTAGAGGCTGTTGACTGAGAGTTGGTATGAGTGTATTCTAGTCATTTCTAGTTCAAGCTTGAGTGGAGCTGTTTGTGAGTATGCGTGTGATCAATGAATGAGGATATATTTGTGAAGTGTCTAATGATATTTTCCATTTGGCAGTTTTTACGTCACTTGTCTTTCGGCTACTACTGTGGACTACATTGCTGGGAAAATATACAGAACCAAAAGCCCAATAGTGTAGTTTCGATGGGACATGCTACTACACTGCCGACTCCAACTGCCAAAACTCAAAATCTGAACCATTGCAGCAACTGCTTAGCTTTTCAGTATGACAATAGATGACTACCTTTTCTACAAATTTGCATCTTTTGGTGAGGTTTCGTTCACTAAAAACTGTTTTATTAGACTTTTTGTTAACCGGAAGTAGGGTCGGTTACTGCCAGAACTAGGTGCCAAAACTCAACTCACGAAGGAATGTAACAATCGCTTAGGAAAGCTTTGTGCCGAGCTATAAAATAGCAATTCTTAAAATTTGTACCTTTTCACGATGTTCCTTTCGAGAACAACTGTAAAATCATCGATTAAAAATGTCACTACTTTATTACAGAGGAATATTTTCTGTTGCTCCTGGTGTTCATGCCCGGAACCGAAGGCTGCATACCAGATCAGAAATATCCCAACATTCTTCCCCATATCCCAAGATATCAATAATTCCCCATACCAGGAGCAGGGGCGTACTTAAAACGTTGTCAACACAACAGAGAACGACAGCGCATAGGCGGATTCAGGATTTCCGACGGGGGGCACCATCCGGAACAGGGGGCACCACTTTTGACCGGCAAAACCTATCAGGTGAGCACAAAATCTTATTGGTGGGTGCTGATTTTCGCAACCGGAGCGGGGATGGGAAGCTATATTTCAGGGGGGCGACTATAGACCTCGCAGGGGGGTGCTGAGGGCTGATCGGGGGGAGGGCGCGGGACCTCTGCCCCCTGGATTCGCCTGTGCGACAGAGGCGTGCTTAGACTGCTGGAAAGGGGTGCAGTTGGAAAAGGCGTTCAAACGAGACTGCTGGCAACGAGATGTATTCTACAGAGGCGTGCTCGAAGGTTAGGAAAAGGGTACAGTTGGCAAAGGCGTGTCCAGGAGACTGCTAGTAGGAACATGTAATGCAGACAGGCGTGCTCAGAGTGCTAAAAAAGATATAGAGTACAAAAAGCGATCTCAGAGTGTTGGAAAAGAGTGCATTGTACAGAGGTGGTCTCAGACTGTTAGGAAGGGGTTCAAGTGGAAAAGGCGTCTCCAGAAGACTGCTGGTGGGGGATGATTTATTCAGAGGCATGTTCAGAATGCTGGGAAGAGGTGCAATTGGCAAAGGCGTATCCAGATCAGTGCCGTAGCCAGAGGAGTCGTTGGGGACCACGGACCCCCTTGGGCAGATCTTGTGCACTGGAAAACACGAGCATTCAACTCGAGGGCCCCTGAGCTTGGTCGCACGGGACCCCCGACCTTAGTCTCAGAGGGCCCCCGGGCTTGATCTCAGGGGCCCCGGAGCTTAGTGTACCACTGCCCTCCGAGCTCAATCTCGGGGACCCCCGAGCTTATTGTCAGGTTGCCCTCCACACTTGATCTCGGGGACCCCGAGCTTGGTCTCAGTGGCCCTTGGTTGGTCTCGGGGGAGTTCCCCGAGCCTGGTCTCAGGGGTACTCCGGTATCGAGGGCTCCCAAGTATCGAACATTGACCTTGGGGCCAACTGAGCTTGGTCTCAGGGGGCCCCGAGTTGGTCTCAGGTGCCCCCCGAGCTTTGTTTCAGGAAACCCCCGAGCTTGGTCTCAGTGGACCCCCAAAACTTAGTCTCAGAGGACCCCCAAGCTTGGTGTCAGTGGCCTGAGCTTGGTCTCAGTGGGCTCCATGAGCGTGGTCTCAGGGGCACATCAATCATCGGTATCAAGGGCTCCGGATTATTGAACATTGATATCGGGGGCACCTGAGCGTGGTCTCAGGGGCCCTGAGTGGGTCTCAGGAGCCTAAACATGGTCCCAGGAACCCCAATTGGGCCCCTGGGATCTTAGTCTTAAGATGTTAAGAAGGTCCGTGAGACCAATCTTAAGATTGGTCCCACGGGCCTTTTGATCTTGGTCTCACGGTCTTTCGGTCTTGGTCTCAGGGAGCCCCCGAGCTTGGTCTCAGGGCCCCCAAGCTTGGTGTCAGGGGACCCCGAACTTAGTTGCAGGGGACCCCCGAGCTTGGTCTCATGCGATCCCCAAAATTAGTCTCAGAGGACCCCCAAGCTTGGTCTTAGTGGCCTGAGCTTGGTCTCAGTGGGCTCCACGAGCTTGGTTTCAGGGGACCCCCGAGCTTTGTTTCAGCAAACCCCCGAACTTGGTCCCAGGGGACCCCCGAGCTTGGTTTCAGTGGCCCGAACTTGGCCTCAGGGGCTCCCCGAGCTTAGTGTCAGGGGTCCCTCGATCATCGCTATCGAGGGCTCCGGATTATCGAACATTGATCTTGGGGCCCCCTGATCTTGGTCTCAGAAGCCCCCGAGCTTGGTCTCAGGGGGCCCCAGCCTGGTCTCAGGGGACCCCCGAGCTTGTCCTCCGGTGGTCTGAGCTTGGTCTCAGGGGGCTTCACAAGCTTGGTCTTAGGGGCCCTCGATCATCGATATCAAGGGCTCTGGATTATCGAACATTGATCTCCGGGGCCCTGAGCTTGGTCTCAGCGGGGCCCTGAGGTGGTCTCAGGGGCCCCGAGCTTGGTCTCAGGAGCCCCAAACTTGGTCCCACGGGCCTTTTGATCTTGGTCTCACGGTCTTTCGGTCTTGGTATCAGTGGTTCCCCGAGCTTGGTCTCAGGGCCCCCGAGCTTGGTCTCAGAGGACCCCCAAAACTTAGTCTCAGAGGACCGCCAAGCTTGGTGTCAGTGGCCTGAGCTTGGTCTCAGTGGGCTCCACGAGCGTGGTCTCAGGGGCACCTCGATCATCGGTATCAAGGGCTCCGGATTATCGAGCATTGATCTCGGGGGCCCTAACCTTGGTCTCAGGGGGCCCTGAGTTGTTCTCAGGGGCCCTGGCTTGGTCTCAGGGCCCCAAAAACTTGGTCCCATGGGCCTTTCGATATTGGTCTCAAGGACCTTTCGGTCTTGGTTTCAGGAGGAATTTGAGCTTGGTCTCAGGGGCCCACGAGCCTGGTCTCTGGGGACCCCGAGCTTGTCCTCAATGGCATGGGCTTGGTCTCAAAGGGCTCCACAAGCTTGGTCTCAGGGGCCCTCGATCATCGATATCAAGGGCTCCGGATTATCAAACATTGATATCGGGGCCCCCTGAGCCTGGTCTCAGGCACCCCGAGTTAGTCTCAGGCACCCGAGCTTGGTCTCAGGGGCCCCGAGTTGGTTTCAGGGGCCCGAGCTTGGTCTCAGGGCCCCAAACTTGGTCCCACGGGCCTTTTGATCTTGGTCCCACGAGCCTTTCGATCTTGGTCTCAGGGGGCCCTGAGCTTGGTCTCAGGGGTCTCAAGTTGATTTCAGGGGCCCGAGCTTGGTCTCAGGGCCCCAAACTTGGTCCCACGGGCCTTTTGATCTTGGTCCCACGAGCCTTTCGATCTTGGTCTCACGGGCCTTTCGATCTTGGTCTCAGGGGGCCCCTGAGCCTGGTCTCAGGGGCCTCAAGTTGATTTCAGGGGCCCGAGCTTGGTCTCAGGGCCCCAAACTTGGTCCCATGGGCCTTTCGATCTTGGTCTCACGGGCCTTTTGGTCTTGGTCTCATGGGCTCCCGAGCCTGGTCTCAGGGGGGCCCAGAGCTTGGTCTCAGGGTCCCCCTCGAGCTTGGTCTCAGGGATTCCGAGCTGGTCTCAGGGGCCGAGCTTGACCTCGGGGCCCCAAACCTGGTCCCACGGGCCTTTTGATCCTGGTCCCATGGGCCTTTCGATATTGGTCTCACGGGCCCTTTTGTCTTGGTCTCATGGGCTCCCGAGCTTGGTCTCAGGGGGGCCCTGAGCTTGGTCTCAGGGGCCCTCCGAGATTCATCTCAGGGGTTCCCCGAACTTGGTGTCAGGGATCCTCCGAACTTTTCAGTCCTCCGAACTTTCCTCCGGTTTCAGGGCCCTTCCCTCCGGGCTTTGTCTCAGGGGCCCCGAGCTTGGTCCCCCGAGCATCGGTAGCGATGGCACTGGAGTGCCGAACATTGATCTCAAGGGGGGCAATATTGATATCGGAGTACCCCCAACTATCGATATCGATGGCCTCACGAGTGAGGAACGCGCATTGGCCTCACGGAATGTTGTGTTTGGTCTCAGAAGCCCCAGGCTTCAGGGGCCCCAAGCATCGGTATCGAGGGGCTCCAGAGTACAGAGCATCAGTCTCGAGGGGCTCCGAATATTTATCTGGGGAGCCCCCGAACATGGGTGTCGAGTTACTCCTGAGGTAAGCGCGAGCACGACCCTAAAGGTGTCCCCGAGCCTGATCTAAGTGGGACCCTGAGCTTGGTCTTAGGAGCCCCCGTGCATTACTATCAAGGGCCTCAGTAGTATTGGTCTTGGTGGGGGGGGCAAGCAATGATTTCAGGGGCATTCAAATGTTGATCCCGGAGGGCCCTCGAATGTATGGATGCAGTGACATAGCCAAGGGGGTCCTAGGAGTCTGCGGACCCCCTTGGGCTAATTTGAGCCACTGCAAATGATTCTCTGATCACTGTGCCCCCTGAGTCAGTCTCAGGGGACCCTGAAGATTAGTTCTCAGGGCGTCTTGAGTCGGCTTTAGGGCCCCCGCCCTGAGAGTCGGTCTCAAGGCCCCCGAAAGTAGATTTCAGGGGGCCCCTGAGAGTTGGTCTCAGGGGGCCCGAGTGTCGGTCTCAGTGGGCCCTGAGAGTCGGTATCAGTGGGGGCCGAGCTAGTCCCAGAGGCCCCAGAGAATGGTTCTCAGGGCCTGCGAAAGTCTATTTCAGCGAGTCCCCTGAGAGTCAGTCTCTAAGAACTTCAAAAGTCGGTCAAGGGGACCCCGAGAGTCAGTTTTAGGGGACTTCTGAGATTTGGTCTCAGGGGTCCCTCCCCACGAGTGTCGGTCTCAGGGGGGCCCATAGTCTCACGGGCGTCTCTCTCAGGAGTAAATATTTACTTTCAGGTGGCCCCGAGATTAATCTGAGGGCCCAAGAGATAGTCTCACTTGATGCGCAGAGTGCTGGTCTCAGGGGGCCCCCAGGGACAATACTGGAAGCCCTTGAGACTTATCCTCAGGCTGTGCCCCCATTTTTGTATAAGGGGCCCCGAGAGCAAATCTCAGGGAGCACCCAAAAGTTAGTCTCAGATTGCCTCCGAGAGTCAGTCTCAGCGACATCCGGAAGTTAGTCTTGGGGTTCAGAAACCTCTGAGACCAGGTCCGTGGAGCCCCCTGAGACCAAACTCGGGGGCTCTGAGACCAAGCTCGGGGAACCCCTGATACCAAGACCGAAAGGCCGTGAGACCAATAAAAGGCCGTGGGACCAAGATCAAAAGTTCCCGGGGCACCAAGTTTGAAGGCCCTGAGACCAAGCTCGGGGCCCCTGAGACCAAGCTCAGGGGCTCCCGAAATCAATGTTCGATAATCTGGAGACCTTGATACCGATAATTGAGGTGCCCCTGAGATCATGCTCGTGGAGCACACTGAGGCCAAGCTCAGGCCACTGAGACCAAGCTTGGAGGTCCTCTGAGACCAAGCTCGCGGGTCCCCTGAGACCAAACTCGGGGGCCCTGAGACCAAGCTCGGGGAACCCCTGATACCAAGACCGAAAGACCGTAAGACCAAGATCGAAAAGCCTGTGGGACCAAGATCAAAAGTGCCCGGGGCACCACGTTTGAAGCCCCTGAGACCAAGCTCGAAGGGGGCCCTGAGACCAGGCTCTGGACCCCCTTGAGATCAAGCTCAGGATCCCATGAGACCAAGACCAAAAGGCCCGTGAGACCAAGATCGAAAGGCCCATGGGACCAGTGGCGTAGCCAAGGGGGTCCTTGGGGTCCACGGACCCCCCCCTTGGGCTGATCTTATGCACTGGAAAACACGAGCATTGGTCTCAGGTGCCCCCTTGAGCTTGGCCTCAGGGGCCCTCCGAGCTCGATATCAGGCCCCCGAGGTTGGTCTCAAGGGACCTCCGAGCTTGGTCTCAGGGGCCCCCAAGCTTGGTCTTATGGGCCCCCCTGGTCTTGGTCTCAGGGGGCCCCCGAGCTTGGTCTCACGGGCTTTCCGAGCTTGGTCTCAGGGGCCCCCGATCATCGGTATTGAGGACATCAGAGTATCGAACATTGATCTCGGGGGGCCCTGAGCTTGGTCTCAGGGGGCCCCGAGCTTTGTCTCAAGGGCCCCCGAGCTTGGTCTCAAGGGACCTCCGAAATTGGTCTCAGGGGCCCCTGATCATCGGTATCGAGACTCTAGGTAACCAGACATTGATCTCGGGGGCCCCTGAGCTTGGTCTCAGGGGGCCCCGAGCTCGGTCTCAGGGGGCCCCGAGCTTGGTCTCAGGGCCCCTGAGCTTGGTCTCAAGGGACCTCCGAACTTGGTCTCAGGGGCCCCTGATCATCGGTATCGAGACTCTAGGTAACCAGACATTGATCTCGGGGGCCCCCTGAGCTTGGTCTCAGGGGCCCTGAGCTCGGTCTCAGGGGGCCCCGAGCTTGGTCTCAGGGCCCCTGAGCTTGGTCTCAAGGGACCTCCGAACTTGGTCTCAGGGGCTTTCCGAGCCTGGTCTCAGGGGCCCCCGATCATCGGTATCGAGGGCTGCAGAGTACCAAACATGGATCTCGGGGGCTCCCTGAGCTCGGTCTCAGGGGCCCCTGAGCTTAATCTCACGGGATTTTTTATCTTGGTCTCAGAGGCCCTCCGAGCTTGGTCTTAGGGGCTCTCGAGCTCGTTGTCAGGGCCCCCAGGCTGGTCTCAGGGGACCCCCGAACTTGGTCTCAGGGGGCCCCTGATCATCGGTATCGAGACTCTAGGGAACCGGACATTGATCTCGGGGCCCCCTGAGCTCGGACTCAGGGGCCCCCGAGCTTGGTCTCAGGGACCCCCGAGCTTGGTCCCAGGGACCCCCGAGCTTAAGTCTCACGGGCCTTTCGATCTTGGTCTCAGGGTCCCCCTAGCTTGGTCTCAGGGACCCCGAGCTTAGTCTCAGGGGCCTTTCTATCTTGGTCTCAGGGGCCCTCCGAGTTTTGTCTCAGGGGGCCTCAGAGCTCGGTCTCAGGGGCCCCCGAGCTTGTTCTCAGGGAGCGCCCAAGCTTGGTCTCAAGGGACCTCCGAACTTGGTCTCAGGGGCCCCCGAGCTTGGTCTCAGGGGCCCCCGAGCTTGGTCTCACGGACTTTCCGAGCTTGGTCTCAGGGGCCCCCGATCATCGGTATTGAGGACTCCAGAGTATCGAACATTGATCTCGGGGGGCCCTGAGCTTGGTCTCAGGGGGCCCCGAGATTTGTCTCAGGGGCCCCCCGAGCTTGGTCTCAAGGGACCTCCGAAATTGGTCTCAGGGGCCCCTGATCATCGGTATCGAGACTCTAGGTAACCAGACATTGATCTCGGGGGCCCCTGAGCTCGGTCTCAAGGGCCCCCGAGCTTGGTCTCAGGCCCCCCAAGCTTTAGTCTCACGGGCCTTTCGATCTTGGTCTCAGGGGGCCCTGAGCTTGGTGTCACGAGGCCCTCCGAGTTTGGTACCAGGGGACCCCGAGCTTGGTCTCAGGCCCCCGAGTTTGGTCTCAGGGGGCTCCTCGAGCTTGGTCTCAGGTCCCCCAAGCCTGGTCTCAGGGCCCCCAAGGTTTGCATCAGGGGCCCGAGCTTGGTCTCACGGGCCTTCCGAGCTTGGTCTCAGGGGCCCCGAGCTTGGTCTCACGGGTCTTTCGATCTTGGTCTTAGGGGCCCCAGAGCTGGTCTCAGGGATCCCCCGAGCATTGGTATCGATGGCTCCGGAGCAGCGAACATTGATCTCGGGATGTGGGGGGGGGACAATATTGATCTCGGGGTGTCCCCCGGCTATCGATATCGAGGGGACTTATGAGCGAGGCCCGAGAATTGGCCCGATGGGACCCAGAGTTTGGTCTCAGGGGCCGAGGCTTGGGCTCAGGGTCCCCGAGCATTGGTATCGAGGGGCTCCAGAGTACCGAGCATTAGTCTCGGGGGCCTTCGAATGTTGATCTGCTCCCCCCCCAAACAACGGTGTCGAGTTACTCCTGAGAAAAGCGCAAGCATAGGCCTAAGGGTGCCCCCGAACCTGATCTAAGTGGAACCCCGAGCTTAGTCTTAGGAGCCCCGTGCATCAGTATCCAGGGGCTCCGGAGTTTTGGTATCGGGGGGAAGTAATGATTTCAGGGGCCTCCAAGTGCTGATCTCGGCGGGCCCCTGAATGTGTGGATGCAGTGGCGTAGCCAAGGGGTTCTAGGAGTCCGAGGACCCCCTTTGGTCCACTCTAAACCACTGCAAAGCATTCTCTGATAACGGGGCCCCAGAATCAGTCTCAGAAGCACCTGAAGATTCGTTCTCAGGGCGTCCCGAGTCGGCCTCAGGGCCCCGCCCCGAGGGTCAGTCTCAAGACCCCCAAAAGTAGATTTCAGGGGGTCCCTGAGAGTTAGTCTCAGGGGATCCCGAAAGTCGGTCTCAGGGGCCCCGAGAGTCGGTCTCAGGGGGCCGAGCTCGTCCCAGGGTCCCCAGAGAGTGGTTCTCAGGGCCCCGCGACAGACTATTTCAGGGGGCTCCATGAGAGTCAGTCTCAGAGAACCCCAAGGGTCGGTCAAGGGGACCCTGAGATTCAGTCTTAGAGGACCCCCGATATTCGGTCCCATAGTCTTACGGGCGTCTCTCTCAGGAGTCAATATTTACTTTCAGGTGGCTCCGAGAATTAATCTAGGGGTCCGAGAGCTAGTCTCATTTGATCCGCAGAGTGCTGATCTCAGGGTGCCCCTGAGGGGTAATCTTGGGAAGCCTCGAGATTTAGCCTGAGGCTGTGCCCCCCTAGTTGTTGCATAAGAGGCCCCGAGAGTCAATCTCAGGGAGCACCTAAAAGATAGTCTCAGAGTGCTCCCGGGAGCTAGTCTCCGGTTCGTCCAAGAGCTGATTTTGGGGCTTTGAGAGTAATTCCCAGAGGTGCTCCCGAATTTTGGTCTCACGGCTCCGAGTTAGCCTTAGACCTCTGAGGGCTAATCTGGGCTTCCGAGAGTCAGTCTCGGGAGTGCCGTGCCAAATACTCAGTTTCAGGGGTGGTTCCACGCCTCCCTCATCGAGTGTTAGTCTCGGGGGGCGACCCAGGGTTAGTCTCAGAGGGCTGTCGGAAGTCATTCCCAGCCCCCCGCCTCACCCCAGAGACAGCCTCAGGGGATCCCCAAGAGCTAATCTGGATGGCCCCGAGTGTCAGTATCAGCGCCCTCCCCCAGAGCAAATCTGGGGGGGCCGATAAATAGGCCCAGAGGTGCTGCCGATAACTAATCTAGGGAGCCCCGAGAGATTCTCAGGAGTCCACAATTTTGGTCAAGAGGCGCCGTGAATCAGTATCAGAGACTCCCTGAGATCTAATCGGGAGAGGGGCCGGAAATTAACCTTGTGAGTAGCGCCAAGTGTTGGTCTTGACGGCCCCAGAGCTAGTCTCAGGTCCCCCAAGAACTGATCTCGGAAGCCCGAGTTATATTCAGGGGACCTTTTAGTTCTAGTGTAAGGAGGGCCGGAGAGCTAATCTCAGAGATCCGACAATTAGTCTCACGAGGTCTCCAGGAGTTAGTCTCAGGGGTTCCCAGAAGCTGCCCTCAAGTGTCCCCAAAAGCTAGTCTCAGCGAGCATTCCTCTCCTTCCTCCCCCTCCCCTCAAAGTTATCCTCAGGGCCTCACGAGAGTAAGTTCCAGGGAGTCCCAGTAGGTAGTCTCATGGTACCCCCAAATGCTGGTTTTGGGGGACGTAAGTACTGATTTGCGGGAAAAGTGTTGTTTTCAGGGGTCCCAGATACTGGTTTCTGCGCCGTGTCAAGTGCTAGGCCCCTGGAGATCTCTGCTCGACCCAGGAGTCAGGGGGGGCGGGGGCGGTGGGTGATGGTCCTGGATGGCTTAACACTGGCATAGCAATACAAGCCCTGTACAAAGCCTATCAGAGACCTAAAGTCCAAGGAAGTACTCACCTCCCCAAGCCCCCCGGGATCTCCAACCAATGGCTAGGGAGGAGTAAGTGAGCAGTTTCATCAGTAGGACTGTCCATGGAATAGGTTTTATATAGCATCTGGGGCACACTCATATATCCTTTTTATTGAGCGTCCTTTTTCCTTTCCGTTTCTTTTAGATTTTAGAATACAATCCAGAGATATCGCTAGAGATCCTAGGCTCAAAGAAGATTTCGAAAATCATATGCCTCTGAAAAATTTATATATTCCCATTGCGTACCAAAAAAGGCAAATTGAAACATATTGATCAGGCACCATTCCCGAAGGAAAGGCAAAAATTAATCTAATTTTAGCATCCATAATAGCAAATCGAACAGGGAATTTGGAACTTAAGCTGGTTTTTCAATCTATTAGCTTAGTCCCAATAACTACCGTCCTAAATATTCTGAAATAAACAACTTTCAAATATTTTCGTAGGAAACCAGAAAAACAAGGGGAATGACACACATTGATGAGCATAATCCCAAAAAGAAAAATAGGTATGCAAGGTTTAAAATAACAATGACAGAGTAATCCAAGGCGATAATTATCTCAGGGGCCTATTGTTTTGGTAATTTGCTCATTTACAACATAGCGAGGGTAAGAAAGTAGCTCTGGTGAATTCATCAAGATCTTTCCGCGGAATAGACGGTATATGACGTCCGGAATACACCACCATCCACCATATCCCTTGTATTTTTATTCATTTTTTCCATTTCTTTGGAAACTTTCTGATTAAAGAGTTCATTAATTCGACACCCGGAAAAAAATTGGTAATCATTTTCCGTAGAAGACCATTTATTCGTACTCAAAACGACTGACCTTCAATGACTTCGTAGCTGATTACCAGAGTGAATTGAGGTAAAGTCAGGTTTAACATCATGCACGCAGCAGCATTTGATTTCCGAAATGTGCCACCAAACTGTTATTATAGCCACGCTGTCATATAGGTTTGGGCCAGCCTTAGTATTTGGTGACCTAAACTTACCAACACTTGGTCGGATCGAGAAAAATCAAACTATAAACAGAATAATAACAAACAGTTAAAAATGGATAGAAAAATTTCCGTCGTGTAAATGTTATAATGCCAAAATATTATACGACACATATAGGAGATGGGCCCCGACTACTAAGGGGGCCTCCCGGCCTGGGGGCCCCCTGACGGTAGTCGGACCCCCTTGGCCGAATCCTGGCTACGCCACTGCATGGGACCAAGATCAAAAGGCCCGTGGGACCAATCTTGAGGCCCCTGGGACCAAGTTCAGGCCCCTGAGACCAACTCAGGGCCCCTGAGACCAAGGTCAGGGCCCTCGAGATCAATGTTCGATAATCCGGAGCCCTTGATATCGATGATCAAGGGCCCCTGAGACCATGCTCGTGGAGCACACTGAGACCAAGCTTGGGGATCCTCTGAGACCAAGCTCGGGGCCCCCTGAGACCAGGATCCAAAGGCCCGTGAGACCAAGATCGAAAGGATCGTGGGACCAAGTTTGGGGCCCTGAGACCAAGCTCAGGCCGCTTAGACCAACTCGGGGCCCCTGAGACCAAGCTCGGGAGCCCATGAGACCCAGATCAAAAGGCCCGTGAGACCAAGATCGAAAGGCCCGTGGGACCAATCTTGGGGCCCCTGGGACCAAGTTCGGGCCCCTGAGATCAAATCAGGGCCCCTGAGACCAAGCTCAGGGGCCCCCGATATCAATGTTCAATAATCCGGAGCCCTTGATACCGATGATCGAGGTGCCCCTGAGACCGCGCTCGTGGAGCCCACTGAGACCAAGCTTGGTGTCCTCTGAGACTAAAGTTTGGGCGTCCTCTGAGACCAAGCTCGGGGGCCCTTGAGACCAAGCTCGGAGGCTGCCTGAAACCAAAACCGAAAAGCCCGTGAGACCACGATCGAAAATCCCGTGGGAACAAGATCAAAAGGCCCGTGGCACCGAGTTTGAAGCCCCTGAGACCAAGTTCGGGGGTCCCCTGAAACCAAGCTCAGGCTGCCCTGATACCAAGTTCAGAAAGTCCCCTGAGACCAAGCTCAGGCCACCCTGAGATCAGGTTCAGGGGGTCCCAGGATCAATGTTCAATACTTCGGAGCCCCCGATACCGACGATCATGGGGCCCCTGAGACCAAGCCCATGGCGCCCCCTGACACTAGGCTCAGGCCACTGAGACCAAGCTCGGGGGATACCAAGACCGAAAGGCCGTGAGACCAAGATCAAAAGGCCCGTGGGACCAATCCTGTGGCCCCTGAGACCAGGCTCGGGTTCCTGAGACTAACTCGGGGCGCCTGAGACCAAGCTCAGGGGTCCCCGATATCAATGTTTGATAATCCTGAGCCCTTGATACCGATGATCGAGGGCCCCTGAGACCAAGCTTCTGGAGCCCCCTGAGACCAAGCTCAGGCCACTGAGGACAAGCTTGTGGAGCCCCCCTGAGACCAAGCTCAGGCCACTGAGGACAAGCTCGGGGGTCCCCTGAGACCAAACTCGTGGAGCCCACTGAGATCAAGCTCAGGCCACTAAGACCAAGCTTGGGGGTCCTCTGAGACTAAGTTTGGGGGTCCTCTGAGACCAAGCTCGGGGATCCCCTGCAACTAAGTTCGGGGTCCCCTGACACCAAGCTTTGGGGGCCCTGAGACCAAGCTTGGGGGCTCCCTGAGACCAACTCGGGAGCTCCCTGAGACCAAGACCGAAAGACAATGAGACCAAGATCAAAACGCCCGTGGAACCAATCTTAAGATCGGTCCCACGGGCCTTCTTAAGATCTCAATACTAAGATCCCAGGGGCCCCAATTTGGGCCCCTGGGCCAAGTTCAGAACCCTGAGACCAACTCAGGGCCCATAAGACCAAGCTCAGGTGCCCCCGATATCAATTTTCGCCAATCCGGAGCCCTCGATAGCGATGATCGAGGGACCCCTGACACCAAGCTCGGGGAGCCCCTGAGGCCAAGTTCGGGCCACTGAAACCAAGCTCGGTGGTCCCCTGGGACCAAGTTCGGGGGTTTCCTGAAACAAAGCTCGGGGGGCACCTGAGACCAAGCTTGGGGTCCCAGAGACCAAGCTCGAGGGACCCCTGACCCCACGCTCGGGGCCCCTGAGACCAAGATCGAAAGGCCCGTGAGATCAAGACCGAAAGGCTGGTGGGACAAAGAAGAAAAGGTCCGTGGGACCAAGCTTGGGCCCCCAGAGACCAAGCTCGGGGTCCCTGAGACCAACTCGGGGCCCCCTGAGACTAAGCTCAGTTGGCCCCAAGATCAATGTTTGATACTTCGGAGCCCTCGATACCGGAGTACCCCTGAGACCAGGCTCGGGGAACTCCCCGAGACCAACCAAGGGCCACTGAGACCAAGCTCGGGGACCCCGAGATCAAGTTTGGAGGGCAATCTGACATTAAGCTCGGGGGTCCCCGAGATTAAGCTGGGAGGGCAGTCGTACACTAAGCTCCGGGGCCCCTGAGATCAAGTCCAGGGGCCCTCTGAAACTAAGTTCGGGGGTCCCGTGCGACCAAGCTCAGGGGCCGTCCAGTTCAATGCTCGTGTTTTCCAGTGCACAACATCTGCCCAAGGGGGTCCGTGGTCCCCAACGACTTCTCTGGCTACGCCACTGATCTGGACACGTCTTTGCCAATTGCACCTCTTCCCAGCTTTCTGAACACGCCGCTGAATAAATCATCCCCACCAGCAGTCTTTTGGAGACGCCTTTTCCACTTGCAACCCCTTCCGAACAGTCTGAGACTACTCTGTACAATGTACTCTTTTCCAACACTCTGAGATCGCTTTTGTACTATATATCTTTTTTTAGCACTCTGAGCACACCTGTCTGCATTACATGCTCCTACTAGCAGTCTCCTGGACACGCCTTTGCCAACTGTACCCTTTTCCTAACCTTCTGAGCACGCCTCTGTAGAATACATCTCGTTGCCAGCAGTCTCGTTTGAACGCCTTTTCCAACTGCACCCCTTTCCAGACACGCCTCTGTCGCATAGGCGAATCCAGAGGGCAGAGGTCCCGCGCCCTCCCCCGATCAGCCCTCGGCGCCCCCTGCAAGGTCTATGTCGCCCCCTGAAATGTAGCTTCCCATCCCCGCACCGGTTGCGAAAATCAGCACCCACCAATAAGATTTTGTGCTCACCTGATAGGTTTTGCCGGTCAAAAGTGGTGTCCCCTGTTCTGGATGGCGCCCCCTTGCCCAAAGTCCTGAATCCGCCTATGCGCTGTCGTTGTTTCTTGTGTTCACAACGTTTTAAGTGCGCCCCCGGTCCTGGTATGGGGAATTATTGATATCTTGGGACATGGGGAAGAATGCTGGGTTATTTCTGATCTGGTATACAATTTTCGGTTCCGGGCATGAACACCAAGAGCAACAGAAAGTATTCCGCTGTAATAAAAGTAGTGAGGTTTTTACCTATGATTTTACAGTTGTCCTGGAAAGGAACATCGTGAAAAGCTACAAGTTTAAAAAATGTCTATTTTTAGCTCGGTATATAGCTTTTCTAAGCGATTGTTGTATCTATTCACGAGTTGAGTTTTGGCACCCAGCTCTGGTAGTCATAGATCCTACTTCCGGTTGACAAAAAGTCTAATAAAACAGTTTCTAGCCAACGAAACTTCACCAAAAGATACAAATCTGTAGAAAAGGCAGACATATATTTCAAGACGAAAAAGCGAAGTAGTTGTTGCAATGGTTCGGATTTTGAGTTTTGGCAGTAGCATGAACACTAACGGCACCAAAAATTATTCCGCCGTAATAAAAGTAGTGTAATTTTAACCTACAATTTTACAGTTGCCGTGGAAAGAAACATCGTGAAAAGGTACAAATTTTAAGCATTACTATTTCTAGGTCGGTATTAAGATTTTCTAAGCGATTGTTACATTCTTTCGTGAGTTGAGTTTTGGCACCTAGTTCTGGCAGTAACCGACCCTACTTCCGGTTAATAAAAAGTCTAATAAAACAGTTTCTAGTGAACGAAACCTCACCAAAAGATACAAATTTGTAGAAAAGGTAGTAATCTATTAGCATGCTGAAAAGCTAAGCAGTTACTGCAACGGTTCAGATTTTGAGTTTTGGCAGTTGGAGTCGGCAGTGTAGTAGCATGTCCCAGTTTCGATAACTTTCGTAGCTCGGAAGCGAGAACATTTTGCAATGACGATAACCTGTAAAACCTGTAGAACATCCCCAAAAATAAGACAACTCTAGTGAATAAACCTTAAAAAAACTGGTGGTAAATCAAAGGTTTCTATCTTTTAGCAAGGAGAACGAGAATAGCCAAAAGCACCAGATCGGAGTGACCCTAGCGACGTAAGGATCCTCTTTTTCAATTATCAGTGCCGCCAGCAGTGTCTCTATTGCTTTGAGTGCCGCCAGCCAGGGTATCAGACAACTTGCCAGCCGAGGTCGCGCCAGCAGCAAGTGTTGGTGAGTTGTTATACCTATACCTTATACCTTATGGTCATCGGCAACTGAGGCCATTTAAGGCCTATGAGGACCGATCATAACGAGCTCTGTTACAGGAAGACAAGCAGTTAGTCAGTATTTGGAATGGTGTAGTGGGATGCAGACCAGTGTGCGTCCAGTCGTGCCTTAAACGTGCTGACAGACGGTGCACAAACTACATCTGCAGGCAGACCATTCCACTCATTCACCACCCGGACACCAAACGCATTACTCCGGACCCGGGACACGGCTCTGGGTTTCAGTAGTTTGAAAGGGTGGCCTCTGGTGCGGGTGCTGATATCGCGTGTGAAGAACTTGTCGGGGTCAAGATTCATTCCAGAGTTGAGTATTTGATATACACGTACCATGTCGCCGCGCCTGCGTCTGTAGTAGAGTGACGGCATGTTCAGGGCCCTTAGGCGTTCCTCATATGGTTTGTGTTTCAGATTTGGGACCATCTTAGTGGCCCGTCTCTGTACCCGCTCCAGTTTCTTTTGGTCTGCTCGATTGAAGGGGCCCCACAGCAGGTTGCCATACTCTAAGTGTGGTCTGACCAATGTTGTAAACAGAAGCGGCAGAGAGCTTTCATCTATTGTTGAGTTGGTGAGAGTCTTTTACTACCCTGAGTTGACGCTGTATTGGTTTGGGTTGGTTGGATTGTTTGTTTCCGGTGTTCTCTTCGTGGTAAATGCATAAAAATATTCATGTTTGTTATGCGGAAGGTGGGGGTAACTGAACCACGTCCACCACCACGTTTGTCTTTGATGCTTGATTTCCTACTTGCTTGTATGGTAGCTGAAATAGGTCTTAAGGCATCTTTGGATTTTCCCACAGCTATTTCTGATTTCATGCTAACAGACCTTGACCTAATACAGCATTACCAGTCTGCAAAGTATGGCAGCAGGCCGGACGAGTCGCACCAGCGATCTCAAATTGTCGCACTGCCAGCCACCAAAAATTCACACCAATCTGCCATATACCAGGGAGAAAAATGCACCCATTCCTACCCACGCGATGCAATGCTACCTCTCTTAATAGTTAGTTGAGGATTTTTTATAAGGCCCCCTCCTGTGTCTTTATAACCATTTAGCCATTATTTGTTTGGTTTTCAGTGTCACCTTCCTCACACCGGTCTCACAAATTTGCACCAGGTTTATAACATTTGCACCACTCGCTTCTGTCTCCAAGGGCACTCGCACCGACGAGATCTTGTCGAAAATGCCAAACTTTGCACACTGGCAGCATTATACATAATATACATTATATATCATACACATACACTCCCCAGAACTTCATCCAGTCTGCAAAGTATGGTAGCAGGTCAGACAAGTCACAACAATCATCTAAAATTCTCCAAAAATTTGCACCACCAGCCACAAAAATTGGCACCAATCCGCCATTTACCAAGGGGAGAAACACACACACTCCTACCCATACGATACCTCTCATTAGGGGTACCCGCCCCCTAAGATCTCGAGAACCACAGTAGGTAGCGAAAAACGGTAAATGGTGTTGGGTTTCCCATCCACTTCTCCATCGAAAACATTTGAACCATTTCTTTCAGGTCACATTTAAGGTCAAGAGAGGTCAAAACATGCAGTCATAGGGATAACATGTAAATTAAGTTTTTTGGCCATTACATCTAAATAAGTAAAGATAGAGCAAAACTACTTGAACTATATGAATTCTCCCAGGAAGCCTAATCGAATGATATATAATTTGACCTTGCTAGGTCAAATCAAGGATTTGGCCTGACCTGAGGTCAGGTCAGGGTCAAATAATATAAAATGCATATCATTGGAACCACAAAGCCCACACAAGTCTAATGCAGCTAACATAAATGTTCTATCACCATCCATTACTGAGTTATTCCGTAAAAACCAGGTCATCGATATCAAAAATACCGGAACATATTTTAGAGAACTCGGTGGGCCATTATGTGATATGAGTTTCAATCGGATAAGTTCACCATGCTCCGACTTATGCTATCTTAAACTTTTTTTGAGGTTGGGTCACTTGACCTTTACTGGTGACCTGACCTGAGATGACCTAACCTTAAAATTTTCACAGAAGTTGTAAAAATGATGAGGGAAAAGGTATGGTAAGTACGGCGACGCTTACACACCACCGTTTTCTGCTATCTCCGAAAAACCCGAGGGGGGCGTGCACCCGCCCCCATCAATGCATGTGTTAAATAGGTAGGCAGCAGTGCCCTTCCATACATGTGCGGTTATAAACCAATTTTTCCAATTCCATGCACACCAAAACTGTGCTAGTTTCATTGTGTAAGTGGGCCGCACCCCTCCCCACTATTGTTGTTTTTATTTTGCTTGCTACCTTAACCTAAGTTTAGTAATTTTTCTCGTCATAGCCCCATCAAAGGTGTAGGAGAGCTAGGGCCAATTCCAGCGCCTCCTCAAACCTGCTCCAACCTCCTCTAAGCTTCTCCAACTTCCTCTCGCCCGGTCCAGCGCCTCCTTAAACTTCCTCCGAGCTCGCCAAAGCTCATCTCAAATCTAATCCAACCTCCTCTCAAACGAAAGGTGGTTTTTCAGAGGAGGTTGGAGGAGCTCAATTGTGGCGCACGAATTTCAATTGAGAAACTAAAATAATTTTTTTTACAGTGCGAAAAAGACGTTTGTGGGCAGCTAAAGGTTTTGATTACGTTGTTTTTCTGTATTCCACTTTCACTAAAATACATTAAATGAGTATCAGAGGCCTCATTCAAATTCGATTAGTTTCTTAGCTGCGCCACGCCCGCCATATTGGCGCTGATCAGGCTCAATCAGCTGATATCTCATCCAATCTCATCTGAAATCGGTCCAGCGGACACCGGTTTTTGCGCCTGCTCCGACTTACTCCAAGCTACTCTCATCTTTTTTCTAAGGAGGCGCTGGAACAAGCCCCTAGTTACCATCGATGGGCCCAAAACGAAAATGCTTCTCAGGCCGCCGAGCACGCACAACACCGACACGCGCCGCCCGCCCGCGTGGTGCAGCTCATTGGGGTGCAGTGGCAGTCCCGCTACGAAGTAGCGTATTGATTTGTTGCAGACGCTTCCTGCATGGGGGGGATCGTGACGCATATAACCAACATAAATGCTTCCGGTTGTTTGGGGAGATGTAAATGAATGGTATTGAATTCTGATTGTGAACCTGTTTTCAGAATTACCAGATTTTGATACCACCATGACGGCAGGGAAAGCCACTGATGCTCCCAAGCATTTTAAGTAAGTCCATGTTCTCGCTCTGTGCTGCGGCGAAATCGAAATGCGTTCGAAATCGTTATGCGTTCGATATCAACATACATGCATATTGCCTGATCGATAGACATAAATAATGCGTGCTCATGCCAGACTTGCATAGATTGGACTGGTGGGTTTAGATTACAGGTCCGATTTTTTTCGTGTCTTTTTAGTTTGCTGCTGCAGTGGCATGCTTTTTGGTGTTTCCAAGGATTAATTTGGCAATATTAACTAAGACGGTGCCCTTTTCAGTAGGCTAGAATTAATTTTGAAACCATATATGACAATTTTTGTCATGTGACTGCTGCATATTTGTTTTGTATTCCCCCTTAACTATGTGTAAAGTGATGGATTGTTGTTTTCCAGGCTCCTTCCAAAGATAGTGAACGGCGGTATCGCTGGCATCATCGGCGTGACGTGCGTCTTCCCGCTGGATCTGGTTAAAACACGCCTGCAGAACCAGAAAATCGGACCCAATGGCGAACGCATGTATAACTCAATGTAAGTTCTATGTTGTCATTCACAGTGTGACTTGAAACATGGGTATTTGAAGTGCCAGCTGGGCGATGATATCAGTTCTGATTTGTGTGCCTGCCTGCGTGCGTGCGCTGTATTTTATCCTGCGCACTCAACTTTAAGAAAATGGTCAGTGCCAAGGTACTTTCCGAAGCTTTCGATGATGAGATAAGTATGGGTCTGTGATAGTGTGATAGGCATTCATAAGAAACTTGCTTGGCATGTGTAATCAGTTTGTTTTTTATGTTTGTTTAGAGCATGGTATATGTGAAAAAATGAGGTCATAACGACAGCCTCGCCGACATTCCTGACAAAACACTAGCGTTACATTTCATGAACTCAGGACAGTGACAGTCCATGGAGAAGAACCAGCCGCGTGTCCTCAGTGCTGTGGACCTTGGCTGAGTTGTTTTTGCCCATGTCTTTTTTATTAGAATGTATGCTCTAAGAACGCATTTGGCTTTGTAAACATTGCTGGCCATCTACCATTCCAGGTGGTTGTGACCCCTGGCCGCTGCTTTAAAGCCTTTCTAGATAATTGTGGCTTGAGTGTTGCGAAATTTGTCGATGTTTGACCGAATTGTAATTGCCATTTTCAGGATATATGTCGAGGAGGTTTGCTGCATTCAAGTCGTAATTGTTCAGTGAGCTGTTGATGCTAGTGAGCGGCCAAATGTACTTGGTTAGAAGGCTAACCAGTACAGCCTGCCGAGACAAAAGCAATTTTAGTGCTGCTGATAACATCCTGAAGCATCGTCGTCAGATATGAGATACATGCCATGAATTAGAAACGGATATCCTGGTGCTGACATATAAAAAAATTGTGTTCGGATTTAGGGGAATGTAATTTTCAAAAGCCAGTCACGTGCCGACTGGGAAGTCACGCCTGCTGTTTTTGCTCGGCACCTCTCTCATTGCTGCATTATCAGATTGAATTCGCCGCATTGTGAGCAGTTGTTGGAGCGGCAACAGGCCTTCAGACATATCTCGAAAACCTCTTGATAAGAAGAGTCACTTGGTTATCACTGATTTCTTGGCCAGGTCGGCTGGCAGAAATTCAAATTTGTCTCTTGTGCGATCCTATCATAAGGTATCCGAAGACATTTACCACTTCTTGATAAATGTGTTGAGTATCTTCACTGTCATAATTTGCTTAATTTTAGTGCAATCCTATATGAATCAGTTTTATTATATTTTAATTTTCAGTAATTGATTAATTAATAATTTATAATTATATATCAGTTATTCAGAGTGGGCTGTGCTGGAAAATATGTAGTCCGACCCGAGGCCCCAAACGAGATGATGGTGGAACAAGTCCACTACACAATGCAAACCATTTGGAATAATCAGTAACCATGGCGATGAGCGAGCTAAAAGAACGAAGCAAATTCACAAAAAAGAAGCGGAGGCAAAAGTTCAGGATTTGCTGCTTGCTGTTTCTGGGTGTTTCGATTTATAAAAGATGTCTTACTAATGAGAGGCTGTGACCCAGGATGTAGTAAATCCTAAGGTGATTGGACTCTTCATGATATGATGAAAACTTCTGCTGGCAGAGTTTCAAGTACCGACATTTCCAACAACCTCAGACGTGATTAACTTCCTAGGGGGTCCAATTCTGCTGTATATTTTCATGCACTTTGTCTGGCTGTGCTGCCCCTCGTATCAGTCACCTTGCCGGAGCAGGGATCAATTCTCTGCCCACTGCAATTAATTCGTGGTACCAGTAAAGTATACGAAGGCGGACTCCTGAGACCCTATATCCCAGTAAAATCTGCACCGACTATCAGCCTCACACACAGTGCGGTGGTCCAGGTTCGACTGTTTCAAGAAGACGTACCGCGCGGAGGGCTACTTCGGCATGTACCGAGGCTCGGCCGTTAACATCGTGCTCATCACTCCGGAGAAGGCCATCAAGCTGGCGGCCAACGACTTCTTCCGCTACCGTTATGCCAACAAACAGGGGTAACGGGCTCAGCGCTTGGAAGCGAGGTGTCTCTCCTCTTGAGTGATGACTTTACCATGTGTTGGTGCGGCTGTACAGTTGTAATAGCTCTATTGAACGCCGTGGATCAGTGTGCCAAGGTCCTGGTTCATGCCTATATGTCGGGTGAATGGGACATTGGCGTTCTGTTGGCTGAATCCCGGGGTTACGGCGCACTAACATTCTGTGAACGATTTCGTAGTGAATCATCAGCCCTTAGGCAGGTCTTTATGAAGAGGTAGGTAGGATAAGAACCGACTTACTGTCATAATAATGGCAAATGGTAAAACAGGCCGGAAGGGTTGCAACTGTGTTTGCTGCTTGTGTGCAATCAGCGGGCGTGTACACGGCTTCTGGCGTTTGTACACAGAAAGCTGACGCTGGGCCGGGAAATGGCGGCGGGCGGCAGCGCGGGATTGTGCCAGATCGTGGTCACCACGCCGATGGAGCTGCTGAAGATCCAGCTGCAGGACGCCGGTCGCGTGGCTGCCATGGCCAAAGCCGGTGAGTATGGCGTACACCGGGCCGAGACAAATACCGGCCCACGTACTGTGTAACGTGAGTGACCACATTCACCCATAGCTGGGGCACCTCGTCTGAAAGGGCCTGTGCCTCAGTCCCGTGTGTACTTGTTGGGCCTCACCCCCTGTGTTGTACGTCGGAGCTGACTGCCGCCGCCGGCCTGCCACAGCCGGGGAGAAGGACGTGCCGCGGGTTTCGGCGCGTCAGATCACCAGCGAGCTGCTGCGGACGCGCGGCATCACCGGCCTCTACCGCGGCACCGCCGCCACCATGCTCAGGGACGTCAGCTTCAGCATGGTCTACTTCCCGCTGTTCGCCCACCTTAACGCGCTGGGGCCGCGCAAGGCCGACGGCTCGGGTAAGCTGCCGAGGGCTGGGGACTGGACCTACTGCCCGGTCGGAGGTTCTGTGCTATCTGGGGCTGATACTGAGTATGCTTCACATTCAATGGACGGGCTTCAGTTGCAAAGATCTGGGATGCCGGTGTCTACGCGAACCTTTCGGGGTGAGAAAAGTAATATCAACTTCAGAATTAACACGATAACAGAATAACGATAACAGACCACGATTAACACGACTAACAGAATTCAGAATAAACACGGTGAGGCCGTCGGGATGTGTTGAGAGAGGGGCGCCAGTGAGTGTGTGCGTGTCTGGGCGACGCCGCCAATATGTTGCTGTGAGGGTGTGTGCGTGTCTGCTGTGTTGCTGTGAGGGTGGCCCTTGGGAGGCCGTGCCTGTGAGGGTGTGTGCGGCCCACAGGCGAGGCGGTGTTCTGGTGCTCCTTCCTCTCCGGCTGCGTGGCCGGCTCCCTCTCCGCCCTCGCCGTCAACCCGTTCGACGTGGTCAAAACTCGGCTGCAACTCATCAACAAGGCGGAGGCGGACGCCGTCTACACCGGCATCCCGGACGCCTTCGTGTGAGTCGCCAGAGCGGCTCTGGGCGGCCCTGTGGGGTCTTAGATACTCGCGAATGGTAGGGCAAGGCAGCAAGACAAGTCACTTCTCACCTACGGCAGGATGACGTATCGCGTTTGTGTTTCTAGATTGGGGACACTAACTGGATTCTATGAATAACGCCGGAAAATATTTTTTCCGTCAAATTTAAAGAGAAACTTGAGAGGAATACCGTGCCATGCAAGGTCGAAATTGCCTGGAAGCATTCTTGTAACTTCGTGACCTGGAGTTTGCTCAACCTACCGAGCATCAGCCCCAGAAAATATTACTTCAACAGGGCCCCCCATAATGATATTATAGCCCTAGTTCTAATTGAATTAGAAATACAGAACAAAGTCATAGCCAGGAAGGCAAAGGAGCAAGGAACCTCACTCCTAGTCTGTAGAAGGCCACCTTGGGGTGTCGGCTCCCCCTTTCCTCCCTCCTCGGGGAGAGGAGAAGGTCACTTTATGTCACTGAGAATGAACTTCTAATCATTGCATTATAAGAAAAGAACCTTAATAACAGTCTTCATAGATATTGTATCGACAGATGTCTGTGGATGTGCTCAATCTGTGTGGTTATGACAGTTTCTTTGGACGATGTCAATAATTACCACGTTCACAGTGGGCCACTCTACAAAAGTAAGGTGATGCAAGGATGATCGTGAGGGGCATCCCTGTGTGCCGGTTGCCCTCTTTGAATGCACAGGGACAAATCTTGGAAGGCTGTGCTGCCAATGAAGCATACTGGCTCATCTCTGAAGCAAACGGTTTGTTTCTCGCTACTTACTGCTGAGATATGTACCAAGTGTGGTGCCGGGGTTTCAACACAGCGCGCTGACGGAGGCGCGTTCTAACCGCCCACCGCTGTCGTCTGTCCCCAGCAAGATAATGAAGCAGGAGGGGCCGCAGGCGTTCTTCAAGGGCGGCGCCTGCAGGATGATCGTGATAGCGCCTCTGTTCGGAATCGCACAGATGGTCTACTACTTCGGAGTGGCCGAGACCCTACTGGGCTACAACAAGTCCAAGTAGTAGCTGCCAGGTGACCGGCCGGCCAGATGTTAGTCACTTTAGCTGTGAACGATTTTTTGTCGGGGTGATGAGTACGAGACTGGACAGCAGAGGGTGTTCCGAGTGCGTTAAGTGCTTTTTTATTCTAGTTTACTCGCTAGTTTTATAATGGGCACCGAATACCGCACCGCTTTTGAACAAATATTTATGAGAGGCCGTTCAAAGGAAAAACTACGCAAACCTCGGGTGTCCAGAAATGTTCAGGAGGGGCACTGTTGATTTCACGCTGTGACTCGACTGGCGAGAAGGCAAGCATACCGATTACTTTTGGTATACGCGTTTATATACATACATATATTTATATATATATATATATATATATATATATATATATATATATATATATATATCGTGCTCCAGAAAGATGAATTGATAAAGTTCCGTTCTAAACGCGTGTCAAGAAGCACACCATCAGAAATGTTCTCATATATTTTTTAGATCAGTTCTGAAGTCGTCATTGTGCAGAGAAGTAACAAGTTCGTTGTATCTTTGTCCAATCTTGTTGGATTATTGGATCGCCAGACTTCGTGATTCCAGTGAGACTCGATGTGAAGGAGAAAACTGGGACTCTCTGACCCAACTGGGTGACTCAAAATTAAGTGGTTCAATATTTTTCTTCATGTGCCTTCATTAGCCTGCGTAATACCATAGTATCGTTGATTCAGGCTGGGGTCCCCAAAAATCCCAGTCCTGATGGTAATGATTGAGTCAGATTCAGCTGATTAGCCTAAAGAGTCAAAAACGTTTCTGAGTCGGAGATGAGTCAGGACCGGAGTCCCTAATCAGAGTCAAATTTGGCTTAGATATACCTTTGGTGCTGGAGGGATATTGTCTCAGTCGAACCCATTAATGCCGTTAGGTTTGAGTGGTTGGTAGACTATCGATCCCACGTATAAAGAATTGTGGGCAAGGTAAAAATATTCCGCTGGAGCCTTGCAGAGACGAATCGAATGACGGCAAACTTTTTTGGCTAGAAGCACACGCGTGGTTTATCTTTTGGACGGCGGGTTTCTGTGAGTATTTGGCTTGAAAAAGTTAACGACGCAGGGTATAACAACTGGAGCGGGCATAAGACCCGAAAAACAATAATGCGAACTAACCGGCATCTGCGCTTTCAACTGGTGTTAAAGAGGATTCTTGTTCATGACGCTCTCTACTTCGGTGAGTTTGCTTTTGTTTAAGAGTGATCGCGTTACTTGCCAAAACGTGTATGATTGTCAGATAGTTATTTTATAATGTCAGCTCACCACGCATTTATTTAGGCTTTCCTAGTATGTCTGTGCCAGTTTTTCTCATTGTCCAGTTGTTATGGAACGACTTCAGTGCAATGAGATGACCTTGTCTCCGGCGTTAGTTTGAGTGAGGAGTACAGAGCCCCACTTGTGTGTAGTTCTCGTGACGCAGATAGGGGGCAGCTCGGGTGCGGTGTACCCCGCTGCACCATCTGTACGTAATCTCCGGTAGGTGGCGACCTGCAGAGCCCAGCCCTCTGTAACCCCGCCCTCCACTCGGTGTGCCCTCTTATCGTGGAGTGGTTCGGGCTAAATACAGTCGACCTCTCTGGTCATATCTCGTCGACACCAGGCTTCCAGGCAACTAGAGATTGGTGTGCGCCGTAGGCCTTGCTTCTGGCATCGGCGCGCATAGATGCCCGTGCTATCAAGCGCATTTACCCGCATTGATGTGACAAGGAGTCAAAATGTAGCGGAAATGTGTCCAACTGCTCCAGAGGGAATCAAAGTGGTCTGTGGACTGTGGTCATCGTTACCTCCCTCCCAGTCCTGGGGCTACAGACCTCTTCACAACACCACGGCGAATCTGAAGGGCACGGGGAAGAAGCTGTGAAACTTGTTACTGTGTTCAGCTCACACTTCTCTTGAGCTTTCCTTTAGGAAATTATTTCGGTATATATGTTGTTTACTTATTTTTTGCGTATTTCAACTGGATGCTTCTTATTTTTTCCGCGCCGGGCTTGTTTATATTCGAAACGACTGTTCTTTGGCCTGGGCGCATTCCAATTCGGACAAAAAAACGAACGGAAAATGACCAAGTAATCAAAACGCCCTAAAACACTAAGCAACTCTTCGGACTGAAAAATAACTTTACAGAATCTGAGCGTTCTCTGGCTCCCGAAAACTTTCGGGATCTCTTCACAAGTTGAGGATTGGACATGACCAGACTGTTTTATTGGGAGAAGCTTCCCGTGAGAACATTGCTACTCTCAGCGTGATCAGGTTCTTCTCGGGAGGAGGTGACGCGCTCTGCCTGATTGGGAATGATTTCGTGTACAGCTGAGCTCTGCCAACAACTTATAATTTAGCCGAAGGAAAACGTGTGCCCTCAAGCTTTTTGTAAAAGTCGGGGCGCGTGTCTCTGGTCCTTGGCTGGTGCCGTCGGTACCTTTTGCTGAAAGCCCTGGTGCTAGTTGCGGAATTCAGGTGTACTTCCGGCGGGAGCCTCATGAATCGGTGTCCGCAACTCCAAAATAGGACGCTGGTCAGACGGTAGTCATTCGGAACCATGCTCATTGCGCCGATTTAAGCACCAAAGGTCAAAACCAAGCCATTATTCACGGGTCGACAAACGGCAGAGGCGGACAAAACGCAATCGAGTAGATTCCGAGATGGTAGCGCTCTAACTCGATCTGCCTCCCACAACCCTTGGATTCCTTGAAAGTGGTTCGACTGTAGATTTGTCCTAATGTCAATGTTTGGATCAGGTGATAACCTCGCTCCCCACCCCGGGTTTGGACCGGGTTCTTCCTGATCGTGTGAATGGTACAATCGATTCCCACAGTGGCCAGAGGTTGTGGGAAGGACGCGGCTCTGGTTGAGAATAATACACTGCACTGCCTGCCACTTTTGGGTCGGTACCGACCCAGCAACTCGGGAATGTACGAATCTGAGTGAAGATCTGGTGTAGGAACTGAACGGGGGAAATGGAGCCCGCGTCCGCACCGGTATCTAGGCTTTGTTCCAGCCGGGTATCCAGGCAGTTGTTTCCAGTCGCCGTGGTCTATGGTACTGGTGTGGACCGGCGACGTGTAAAGTCTGGTGAGAGAGGCAGAGGGGCTCCTGTCCTGTCGGATGACTGTATTACGGTTTGTTCTTTCCGAGTGGTTTGGGTCCGGGGTTATCACGTGGACGGGGTTGGGGAGGGTCGGTGAGATGCGAAATGCGAGATGCGAGCTCGTCAGTGGTGTGAGAAGAATTGTATTGAGTAAGCGGTATGTTAACAAAGAGAAGATATATCTTATCTTTCCAGGGATCAGTATGTTTGAGCTAGGTAGATGATTTTCCGTGAGGGCTGTCGGGCGATTTTTGTGCGCAGGATTGCAGTGAAGACGCCACCTTTTCAATCGTGCTGTCCTTAGTGCTCGTGGATGTCACTGTGGCATGCTTGCGCTTGAACGGTTTGCGAATTCCCTCTTGCCAAAGGAACGGTTATACCAAATGATGATTGAGTAGGGTTTGAAGAGTGTGTTTCCCGCTCATTTTACGGTTTCACCAGCTAACATACGTGTACCTTGCTCGGATATATCGCGTTCTTCCCGACGTGCTGCTCGTACCGTATCGTGTTGAGATAATACAAACCACTGACACACAACCAGTCTTCTGATCTCGACATCGGTTATTTAGGAGCCTTCCATTAATTACGTAACGAATATTTGTGTGACCTTGTACGCAACCCCACCCCCCTCCCGCCAGGTGACGCCTGGTCACACGCATGTGAAACGTTTGATAACGCTGCGGCTGACCCCCCCAACCTTCTTTACCCCACGTGCCTTATGGACGGCCCCTTGTGCGTGACATTTGTCCTCGCACCTGACGGGGCACGGCTTCTGCTTCGGTCCCAGCTCCGACCTGGGACCGCTAGACCAACGGAGAATCAGTGGGTGGCTATGCTCTGCAGAGACTGCCAGCTTCACTTAGTGCCTTTCGGAGGTGGTGAGTGTGGGGCTGCGTTTCAGATGGAGGTAGCGGAATTCAGCAGTGTTCACGGCTAGCTCGGACTGATTTCTGAACCTGAAAACGTCACCTCCCGCCAGCGCCCCCAGAGCTGGACTAAGAATCTGCACATTGAACACGCATATGGGTATAATGACTGCCAGCACAGCTCGTAGTACAGCTCAACAGTGAGAATACAAACACCCACACGCAGGCCACGTACGAAAGACTGCCGCCTTGGTTGCGACGCAGTATCACCGTGATTCACGCACAGCCGGCAGCTGTTCTCTGCTGAGGGAGTCAGTGGCCCGGCAGCTGGTGGGTAAGTCAGTGGTTCGACAGCTGGTGGGTAAGTCAGTGGTCCGGCAGCTGCTGGTGAGTCAGTGGTCCGGCAGCTGCTGGTGAGTCAGGGTCCGGCAGCTGCTGGTGGGTCAGGGGTCCGGCAGCTGCTGGTGGGTCAGGGGTTCGGCAGCTGGTGGTGAGTCAGTGGTCCGGCAGCTGGTGGTGAGTCAGGGGTTCGGCAGCTGGTGGTGAGTCAGTGGTCCGGCAGCTGGTGGTGAGTCTGGTTCGGCAGCTGGTGGTGAGTCAATGGTCTGGCAGCTGCTGTTTGAGTCAGTGGTCCGGCAGCTGCTGTTTGAGTCAGTGCTTCGGCAGCTGCTGGGCGAGTCAGTCGTACGTCACCGGCAGAGTGACGCCCATCTCTCGCAGCACGTGCTGCACACACTCGGCCAGTCGGTGCATGTCGGCCGGGTGGAGGTCGCCGATGTTACCCACGCGGAAACAGTCTGCCTCCGTCACCTTGCCCGGGTAGATCACCTGGCCCAGGTCGGACAGCTGGTGGTAGAACTCGCCGAAGTCGAACCTCGCATCGCTGGGGCACAGGAAGGAGGTGATGACGTAACAGTCGTGGCCTTCCTCCACCAGCTGCCGGAAGCCTAGCTTTCTAGCGCATGCTTGATGATGGCGTTGTTGGAGCGGTAGCGCTCGCTCTGCGCAGGGACGCCGCCCTTGGAGAGCAGGTGCTGGAGGGCGCAGCGGAAGGCTAGCATGGTGTGTGTGGGCGGCGTGAACCGGAACTGACCCGTCCTCTCCAGGGTCGCCCACTGGTCGAACAGGTCCAGACTCAGACTCCGGCTGTGGCCTGACGAGAGGGGCAGCGCACGGGTGAGGGGGTCTAACCAGTGTAAGAGTCAGTGGGCAGCAGGCACAGGTGTAAGGACGGATCAACTAATAAAACTGCGCGTACGTGTTGACTGTGTGGTTTACATTTCCACAGCGGGCAGTTCTGTCATGTTTCTACCGACTATCAAGGCATCAATCCCAACACCCTTGGATATTTAGATAGCCGGAGGCGACATCACCCCCTCCAGTTCCACCTTCCACGTCCAACTCTACCTCAGCCCCGCCCGCCGGGCGTGCTCACTGTTAATACCCCAGTCCTCGCTCCAGCTCTCCTCACCTTTGGTCAGCTTCAGTTTCTCGAGTCTTGCAATAGCGAAGCTGAAGCCGGGGACGCCTTCGATGCACTTGTTGGCGGAGCTGACCAGGTAATCGACGTGCGTCGCCTGCAGGTCGATTGGAACGGCGCCGAACGCCGACATCGAGTCGACGATGAAGGCCGCCCCGGGCTGCAGCCGCCGCACCAGCGCGCCCACCGGCGCCACCGGGTTCAGCACGCCGCTGCTCGTCTCACCTGCGCCAACAGCGACGTCAGGTCAGCCAACAGTGACGTCAGGTCAGCCCGACAGTGGCGTCAGAGCGTGTCGACGTCTGCGCCAACATCGACGTCATGTTTCTGACCGCGCTGGCGATGATGTCGGGTCACATCTCGCCCGCGTCAACAGTGGCTTCATGTCTCACCTGCGCTAGCGGTGGCGTCAGGTCATTTATCAGCTGCACCAGCAGTGACGTCAGTAGAGTAGTGCCACATGTGTCTCTTCTCGTCTCGCTCACGTTACCAAGGACTTTTCGGCCAAGGACTGTGGGGGATGCAGGGACGGATGCCTTACTGCATGGCGGAACACGTGTGTTTCTGAAACTCATACGCATCGTGCACGCCGAAGTCTGCAATCTGTGTGTTGCAGGCTTGACTTTTAATACTTCACCTGCGAGGCAGATCCCTTCGGCTAGCAATTTTCTTACCTCTCCTCCAAACTGCAGCGCTAGAGATCCTCTACCCCCACTTACAGTGAACGATGGAGACGGAGGTGAAGGGTCCGTGCTCTTGCAGCGCCTCTTCGGCAGCCTCCGGCGGGAAGGCGCGTCGCTCGGAGCGGTGGACGGCGTGGTAGGGGATGCCGACGGCCTCGCACACCAACACCATGCGGCGGCCGTACGAACCGTTACTCAGGATAAGCGCCTGCCAACACACGTGGTCGCGGCTCAGTGCCCTGTCAACACCGGTGGTCGCGGCTCAGTGCCCTGCCAACACCGGTGGTTGCGACTCAGGGCCCTGCCAACACACGTGGTCGCGGCTCAGTGCCCTGTCAACACCGGTGGTCGCGGCTCAGTGCCCTGCCAACACCGGTGGTTGCGACTCAGGGCCCTGTCAACACACGTGGTCGCAGCTCAGTGCCCTGTCAACACACGTGATTGCGGCTCAGTGCCTGTCAACACCGGTGGTCGCGGCTCAGTGCCCTGCCAACACCGGTGGTCGCGGCTCAGTACCCTGCCAACACACGTGGTCGCGGCTCAGTGCCCTGCCAACACCGGTGGTCGCGGCTCAGTACCCTGCCAACACACGTGGTCGCGGCTCAGTGCCCTGCCAACACCGGTGGTCGCGGCTCAGTGCCCTGCCAACACCGGTGGTCGCGGCTCAGTGCCCTGCCAACACCGGTGGTCGCGGCTCAGTGCCCTGTAAACACCGGTGGTCGCGGCTCAGTGCCCTGCCAACACCGGTGGTCGCGGCTCAGTGCCCTGTCAACACCGGTGGTCGCGGCTCAGTACCCTGCCAACACACGTGGTGGCGGCTCAGTGCCCTGCCAACACCGGTGGTCGCGGCTCAGTGCCCTGTCAACACCGGTGGTCGCGGCTCAGTGCCCTGCCAACACAGGTGGTCGTGGTTCAGTGCCGCAGTCAAAAGAAACCCGCCCGCCACAGTGGATGAAGTATTTCCATACATGAAGCGAGGCTTTCGGTGCCCCGTGCCCTAAGCGTATTATGAAGGTCGGACGGACTTATGCAGAATACCCGCCCGGGATTCTTACAAGTCGTCGACCCGGGAAAGCCCAGATTATGGGCATGAAAGTTGAATGTACTGCCCCGATTTCACTGCATCTCTGGTTCCAGTCATCTTTGTGGTATCCAGTCACTCTGCTCTGTCTACCGTCACTGTCCGGTCAACTTCTTCCCGCTCCTACCTGGGGCTGCCACCATTCTGTTATTCGTACTCCCCCTCCTCCGGTTCCGCCCCTCTTACCTGGGGCTGCCACCATTCTGTTATTCGTACTCCCCCTCCTCCGGTTCTGCCCCTCTTGCCTGGTACTGCCACCATTCTGTCCTTCACACTCCCCATCCACCGGTTCCGCCGCTATCGCCTGGTGCTGCCACCTTTCTGTCCTGCGTACTCCCCGTCCTCCGGTTCCGCCGCTATCGCCTGGGGCTGCCGCCATTCTGTCCTTCGTACTCCCCGTTCACCGGTCCCGCCCATCTTGCCTGGGGCTGCCACCATTCTGTCCTTCACACTCCCCATCCACCGGTCCCGCCCCTATTGCCTGGGGCTACCACCATTCTGTCCTTCATAGTCCCCGTCCACCGGTTCCGCCGCTATCGCCTGGTGCTGCCACCATTCTGTCCTTCACACTCCCCATCCACCTGTCCCGCCCCTCTTGCCTGGGGCTGCCACCATTCTGTCCTTCGTACTCTCCGTCCTCCGGTTCCGCCGTTATTGCCTGGTGCTGCCACATTCTGTCCTTCGTACTCTCCGTCCTCCGGTTCCGCCGCTATTGCCTGGTGCTACCTCCTGACACGTAGATTTCAGCAGCTGAAGTCCCTGTCTGAATACCTCGGAAGCCGCCTATGTACCGAGGTTTGCACCGTGCTCGGTCGGCGGCCATTTCTGACCGGCTCTAATCCCGGCAGCACCTGCTGCCGGCTCTAATACCGGTGGCTTCTTCTGTCGGCTCTAACCCCGGTGACTTCCGCTGTCGGCTCTAACCCCGGTGGCTTCTTCTGCCGGCTCTAATACCGGTGGCTTCCGCTGTCGGCTCTAACCCCGGTGGCTTCTTCTGCCGGCTCTAATCCCGGTGGCTTCCGCTGTCGGCTCTAACCCCGGTGGCTTCTTCTGCCGGCTCTAATCCCGGTGACTTCCGCTGTCGGCTCTAACCCCGGTGGCTTCTTCTGTCGGCTCTAATCCCGGTGGCTTCTGCTTCCGGCTCTTATCCCGACGACTTCTGCTGCCGGCGCTGGTGCCACGCCTTGCTGCCTGCATGGAAATCCTTACAATGTGCGGCCGCTTTGAAGCAGCCCGACCGCCTGTGGAGCGACACTGAATGGTGCCGCCGGGTCATAAGTGGGGACGACGAAATCCACCACCATCTGTTCATGGCCCGGTGTCGTCCACGCTGGCTCTTGTCCTCGGTCCTAGACCTGGATTTGGCCTCCATGCTGTGAAATGGCCGTCCAAGAAGATACACATGGGCGTAAGTTCTTCTGTCCTTTTAGGAGAGGGGGGCATATGCCGATATGGTTCTCACAATATCATTCAACGCGCACATACCAAGATTCATCGGAACGAAAACTAAGCGCTTTCCCCGGGAGCGAAAGGAAAAGGCAGGGAAAGACATCGATCACAAAGCAAAAACAAAGATATTACACCATCAAGAAAGATGACCTAAAGGGAAAAGACTTATTTCCATAGTGACACCGGCCCCAGTGGGCCCCTCCCTAGTCGGTCGATTCATGTTCCCAAACACTTGTCTTGTTTTGATTGTCCGGAAGATGTGTTTGTATGGCAAAGGGTCGTCCGGTCATGCCGAGCAGGTCTGTTTCCTGTTACTCCATGAGTGATTTACGGAGAACCAAAGAGAAACACGCCAAACTAACGACTGGAGCGCACTGAAACCCTCCACTTCTCGCGGCAGTAAATATTTGCGCAGTCGTTTGGTCAGTGAGACAGTGTGTGTACCGTGTCTCATCGCTTTGTTCCGTGACAAACAGGGCCATTTTTGTGGCGATTTCCTGGCCCCGGGGGCCGGGCGCCCGATCGCCGCCCCTCAGTCAGAGGCAGGGGCACTGCCTCCACCCTCCAGTCTGACTGCATACAAACTTGTTACTCACGCAACTGACAGCATTCCCCGCCGACACCAACTGCAGATTTAACAACGCCGAGAGACTCACAGAGTCGAACATAAAAACAAAAAAGGCAATGGTAACTCCAATGATCATCATATCAAATTCCAAATCGATACCCATCAATCCTAAGTTAGGAAATGAGAGAAGAGATGAATGTTAAGAGACATTTTGGAAAGCGTCATCGCTATTGCTTATACCGGCGTGCCCCCTCTGTGGTGACGCCCCTCGCTGCCGTCGGAGGAGCTGCAGGTCACCAGGTGCTTCAGTGCCATCCGATGCTCTGACCTTGGCCCCGGCGCGGGGGGACGCCGTCTGCAGCACAGACTCCACGGCGTAGGTGCCGCTGCCCTGCACCGGTACCACGGTGAACTCCTGCTCCGAGACCCCTGCCGGCGCACGTCCCGGACCCGTCACGCCCTGCCGCCTCCAACAATCTTTGTTCTCTCGTCAAATATCGATTTGTATTTGTATTTATTTAATTCATTGCCCACGGGATGACCCCAATAAAAGGCAAAGTAGAGGAGATAAAACAATTGTACATCGGTATAGAGGGCAATCGACATTATATACACATGATAAGAGCACAAACACTGTACAACCGGAGTAAAATACCCAATAGGGCACACACTTATACAATGCTAAAACGATGGGCGTGAAGAATAAAAGTGAAGATTTTCTACATATAAAGCATTTGTTTATGATTTTGGCTGTACCGTATACCCCTCCAACCAATGCGGGTGATTCGGTCACTGCCGGCGTCAGTGCATCGGTGATGCTTTCCGTAAATAATCTGTCGGGAATCTTTATCGAAGCCTCTATAAATACAAAACATATATACACGCAATTCGTACACGTACATAGATATGGCCGATTGTTTTCTGTCTAGGAGGCAAGCCCTGCACTGTGTCCGGCGTCAGAAGGGCCGGACTACCCGCACCTGGTGGTCAGCTAGTACCTACTCCTCCGCAGCTCAGGGAGGATAACGCCCTCTCCGAAACATTCGCTTCAACTCCCAGCGAAGCCGAGTCGCCGAATGGGGCTTGGCTGAAACTCTGTGAATCGTGAATAGTAGGCTGGACAGGAAAATGAGGTGAAGGTATCGGGAATAACTGGGCAGAATTCAGCGGCCGTTGCTACCTGGATGCCTGGGTTACACAGTAAGTATAAGTAAAACCTGTAGTGATTACATTTTGTTTTTATCCGATCTGGTTTCATTCGAAGCGTTCGTTCACTTTTCCCTTGCTTATCTTTTCTTATTTATGTTTCTGTATTCTCTTTGTTAAATCAGAAGTAAAATAGAAATTGATGTTTTTAAACAACACCCGGAGCATTATTATACAACTCCAACTGGCCACCTGAGTTTCATTAGGAATGGTGTAAGGACCTACATTCGCCTGATATGTATCAGGAAATCACTTATGCATAAACTCGCTGTGTGCAGACAAAACATAGCGGCCTGCGGAGCATGGAATGTGGAGAAGTTGAATATATAAGAAAGGACATACTACTTATTAAAGGGAATGTGGCGCCTTTATAACGTGATTTTAGCTTAGATAGCCAAGTTGTAAAGCATGCCGGAAAACCTGCTACTCAATATATCATTTGTCTTAATTCTCAAAATTTCCGTTATTAAAAAGCTAAAACCTGTCTGAAATGTACCCCAAATCTACCCCAGCCAGGCGGCCACAGTTGTCAGATGTTGGTGTGGTGACAGAGCTGACGTAACGGTGAGTAATCAGCCAATTGAAGCCCTTGAAGCCTATTGAATATGGTAGTAGTTGCCAGATCATGACGTCATCCACAGGCAGAGGTCTATTTTTCACCCTAGAGGAGCATTTTAAAAGTCAAAATGTTGAGCGTGTTGTAAATTTTTCAGAGAAATCATGGACGCTTTCATGATTTATGGCTAAAAATACCCCTAATTACAATAAATTCCAGGATTCGACCAAGGTGCCACATTCCCTTTAAAGGGAATGTTTAAAGGGGTATTTTTCCCTTTGAAGGGGTATTTTTAGCCGTAAATCATGAAAGCGTCCATGATTTCTCTGAAAAATGTACAACACGCTCAATATCTTTATTTTTAAAATACTCCTCTAGGGAGGGAAATAAATACCTGCGTATGTATCATATCATGATCTGGCAACCAGTAACATACTGGAAACGCTTCAAGGACTTCGATTGGCTAATGTTCATCGTGACGTCAGCATATGTCGCCACACTAACAGCCATGACAACTGTGGCCTGCTGCTAAGGGTACATGAGGGATACATTGCAGGTAGGTTTTAGCCTTTTTCTACGGAAATCTCGAGTTACAAGACAAATGATATATTGAGTACCGGGTTTTCTGACTTGCTTTACAACTTGGCTATCTCAGTTAGAATCACGTTATGAAGGTGCCACATTCCCTTTAAAGGGAGATACGCGAAAAAATTATTATTGTGATTTCTTGCTATTTGAAAAATCCTGATCTTACAACTGTCAATTATTTTTATATCTTCGGCAAAATTTTGGGAGGCCACTCACTTATTATCGAAATAGGTTAACAGTCCCGATAAAATGCGGAAACCTTCACCCTTCACTTAGGGTAGAGTGGGGTAACGCGCCCACCTGGGTAAGACGCCTACTACTATGTCCAGGCTAATGTAAGAACTGTAGCATCCATCTAATATTTTTTTCTGGTAGCGGCCTTTCTGATCCCGTCCTGGGCATGATTGGATGCGCCCAGTAAGCTCCGTTATTTTTCAGCAAACATGTGTTGCTTTTTGCATCTCCGGACATAAAAACAATCTGCCTTAAAGTTGTGATTGTACTCTATGCGATGTAAATGTGCTCACCCTACCAAATTTGTCACTGAGTTGTCTTACAACGTAAGTATAATGATATTTCTATTTGTTCACGTGAAGCAAAAGGTCCAATTTACGCTTGGAGTTTTATGACGGCCTTTTAATCCGGGTTTTGGCGTTTTACCCCGCTATCGGGGTAAAACGCCTTTTACATGGTCTCAAGCAAAAATATATTTCGCACATTTTGCATCGTGTCAGAATCCCAAATTTCTATCTGAGTGTAGAAAAACGATTAACGAACTTAACGAAGAAAAAATAAAGTAATTCGGTCCTGACAGGATCGCTACAGACGAATTCTCCCTTAACGTATGCGTCTTACCCCACTCTATCCTACTTTTCGAAAACTATTTAACGTTGAAAAGTAATGTTTTTTGTAATAATATGTTTGTTCTCCTGTATTTGTATTTGAATTAATTTTACAAAGCCTTTAAAAACTACAAAATGAATTAGTTTGCCCTAGAAACGGAAAAAGCATAATTACTCAAGTTTTCAGCCGTTTCGTACCTCGGGTCTTGAGTCGTTTTCTGCTTCAGCCCCAGGAAGACGAACTTTTGCGTCAGATAGGTCACATGACCCCGGTATGAGAATTCCTATGCATCTGATTGGTTAATTGTGATTTCTTTTAAGCCCTATGTTTCTGTTTCAAAAGAGTTTTGGAATGTTGTTTTTCTTAAGTAATTTTTTTCTGTAGTAGTCCAAAGTTCTACGTCACTGTTTAGGATAGATATGACCTAATTCTTAGAGAAAATGATAGACTTAGCCGGGGTACGTCATTTAAATCGATAAGAGGTGTACCGGTAAAGTCGTCTACAAATGTTGACTTTGAGAGCAATTTTAAGGCATTTGCAGGCCGAATTCGCAAAAATGAGAATATGACTTCTGAAACAACTTTTTGTGACCTTTTGATCTAGCCAATATTTTTTTCGCGTATCTCCCTTTAATGAATTCAGACTTTAAGCAATAATTTGTGTAAAGTCGGAAGTAGGTATCGCATGCCGACAAAATTTTGCCTTTGATTCTGCCCCAGCGGTCAGAAAAGTCTGAATTTTTCAATATGTTTGTTCTTTTTCTGAAATTCTTACTGATACATCTAAACGTAAGTTTTTCTTGAGGAAGTTGGCTGTAATTGACATTCACGCGAAACAAATGTTTGAAGCACAATCTTGCCGACACAGTTCGCAAAAATCTCGGAGAAACGGAAGATTCAAGGTTTTCAAAACCGAAGCTATTACCCATTGAATTGCAAATAAGCTGTTCAATATAATATAATCTAACAAATGGATACCTAAGCTACTCCTGTGTGTGGGGATTGGGGATCATAGTTTTTTTTTCTCTCGTGAACCCCCGAAAGCCCTTTTGATAGGGAAAACTTCCTCATATCGGGGTGAAACGCTCGCACGTGCCGCTCGTTCGCAAATCATCGAAGAAGCTTCCATAATATATATATATATATATATATATATATATATATATATATATATATATATATATATATATATATATATGGTGGTGTGTTTATTGAAGTCGGAGCTTAACGAACTTTATGAGACTTACCAACGCCTTGATATTTCATTGGATTTGAGGCGTGAGACCAATCTTAGATTAGACGAGGTGATCGAAGAACATAGAAGCATTATAGAAGCAAGAACCCTGAAAAAACTGTCCAATCTTTACAGAGGTACTGTGGTCTTTCCAAAGAAACAGGCAGGTTTTTTAAACTTATCTAGTGCAACGTTAACGGAGAAGCAAGAAGAGTTCCTAAACCTAGGCATTAACTGTCATTGTTACCCGAAATTCGACCCTATCAAGAAAAAGACAGAAATATCGATACTTTTTGAAGATCTATGCAAGTTAAAGGACCAGGGAAAAATAACCCTCAACCCAGACATTCAGGTCCAACTCCAGGCTGAAGCAACTCAGCGTAGACATCGTGTCAAGACAGGCATCCTCACCCCTTCTCTACGAGAAGCTGCTCGTGAGCTTAAAGCCAACGAAAACATAGTCGTAAGGAAGGCTGACAAAAGTAGTATATTTGTTATTCTTGATAAGTCTGATTACCTAAGTAAAATACGGTCAATATTGGAGGATAGATCTAAGTTTAAACGGATAAGTAGGGATCCTACATCTTCACTTAAGACTCGTCTAAATAAGCTTATAAATGTAGCGAATGCTGAGGTTGACGGTATTCACTTCCAAAAGATAACAGGTGAATTCGGACCAGGATATCTATACGGAAATGTCAAGACTCATAAGCAGGGATACCCACTTCGACCAATAATATCCCAGATCCCTACTCCTACCTATCCAGTTGCCAAAAAGTTGAATCAAGTTATCACTTCTTTCATCCCCGAAACACACACGTTGAAATCCTCAGAAGAGCTGGTTGATATACTAAAGGTAAACAAACCTAAAGGAATCTTGGCATCTCTTGATGTTTCTAGCTTATTTACTAATGTTCCAGTCCAGGAGACCATTCAGATTATACTTCAATATGTATACCAAAACGCTGAGCTCCCACCACCACGTCTTCCAAAAGCAGTTATGGAAAAGATGCTGCAACTGTGCACGATGGAGGCTCCATTCAGGTGTCCTGAGGGTAAGCTCTATGTACAAACAGATGGGGTGGCGATGGGCTCACCCTTAGGTGTACTCTTCGCCCAAGCCTACATGTGCCATGTTGAGAGTTTAGCGCTAACTGTGGTAAAAAGTAAACCTAACCTCTATTACCGCTATGTTGACGACATCATTCTTGATATTGAAAATAGTGAGGCTCTAGAAACATTAAGAACAACACTTACAAATCACTCTTGTCTTAATTTCACAGTTGAGTTGAACACTAACGATAAACTCCCGTTTTTAGACCTTATGATCCATGGAAGCGACGAGGTGTTTAAAACTGATGTGTACAGAAAGGAGACAGACGGTGGACGGTGTATGAATGCTAACGGCGACTGCACTGAAACCTACAAAAGAGGTGTTGTGCGGGCCTATATTCACCGGGCTCTAAAAAACTGTTCGACCTGGAAACTGTTCGATCGCGAGCTGACCAGGGTTCGCCAGTTCTTAGTCAACAATGGCTACAGCAACACTATGTTTGACTCTGTGGTCAAGAATATGCTTCAGAAACATGCTGAGCACACATCCACCCCAACAGAAACATGCATCAACCTCTACTACAAAAACTTTCTAACACCATCCTGGAAACAAGATGAAAAGGCCATCACGAAGATCATATCGCAAAACACACAACAACCGATCCAAACACCAAACTCAGACTCAACATCTACTACAGCAGCCCTAAGACATCCAATCTCATTATGCAAAACAACATCTCAAAGAAGAGCACGACACTCAAGCAGACCAATGTAATATACCAGTTCCAATGTAAGGCCGGGGACTGCGCAACCCGAAAGGTATGTTACATTGGTATGACTACCACATCTCTCAGCAGACGACTCACCATGCACCTACAGGAAGGATCACCTAAACGACACATGCAGGAGTACCACAACACAGATATCACACGAAACATATTGACAGAAAACACCACAGTCCTAGCACAGTGCACTGATCATCGCAGACTCACGACACTAGAAACACTGTTCATCCGAGACACGTCACCCATCATCAACATCCACACCAAACAACTCACACACCTTCCCCTATATGATAGGAATATTCGGTGAATATTTAGGAAGCATTGTAAGCGTGTTGTATTCCTGTTATTTGTGATATGTGATGTGTTAGACGTGATTGAGGTGATTGCTTGGTATTTTTGTGATGAAGGATCATTTGTCGATATGCTGTGCGCTTTCATATTAGGATTCAAAAATTCAAACTGATTAATACTTTTAAAGAGCGTCGATTTTGTGTGTGATCATGCCATAAGCTTGGTGAAATATTACTATGTGAAACTTAAACCTATTTTATGTCCTTTGCTACGACTTTGCACAAACATACCGAAAATAACATTAAACTTATTCGTATTATTGAATCTAAATCTAAAAAACTTTCTGCGGCTAAACAAGCAATTGTATTTAATGAACAATGCATTAAAGAGAATCTGCTCCCCAACTATACGAATATATATATATATATATATATATATACCAAACTTTCCTAATTCTTATGTTTTCATTAAACACCTATTTATCCCCGCCTTTCGTAACACCCTTTTCTATGCTACATGTTTTGCGCAGTATAAGGTCTCTCACGAAGCCACCGCAACATCACAGAAAGCATTTTCCCAGGGAGTCTGCGAATTTTGTTATTTCCGTGTCAGATGTGCTTGCTTTCATCAGATCTGGTTTCATTTGAAGCGTTCTGTTCACTTTTCTCTTGCTCATCTGTACTTATTCATGGTTTTATATTCCCCTTTCCCTTCTCTCTCACTTCCAAGCTGTGCCCTGCCCTCCTAATTTTGGCTGCACCTCAGCTCTCCCACCCCCGTAGCGTCCCTGCTCCCCCGCGGCGTCCTTGCCCTTCCATCCCCTGCTGCGTGCCTCCACCTCACCTTCAGTGACGTCCCTGCTCCTCCCCCGCAGCGTCCCTGCCCCTCCACTCCCCAGCGGCATCCCTGCATCCCTTCCCTCCCCCACGGCGTACCTGCTCCTCCCCCGCGGCGTCCCTGTCACCCCACCCCTCATTGCGTCCCTGCCACCCCTCTCCCGCGGCGTCTCTACCTTCCCACCCCCCAGCGGCGTCCCTGCCATCCCTCCCCTCGCTGTATCCTTGCCCTCTACCCCCCCCCGCCGTCCCTGCCACCCCTCCCCGCAGCCTCCCTATCACCCCTCCCCCGGGGTGTCCCTGCTCCTCCCAACCCCGCGGCGTCCCTGTCACCCCCTCCCCGGGGCGTCCCTGCCCCTCCCCCCAACTCACCGGCCAGCTGCAGTAGCCCTTGTCGGATGTAGCGGACCGTGTCCACGAAGGAGGAGTCTCGTGAGCCCAGGTCCTGCAGCATGGCCTGTCGCACCTCCAGCCGCGTGTTGAGCGGCCCCGGCGTGAACAGCCGCTTCTCTGTCGGCCGTGCAAACACCTCAGCTCAGCCCGGCGTGGCTGGAGCGCCGTACTCGCTGCCTACAGGGGAACCGAGGCTGCTGCTCACGTGGATGAGACTTGAGACAGATCGTTTAATACACAATGGTAGTCGGAAGGACAGGACCCATATATATATATATATATATATATATATATATATATATATATATATATATATATATATATATATATATATATATCGGAAAAGCCTCATTAGTATGTAATTATTTTCCTTTCAAATACTTTAGGGGCGGGCAAAGGTGCTTTGCACAGAACGCCTTATCAAAAGCCTTTAACTAACAAACTAACCAACTCCCTTCAAATATGTTAGTTATGCTACCATGTTGGTGGGCAATAGAAGGCCCTTGCATTTCCAATGTATGCTTTTAAACTTTTCTTTTTAAAGGGAATGTGGCATCTTGGTCGAATCCTGGAATTTAGTGTAATTAGGCGTACCTTTAGTCAAAATAATGAAACCACTCATGATTTCTCTGAAAAATGTACAATAAGTTCAATATTTGGTTTTTAAAATACTCCTCTAGAAAAAGAAATAAATATCAGCCTGTGGATGATGTCACGATCTGGCAACCACTACCATACTTGAAACGCTTCAAGGGTTTCGATTGGCTGATGCTCATCGTGACGTCAGCATATGTCGTCACACCAGTAGCTCACAACAATGGCCGCCGGCGACGGGGGCTGAGGGGGCTAGTGTCAGGTAGGTTTTAGCTTTTTTTACGGAAATATCGAGTTCCAAGACAAATGAAATACGGAGTACCGGGTTTTCCGACATACTTTATAACTTGGCTATCTCAGTTAAAATCACGTTGTGAAGGTGCCACATTCCCTTTAAGTCCTAGCACCTTGATTGACGTTATTTTCGATATTTTGGAGATGATTAATGAAGTTATTAGCGAGCAATAGGATGTAGCATAAGGATGAAAATAAACCTTATGGCATGATATAAAAATCCGAAATACGTTTTACACGTGTAATATTCGAGCATGGTCCTTTTTCAAATACAAGTCAAATAATCAAATTCTAGAGCAGAACAGATCAACACTCATTACATAAATGAACAAGTCACAAACACTGCAAAAACTTATTTTTGTAAATGTATGTACGTGTAAAACTTATTTTAGATTTTTTTACATATCATGAACATGGGGATAGATTTTCATCATAACTAACACCTTGAGCTCATTTTACGCAAATTGCCGAACGAATATTACAACATTTGAAATCCTTTGAGCGTGATGTCTTATAACGATGGCATCCAAAGGCAATTATCAAAAATTGTATGCTGTTTGATAATTCAGTGGTTGAGCCAGCAAAAATGAAGATTCTGAAATCATTTTGACGACAATTTAAAAGTTTAAAGGGATACAGATTTTCCAGAGAAAATTAGCTTTGCTGGTTCGGGAGGCCGGGGATTCTACAGTCTCTAAAAATGGCCCAAAGAGGCTATCTACTTCCACATCGCTTGGATAAAACAGTGCAAAATGGGCAAAAACAATGCTTTTCTGCAGACTTCGGCAGTTTGCGCAAATTCGTGAAGTGATTGGGTTCAAATGTGAACATGATGAAGTATTTACTCCGCCCCACAACGATGTTTGTTTTTGTTAAACACAAGTCGCAGACCATGCAGCAAGTAAACCAAACTCTGAATGTTTCATTAGTTTCGCGAGGGTTGATTCTACATCCACGGCTCTCCAGGCTTATCGAGAGTAGGCGGCCGACTCACCACTGACCACGCCGTTGTCCTTTCTTCCCTCCAAACAATCCATCACTGCTCACGTCCACCGTCTCACAGGCGTGGGCTGCCGCTGACTCCCGCTGCTTCACAACTCTAAGGCGCTGGTGACGTCCTGCTGACTAACAGACGCAGGTGCTGCCTATGTCCCGCTGCTCGTCGAGTGCAGGGAGCAGAGGGCTGCTGATGCAGGGAGCTGCTGACCTCCGCTCCGACACGAGTGCTAGGTGGTGTCTGAATCCTGTCTGGAAAAATACGCCGGACTCAGTGCGACGGGACCCTGTCGACTCGGAGCTGTAGCCAGGGGCGTGGTGCCCGTCCCTCCGCGGGGGTGCACTGGTCCGGGGGCCGCCCATCTGGGGAGTCTCCGGACCAAGGAGGCCCCACTGTCCGAGTTGCAGACTCCGCGCATGCTATCGCAGCAAAGATGGGGTTAGAGATGGCACCCCGCTGGGGGCTTCTCGTCTGACAAGTGGGGCCTCCCTGCGATGCTTCTGGAGGGAAGGGCTTTTATACCGACAAACTGCCTTCCTTACAGTTGAGCAACCTTTCCAAGCCTTCAGTTTGAACTATCCTTTGGCCCCCCTTTGACTGCGCCCTTGGCCAGAGGTGACATGGATTGAGGAGGCGTGTGACAGCTGAAGGCTGGAGCGAGAACACAAACGCGTAGCGACTGCCGCACCCACGCCACATCGACATTGGCTGTATGATTTATTTGTTCTGCAGGCAGGCGATATCGCTACATCAAACAAATGCGTTTATATCATGGACCGAAGTCTGTAATATACACTGTTCGGCCATTTGGGGTCTGTGTTTTGTTCGCTGGGTTTCGATTTCTCGACTAGAGCCAGGTTCAAACAATGATTGACTATTGAGACACGTCACCAGTAGCCCAGCGCTACAACAGCTGGACACTGGACCGACCTCGTCACTTCACTTTTTCGTGTAGTGCAGTATTTTCATTCTACAGCTTAGCCTGATGCCAGATGACTGGAGGCGGAGCAGAACCTGCGGCGTCGGCGGGATACAGAGAGCAATAATCAGGTCAATTATGTTTCAAAAGTTATTTTAGTCAAGTATAGCCATATCCATAATTCAACCTAACGCACTTGTCATTTCTCCACCCAGCGCGTGATCATCCTCGTTACGCAGGATAAATGTCACGAGAGATTGGGTTCACGGCCTTAGCAGCCAAGTTCTTCAGCAGCGAAGGCATGTATTGAGAGACGGCAAGGCATCCGAACTATGATCATATGAACATATGTATTTTCACCCAAGTGCTTCAACACAGGGTTTTCAATGGTCAAGGAAAACCATGATAAAGCACTACCGAGGCCTACAGAAATTGACAGAAATTGGCCTATTTTTCAGACCATTTTGAAGCAGAACCCTGGAACCATTCGCTGCCAACACCATATCCCAGCCAATGTTGTTCCGGCCGCGAGCTTGTGCCCCCAGGCGTGAACCCACCCGCCACGGCGGTCATGGCTTCGTGCCGTCTTGGGTGGATAGCCCGGGAGAGGGGACGGGGTCAGAACAGGGCTCGTAATACTGTGTCAATGCCGACCAGAGGTGCCATATTTCCTCCAGCTGTTATTAAGACGCCGGTCCCGGCATCGGATACTCCACCATGGTTCCAGGAAAGTCTCGGCTAGGCAAAAGAAGGTCCTGGGCACAAAAGTAGGGTTTTATGGGCATGAAAACCAAAATAGCTTGATTGTTGAATATAAAGGAATGATAATATTAGTGGAGTACTGAGGCGGAAATCTTAGTTTTGTGGACATGAAATACCGGAGAAGATGAAGCATGAAGCATGCTGGGAAACATTTTGATTGGATTTAATGCATAAAAACAAGTCTCCTGAAAATTTGATAAAGCTGCAATTGTAGCTACTACGGCTATATTTGATTCAGCTTCCATCTACCATTGCCTCTGGTTCCGGTGAAGTCCTGGCCAGAACCAAAGTAAGGTTCCTGCACTGGGACCCAGGAGTAGAACCTCCGGTGGTAACTCCACACATCAACAACACCCCTGGATCGAGAACTGACCTCCGCCCTTGTGTGGCGTTCGAAGGAGAAACCGCACATGGACAAGGCCAGGCGCCAAATCTGCCTGTTGCTGTTTGCGACCCAGCAACTTCTGAGGAACGCGGATCAAAACGTAGGGGGGCGCTGTTTCGCTCTGTTATAGACTAAAATTCTACTACTTTTGTACTCAGGTTTTTTGTTCTACTTTTTCCAATAACACTGCTGAATGTATGGTCCCCACTCGTCCACCAACAGGAAGCACGCCGCTCCTGCAGCAATCACATACCTTTGGCAGTCCCCGCCCGGAGGTCTCCACGCCGACTGCGGCAGCGGCAGCGGCTTCAGGGATCGATGCTCGTACGCTAAACTTGGCCGATCGCCAGCCGCGCAGGCGCCTGCGCGGATATACCCGGCGTCCCAAACAGAGGGCTTGGTACTGTCGTGGACCCCTTGTGTTTACACGGGTCGTGGCATGTCCTAAGGTTGAATTTTTGTGGGATAAGCTGGATAACTGTCTACGGAATGCACAGCTCTTGGTTTCTTCAGAACTCGATGTAAATGTTATAGGACAGCAAATCTAGTGTTGTGTGTCCTGCGCATGTTGTATGTCCTACTTGTGTATGTTGTATGTTGTACTGTCTTACTCCGATATCATTGCACTACTCTGATATCTCTGTGCTTCTCTGATATCTCTGTACTTCTCTGATGTTTCTTTTCAAATCTACAGTAGAGGAATTTGACGTGCCTGCTTTGAAAATTGTGCAAGTTGTGATCTATTCTGAGCTCTGGCTTTCTGTCCCAATGCGGCCACCATTAAACTACTATCCAAGCAGCTAAACACTTTATTGCATGCATGAACACACCAGCAAATTATCCCAGATTTATCAAATCATTGCAACACGAACACCTGCTCGTTTTCCTCGCAGACATTGCGCTACACATGTGGGAGTAAAATACGAGCTGCAGCCGATGTGCATCCCGAATCCGCCGTGGCTTGATAACGCTCTCCTCGCTACTTCGGCGCCTTATCCTCGAAGTACATGTAGTCGATGAGGAACACGGCGCCTAACACCGTGGCCTTGGTTGCCACGTTCATGTCACGCGGGAACTGCACTGTGAAGGTGTCGGCGTCGGTGAAGGCCTCGGCAATCATGCCGCGGTACTGTTTGGTCAGCAGGCCCACGTTGTACCTTCCGTCGGCAGATTTGATCTTGAAGTTGACTTCGCTACAGCAGGTGGCACAGGCACAACAGCCACGGCGGATCTTCAGCTGCGTTTCCCCTGCGCAGGAAAAAGGTATAAGTCTGAGCTAACATAAAAGAAGGAAACAATAATCACAGCGAAACTGAAAGCATCATTACCAAGGAGCTCAGCGAACTGCGAGCAAAATTCGTGGATCCTAGAGGTCCTTTTAAAACATTCCGGGAGGCCCAGAGGTTTGTAGCCTCTCTTAGAATAATTGGCACGGAGACCATATGGACATGCTACACCAAGGTCCGCCGACTGTTGAGAGCAGGATTACTGTAATTTTATCAAAACTAAGCCAATATATTTCATTGAAATTATTAGCCAGAGCTTGACTCCGCTCGAGTAACGCCAACCTTTTTAATATTCCATGTTTATCATTGCCCGTATCATGTCGTTTGTGAGTAATGTGAACCCAAACTGAGGCAACCTGATGCAGGTGACCAGAATTTGACGGCTTATTTATAAAAAGTTACCTATTCATTTCGTTAGATATTTTGCGTCGCAGGGTCATAAGCAAAAATGTATGTACATGAGTTTACGACCTAAGATCACGCAAATTAAATTCGGGAAACGGAAAGTATGGTCGCTTAGGACGTCGTGAAATGTTATAAGATTCTCATCGCTCACAGAGAGAGAGAGAGAGGGGGGAAAGAGAGAGAGAGAGCCTTAGCAGTTGGTTCGTCGCTAAAGATAATTTTGGCCCCGCCGTAGTGAGACAAAATAGGCTCGTACCTGTAGGAGATCGAATGCTGAAGCTTTGTGAAGGGCCAATATTCTCTTTCATGGATCCGAGCAGCATACCGTCCTGCGTCACATCCATCTGCTGCAGACAACAAGGTGTAATGCAACTGCCCCAACAGCGAAACGGCCGGTAGAAGTCCAGTACTTCGTTGCCGAGTGTGTCTATGACCGTAATGTCAAAGGCGCGGTTTGCACCGCAGCATTGTCGTAGCAACCAGTTGCTATTTTCCATCGCATGAAACATGGTCTGGCCCTGTTCGTTAGATATTGAGTAGTGGTTTGCAAACTCTCGGCCTGACAGCACCTCGAAGAGCTCAACTTCTTGCTTTATACACACCTGGGCGGTGTTTGCCAAGGGTTGCAAGCCAGGAGGAATAACAGAGTACACTGGTGGCGGCTCAGCTGCAAGTGGTGCAGGCTGCTCTATAACTACGTTTTCGGTACCATAACCACCATAGCCACCAGCCGCCTGACTCATCATAAACTTTTGTTTTGTCTCCGTCCTCGAAGTTCAAAACTAGCTTCTTTTGTTGGTTTTGGAAAAGCTCTTCAATCAGTCTAGTTCAGACTGATTTAAAGTATTACACTATATCATACACCAATACGCCGACCCGTCTTTCTCTTCGATTCCTTGAAATTCTGTAGTATGCTGTAAGTTGGAAGGGTTGTGCACCTTTTATTGGAAGGAGAGAAACGATTAATAATGCGGCGGAAGATTAATGCATTAATGGAGTGCAACCTAGACTGATATATTTAACAGTTGGAGACGTTGACCACATGAAATGGTAGGCGGACTCTTAATTAATACTTGATCCAGAAACAGAGAATGCCTAAATTTATATACAAGCAGGCTTCCGAGTTAAAATCCTGGCTTTCAATGAGATTCTTGTCATATGTGTCCCTCCTTCTGCTCATTGGTCATTCCTATTTTTTATTATTGCAGGGAAATGTAAGCTCGTGGCATTAAGGAACAGCCTCCTCTGGTATCAAATTACTCAATATTTGGTGTTGATGCAAAGTGGGAACAATCACTCGCGAATTTGGAGGTGGTCATAGACAAGGATACGATTATAGATATTCCAGTAATAAATTGATCATGGGCCGTGGATCGTACAGGAGAGATAGACTGACAAGGAAGCGTACAGGTAAATTAGTCAGACAAAGGATTGGTCAAACTCTGCGATACAATCCTGCTTCCGAGAGAAAGTATGAGCGGGGTTGGGAGCTGAGGACTGGGGAAATCCAACTTTGCAGAAGCGAAGCGTGGGCACTTATCTTAGAATCCCCGACATATTAATGTTTTCTTCAAAAACATTATATCCTTATTATTCTGGCAATATTTCCCCGCCATAAATGGTCTCATCCCCTCTGCTCAGTGTGATATCATACTTCGGAAGCACTCTCGGAAATTTTGCTTAGATCGATGTAACCAGCTTTAGAAGCGCAACCACTTTCCTTTCCCTCAGCTCTGCTGCTGCTATCCCGCACTTCAAAGTGCAGGGGACAATTTTATGGACATCTGGAAAGTGCACGGTAATCAGATTCCCCAACACGTCCGAAGGCTATAAATCCCTACAGTTTTGGTCTAATCGAGGTCAAAGTTTTCAGATTCAGCTTTGGGGCCAATTAGAACCCTGTAAACCCGTTTTTAAGAAAATCAACAAGGCGCCGTATAGAACCCGGTCGATTTGCGATGGAATTGCCCATATCAAGTTTGAATGTTTTAAAGGAAAAAATACAAATTAGAAATCAGTTTTCACCCAGGAATGTATGAAATACAGACAGACGCTATAACAAATACATGTTCATTCACTTATACATACAAGCAGGCGTGCTCGGTTACCATAAACAGCATGTAATACACACCCAGCCTGGACATAAATTCTGTGAACAAGAATTGGAGATTAGTCTGTATGCGTCAGGGTTTCGATTATAAACTGCTTCTGTCATCACTCTCTTACGATATAATAATATGAGGTCCACGTAAACAAAACACGATTCTGAAACAAAATACTGTGGCGTAGATCTAGATTGACGATGCACCTCTGAGAACTTTCGGGTTTGAAGCTTGTACAAGACATATTGCGTATTCGTGTTCGGCTGTGCTAGACAGTATTGACAGGAGCAGTGTATGTACATACACCCGGTTCCATACTGATTGGTAGGTACTGCTGATCTGGCTGTTTTTGCCGAATAACTCCAGAGCAATGCTACTCAGGGTCCTGGTTTCAAGCTCTATAGAAGCTATTCGTTGAGATCTTTCGATTGGCATCCACTGCATTTTCATCAGACGCCGATTTAGAAAGATTCAATAAAAACACTTCTGAGGCCGTGAAAACGGGGCATGCTCTAGAATACCTGGCACCGCCTATCGCAGGCGCACCCCTCTGACCCAGACCCGTCAATCAAGTCTGTACCACGTGACACCGCGCCGTGCGTAAGCCGCAGTGGCGGGAACCGATCAATGGAACACCTGGCGTGATGCACACGGTACAACTTCGGTGAAGAGCGGATAACAGTGTAACCGTAGGCAGTTGGTCACGTGACTGGGCGGGTCTGCACTGCTGCGCGGGCAGCGAGCTTGCCGAGTTGTGCTGAGGCTACGAGTAGATCGGACTGAGACATGAAGTGAAGAAACCCGGAAACTTACTGTTTTTTTCTTAGGAAAATTAATACTCATGTTTGTTTGTAATGCAGATAGGTAGCTAATTCATTCAAAGATCATTTCTGGATATTTCAAATTCCCATTTGTAATTCTAACGTTAGGCACGTTTAAAGGCATGAAATCGCAGTGGATTTTCGGATGGTGGATGGGACTTTACCTAGCGATGCAAATAGATGTCCACTTCTCCTTACGTTCAGTTCATAGGCGGATCCAGGGGACAAGGAGCGGATGCTTCTTCCTCCCAGATTCAACCTTGGCCCCTGGTGCAAACATGGCTCCAACACCCCCTTCCCCAAGATGCCCCCGTGATTAGATTCGACACACCCCTGAAAAGTTGCACCGTCCAGAAGTGGCGGCCCTCTTGGCAAATAGCGACTCACTATCCGAGTATCCATTTCCCGCAACCCAAGTTTTTGCGGTTCTGTCAGCCGGTAAGATGCCGGAACGAATCCCTGCAGCTTGGCGGATTCGATTGGACTAACAAAAGTATTTGGATAAATTTTGGTCCGAAGGCGGTTATCTTTTTTTGGCTAGATGGCCCCGTTTTTATGGATAGAAGTATTTAAACTAATTGTCCTGGCGTTCGAATGTATCGGCTTGGATTTGGAGAAAGGATAAAAGACACTAGTAAGGCACATATTTCACTTTTATGACATGCTTACTGGCGGATCCAAATCTCGAGTTTGAGAGAGGGGGCAACTAGTCCCAAATTTTGGGGACCGGCAGGGATGGGAGAGGTATAAGAGACAAATCTAAAACAAATATTTTGATGATTTTAGTGACTTCTACCTCAAAAGCCGCGGGTACTATGCATCACATAGCAGCTGATGTGTCCTTAAACCCCAATACAGCTACGGTCTCAAAAGCCGAACTTGCAAAAACCTAGAAAAGCTTATAATACCAAATTCAACTCTTAAATCCTTCTCGAAACCACCAATAAACAAAAAGCTGATATCCTTATTCTCGATTTTGAGTTTATAAAACCCCACTTTAGGCAAATACCCAAAGGTCCCTGAATTGACGCAACGCGCAAAAGGGTTAGATCAACATGTTGTATAATGCTCTGCCGCCGAATCTCACAGAACTGCGGATGGCTGGCTTCAAAAAAACCACTCGCTCGATGGCTAAAGAGCTAGTTCCACCGGATGCGAACTGCAAGGTGTGTGGTATTATTTTTGCGCCGCTTATTGAACCATAGTGTATTTTATTATTTAATAGTGTCTATTACTCTTGTCTTTTGTACATGGATTGTGTTATGGAGTAATTGATGCCGGGCCAAGAATAGCCACATGTCTATTGCGGAGTGTCCTAAAGAAGTAAAATAAATAAATAAATAAATAAACAAAAAGAAACCAGAAACTAAGCATCCAATGTGCAAAGAATTAAACGTCTTGCGACGTGCAATCACGCTGCTCCTGGCTGGTATAAATAAAACTAAGCCTTACAACCAGAAGTTTTCTTCTTTCAGTTCCGTATTTAATCAAATAAATTCATTTAGTGGCTCCAAGAAATTTGAAATGTATCCGTGTCTTTTACGGCATGAAAAGTCGCAGACGCGTGGAAGGAACCTTTCATGCGGGTTTAAGCTTCAAATAAACATAAAACAATAGGTGACATTACTTCTTAAGCACTGAACCAAGGAAAAATATGGAAGGGCCGGCACAGACTCCGCCCGAATCTTCGATGTTCTGCACTCCTTGCCAAAGGCAGCAGGATGGTGTGATTCGTGAAGAAAGGCTTAAACGATTTTTACATGCAATACTACCTAGCCGGAATATTTCCAATAGCTTTCGAATGATGCTTAGAAACTTGTCCAGCTGTTCTGGGAGCTGTGCTACAGAACCCACTACTGTTGCATTGTTTCCACCATTGCATGTTGAAAGGGACACAGCAGCCGACTATCATTTGCTTTGTAGGCCTCGTTTTTAATAACAAAATCGCGTTACATGGGCTTGGAAATTACGTAATAAGTAATTGACCTCATCTGAGCTCAATCTTTGGCCATAATTGTTTTCTGCAAATTCATCACTGGAGAGGTATGCGAAGCGATGCATCTTTCATTTAAAGCGCTTCCGAACCATTTGCAAAATCCGAAAGGGGATCTAATCGGACCAGGCCTATGTTCTGGTTGTGCTGGAGCATTTGGTGATGTAAAACCTCCAATAACAGTCGGCTGCTGTGTCCCTTTCAACATGCAATGGTGGAAACAATGCAACAGTAGTGGGTTCTGAATTAGTCTGATACACGATTTTCGCCACCTTTTTTAGCCGCGACCGGACCGCAGTAAAGCCGCTGGTGAACTGGATACATCTCTGATCAAATCGGTATCCATGAAATAGGCCAATAATTTATTGAGACAAAATGGTTGAGTCATCATGCCACTTTCACATTGTTTTGGTGTGGACAATGCAAGCGATTAGCCAGTTCCGGGTTGGAATTTGCAACTGAAACCTTCTTTCCAAATGGCGTGAATAACAGCTTAAACGAGACCGTTACGTTGCTGATGAAATGACAGAGGTTAGACGTTTCTGTGACGTGACTTCCCAGGTAAAGCCCCGCGTATTGATCTCGCAATCCATGTGCGGATCACTCGCTATCTATGTGCGGTTATGGCTCTACTAGGAAAAACAGTTCTGCCGCGGCTGCATGATCACTGGTAGGTTTTTCGACACACTTGATTCCAAGATGACGAAAATACATCAGATCGACCCAGTAAATTTTGTTTCAGAAAACATGTTTAAATATTCAGAGGCGTTTTTAAATATGTCATTGCCCGCAGAGAGGAGCCAGTGAGAGCGGCTCTCAAATTGTAGTAAATACATAAATACGTCGTATAACACACGAGAGACCCCCAGCGAGATACTACACGAGAGACTGCCTATCTCAGCATCACTAACATTTATTCACAATCTCGACGGCCTCATCTCTGACGAGCTGCCGCCTGCGGGCAGGTGCAGATTCTTGACAAAGGCAGACGCACCAGCAGCAAGCGTCTCTGCATTCCGAGAGTTGCCGGAAAACACCTGGCCCGGCACAGCTCGCCAACACACTCATTTAAACAAAAGGATTCAGATGTATCAAACGGTTCCCCAGGCACAGGTGTGCGGCGACCATCCGGTGAGTAGAGACCAGGTAGCTATTTCCATAGCTCCCACGGGCAGACATTCCAATCCAGTACTGCCGCCTCCGGGTGACCCCACTATGCCGGTGGACAGCACGGCCGCGGTGGCGCGTTATTCGGTGGTGCGTTGTTCCCCGCCGTACCTAGCAGCTCAATCGGCCCCTGCTAAAACGTCGCACAATGGACCCATACCACGTCGATCGCAGGTGTCAGCGAAGTCGACGGGGAGGTCACGTGTTTACATACCTTCCCCCTGAGTGGCAGGCGCGTATTCCAGTGTGAGGGTGATCGTGAGCCTTCGGTCGGTCCCTGGCTGGTGCTGACAGGGGGAGGCGAATTTTGAACATGTTCGGTACCTGACAGTATTAATGACGATTGACCCCAAAAATTTTTGGGGGACGTCCCCCATGGTTGGCCAACAGGGGGGACGCGTCCCCCCGTCCTCCCCCGCTTTCGGCGCCCATACCTCCTAGTAAAAGCTCAGCGGGGAGCCGGACTGGGAGGAGTGAAACACCGCGGTCGCACGGGCTGACGAGGCGTCCCAGCTGATTCAGAGATCTGCCAGTCTGATCCAGGGTATGGCCTGACAGGTCAGATATACGGGGGAGTGGTAACGGGGGGGGTTACGTGCTTCAGTCGCCAGTCTGGTCTAGAGAGTGGCCTGAGAGGTCAGATATACCGTGCTTGACATTCTTAAGTGGTCAGTCTGATCCAGAGTTTGGACCAGCGACAATTTTATTCAGGCGCACAAGGCGTTGCAGCGACCCGTTGTTATTGTTAATTAAGTATAATATCGTTAGGTGATGTGAATAGTCTAGTTAGTCTCGCGGCGGTCTCAGAGGCAGAGGTCTGATATTTGTTTTACAGATGTATTGGTTTGAGACCCTCGCGTTTGTAACGTTCCGACTTCGGTGGTGGTATGAAGTATGGGAGCGTTATGTGACGTGATAGTCTAGTCTTTCTTGCGGTGGTCACTGAGGCAGAGTCTGTCAGCTAACTTACAAGATGTATTATGAGTTGTTTAAGCGGACCTCACGTTTTAATGTACAGACCGGCGTTCAATAGCTGCTTCTGCCTGTTGAGGTATCGAGGGTCTGGTTTATATACCAGGACAACCCTGCCCCCGGCCTCCAACGCTCGTTACATAAACATCGAACGGGCGCGGCCGACGCCGACGCTACGCGCACAAAAAGGTTGCCGGCTCGCAGCACAGCGCGGGCAAACCCAGGTGAGTGATTAACCAGTCGATAGATAATAAGGCTGGATACCAAAAGCATATGTACAAAACTCAACTCAATCATCCGCGGTTTTGTGGACACCAGCGCGCCTCATTACGTCGCCCGATTACACATCGTTAATGTCGCACGAAACCATATAACTGCATGCTGGCGTGACAGAGCGAAACATAATTGGAGGACTGAGTGGAAAATAATTCAGAGAAATGAGGGGGCAAGCGCGGGTAAACCGCTACACGTTGTGAAGTACAGACTAGCTCAAGATGGTGGCTTCTGTCCGGGGGCCTGGACTTTATACCAGCCACCAGCGCCCTCCCAGACTCTCTGCGCAACTCGGCCAGGCCGGGGCTGAGCCACGCCATCGGCCTCCAGTGAGCACAAGACATGGACAAAAAGCGACGAAAACGAATTAGTGGTGCTCGCTCAACAATCTTGTCTCATGAGCCTGGCAGGTCAGGACCCAAAAAGAGGCGCACCGGATGCATATGGGGAAAAAGAGCGACGCAGCCAACTTCTACCGCGAATTAATATCAGTCGTAAGATGAACAGAACTAATCAGATGAACAGAACATATGAGTAAGTCCATATAGTGCAGGGATATAATAATAATTTTTGGGGCTTATCGACGCACCAACTGCCAGGGTCATATGGCGTCGCCAACTATTTCCCTGTTGGAAGGGTTTCTCGGGAGCCAGCTTGCTCCTTGTTCAGGGAAGCCGCCGGGCCTTGAACCCGGGTCGGCTGAATGGAAGCCAGCTACGCTGACCACTCCACTACCGCGCCCCCTGCAGGGATATAAGATATGAATTGAAATCATGTAGTGAACAGAAAACATTCATGTGACCCAGCACATGGTTATAGATACATAGAGGAATAGATGCATATGAGGAATAGATGAACGGCGCCCGGAAGAGTGCTGCTGTGACAGAACAAAAAAAATCCGAAAAATCACCGGAGAGCGGCTACAGATGTTCATCGATGACGAACATCTACAAACGGGCATCATTCTATCTTTTTCGCACACGCATCGTGCGGCGACGGTTGCGGAACCACACTTTTAATACACTCGCACGTCCGCCTTGTCAAGATTCAGACACACAGGTTTTAGTCAGCCACACACGAACAAACTGAGGGTACTTAATGCAGATGAAAGTAGAAGCTAACGGGTGCTGGGAAACAAGCACTTCTCCTATGATTTTAGAAAAGAAAGTAGTGAAATCCTTTGTATGGAAGTACGGTGCCAGATTAGGTATTTTTTCCTTTTGCTAACACTTTTTAGGCGTCAGCAGTGCCTCTGGTGGTGGTGTTGTTTGAGCACTGCGCTCTTGAACAAGAGGAGACACTAGAATGGGGTGATTGAGTTTGCACGTCTACCTCTCTGCTGTCAGAGCTGACCCGTGGTGAGAACGTGCAAAGTCAATTGACGTTGCGACAGCTTCAGCCCCACAGCAGCGGTGTAGGCACACCACGCTGCTGCAACAGTGTAAGCCAACTAAGGATGTAGTGGCTAGAGTGCATCCACCATCGAGACAATTTCCACAACTTCGACAACACTTGGGACGTGGGTCGGTGTGACATGTACAGTTGTGGTCCAAGTGTTTTTGGGCGAAGTACCAGTCTTGGTGCGGATAACAAAGTAGGTGCCTGACTTCGTCAAAGGTCTTCTTTAGACGAAGAACAGACTGGATGATGGCTCAACAGATTCACGGTCCATGCGCAAAGGCGTCAAGGCTGCTGGGTGCTACAAGCACCGCTTGGTCGTGACGGGCGAGGAAGGTAATAAAAAACGTTGTTTGACTTGCTTGCTGACTTTGATGCTTCACAGAATTAATATTCAACTCCCGATCTCACCTCTGTGGAGGAAGTATGGTCTGTTAGCTCACCTCGGCGATTGAAGATTCGGGTCACGGCACCAATGTAACGATCCGTTGTCGAAGATTATGTTTGAACGGTATCGTTAGGTGACATGATAGGCTAAAGTAGTTTCTCGGCGGATTGGGCACATATAGCCAAAGAAGCTGACGTGCCCTAAAATACCAATCATCATCATAGTTTCTCGGTGGTCACTGAGGCAGAAGTCTGTAACATTAGCTTTGTAGATGTATTGGTTAGGACTCTCGGGTTTTAATGTAAAGACCGGCGGAAGATAGTGGTTTCTGCCTACTGATGCGCTGGGGGGTCTGTGATACTTACGAAATTTGGAGGCGGAACTAGCGCCGTCACCGGACCCTCGACGCAACTCGACATCAAGTGCATAAACACAGGCAGGGCGGGACCGAGCCACGCCATCAACCTCGGCGTGGAGGAAACGAAAGTGAGATTTACAAGTTAATCGCATGAAAATACTGACAGATTGACTGGCAGGCTGTGAGAAGAGCAGGTGCGCAGGCAGCGTGGCTTAAGTAACAGGAAATTTTTTTAGCACATCACGTGGATTGACAGGCGCGACGGGAGAGCGCTGTTCGTGAGGAAATGAGCATTAGCAGCGAAAGCTGCAGACCAGTGCAGCGTAATGGTCTGTCAGGGCCAGCATATTACGTAGATTTACGGGCGCGCGAGGCTGCTCGTGAGGAAATGAGCATCAGTAGCCAGACCTGTAGACCGGTGCGAGATATCGCTGTCGCTACGTGAAAAGAAAAACAGGAAAATTGCCGTAGATCGGCAACAGGACCCCTATGCGGGGTCATCAGGTGGATTGTTGGGGAGGGCACGTACCCATCCCTGTCATCCCCTTTTTCCGCTGATGACTTATGGGTGCTCGTTTAAAGTGGCACAACATGCAGCTGCAGACAAGGTCATTTTTGTGTCAGAACTGAGTACTTTTTGGTCCCCACCCTCTGCCAAAGGCCCCCAGCCTTCTAGACTTACCTCCACTGGGGACCAGTGTCCTTGTAGCTCCAAGTACCTGGAAACTGCTCTTCTTTTGGAGCTGGCTTATGCCCTCTATTGAATGTCCTTACGGAGACCTATGCTTTTATGCAAGGCAAGAACTAACAGTGGCTAATGAAGAAAACAAGTGACATTTGGACGGATGGAATGCGGCCCCTCGGGTCCTGATAATCCCTTTGTCCTTCTTTGCCCCCCCAAAATATAAATGCCCCCTCAGGGGACCGATCTTCACTTGCCGGATTCGTCCGGCAATTAAAGATTGGAGCAACGGGGTGTGACGCGCCCGGGGCCCCAGTCAGCCTTGGGAGGCACTTTATCGCATCGCCGCGGATATATCTTTTCTAGCCCTCCGACGGCCGCCGCCTCTTCCGACTTCGGTCGGATTAGAGTCGGCGTCTGTCGTCGGTGGCTCTGGTGATGAGGTCCGCGGCGATGCTGATGGCTGCCTTACGGGCCCTTTGTTACCTGGTCGGTATCCGTATTGGATCGGGTCAGTTCTGTCCTGCACCTCCCAATATGTAGCTCCTGTTAGTTTTTTGTTTTCTTATTTTGTTGATTATTTTTAGTTCCTGTCCTCTTTTTACACTTTAGTTATTGGTTCCACAGTTATTTGCCTTCTTCGGCATTTTATGGGTGTAAGGCGCCCACTCGAGGCCTATCTCGAGCCCCGGCGACGAGGTTGACGGGATCCTGGGGGGTTGAGGTCCCCCTCGGGCGGGTCAGTCCCGAGGGCTCCAACACGCCCCCTTTGGCCCAGATATCTCGATCTAACCGGGGGTAAGCCGTCCGTAGGCTGCCGCGGGCGGCCGAGCGACGCGGCAGTGTTTACGGGCACTGTCGCTCGGTCCAGCTGGGCTGGGGGATTATGTTTCGGGCGTGCGGCGCGGCGCCCTTCGCGGTGGAGGCTGTGATAGTTCTTGCCGGGCGCGACGTGGGCCGGGGTCTTGGAAACCGTCGATTTGCGAGACTCCGGCCTGTTGAGCGCGCCTGGTGGACCGCAGTCCCCGCTGCGTGAGGGCTGCCGCGTTTTGCTTCTTCCCGACTCATGGCCCTGCCGGCCCACTGGGCTGATGGCGTCAAGGGGGTGGGTGCGTTCTGATCGGAGGGGTTGTGTGAGTATCTCTCGCCCCTCTGAGACGGGCGCACCTGCCCCCGTAGGCACTGTACCAGCCCCCGGGCCCAGCTATTGACAGCTGGCAACCCGGGGGGCCGAAGGTAAATACTTTTCTCATGGCGTTCTCTCAATCATTAACTTCTACTGGACAGACCCTACGGACTCAGATCTCTGCTTCGAACCGGACAACCCCGAGCGGATGTTCTGCTACCGCTGCTGCGATGGACTCCACAGATTACAGACTCCCCGCGTTAACTAGACCCGACCAGACTGGTTCTTCTTCTCCTGCGGGAGACAAAGTCACTCCCAGAGTTCTGGTTCTCACACTGGATGAGGGTGACAAGCTTAACCCCTTTCAGATTGCTCAGGCCCTATCAAAATTTGGAACCACAGCCCACGTCTATCGGCACTCGAGCACGAAATTGGAAGTGACCATGTCTTCGGAGGTAGAAACGCGTGATCTCCTGTCTACCAAAAGCCTCTCCTTTTTAGGCGAGGGTAAGTCTGTGATGTGTGTACCAGTGTCTGTTGCTCCCCATCCGACAAAGAACAGCGCTGTAGGCGTTGTTACTTGTCGGGAGTTAGCTGATTCAACGGAAGAAGATGTTCTGATCGGTCTGGAGGAGCAGGGCGTAACCAAAGTACGGAGAATGAGCAGGAGACTGGATGGCGAACTCGTGCCGACGAATACCTTCGTCGTAACTTTCGACAGCAATGAGCTCCCCTAGGAATATCCGGGTTGGTTGGCTCTCCGTACGTGTTCGCAAGTACGTGCCGGACCCCACACGATGTTACCGCTGCCAAAAATACGGTCACGTAGCGAAGTTATGTAAAGGGCAGGAACAATGTGGGAAGTGTTCGACGGTGGGCCACGGGTCAGCTGCTTGCGAGACTGGCGTTTCGAAATGCGCGGTATGCAGTGGAGACCATGAAGCGTGGTCACGTACATGCCCTAAGTTTCTCTCCGAGAGAGAGAGGTTAAAGGCCAAGGTCTTGGGGACTAATCCCGCAAAAACTGTCGTACCACAAGACAGCCAGGCTAAAACATCTCGATCGTTCGAACCGACGACAGAACAGAGGACTACTGCTCGTTCCTCTCCTTATCGTGATGCGCTGGTGGGAAAGACGCAACGTGTTAAGTCCCCTGCGAGCATGGATTCACCCATGCGGGACATCATGCACCTGTCCGTGCGTGAGTTTATGAGTCTGCTCGGTGGTCAGGTGCAACAGCCTGACAACCAACCTGTCACTTCTGAAAAGGGTGTCCAGACAGAGCCAACGGAGGCCTCGGTCGCGATGGTACCAGCACTGCAGCCTGACGGTCGGAGTAGAGACACCACTGAGAAAGGGGTGCAGACGGGTGTTCACGATAGGCAACATTCAGAAGCTCAGACAGAAAAAGCCACAGAACGATCCCAGGAACCTCCTGCAGCGAAGCGTGCGCGGGTCAACCGAGCAGATGTTACCGGCTCTCTGAGTACAGAAATGCCCTCTGCTGTGACACAGGCCTCAGGACCCCCACCCAAAAAACCAGGAAGTGCATTACCCACCCGTACAACCGTAACAATCCCAGCACAACAGACGTCCAAAGAATCAAAAGCCAGAACACTCTCAAACAATACAACCAAAAGGCTTGGTTCCGAGCGGTCCTCCTCCGCACCTCCAAAGGGTCGTGGCGTGAGCAAAGACAGGTTGGAGACATCTCACCTGCGGGTCACGGTGGTGCAGGGCTAATGCCGCCGCCATACCCTCCACCACCTCCGCCTCCACCCACACCGCCCGCGAAAACAACCAACAGGGAATACCCAGGCTCAAAGACGCGCGATGGGAAACGCAGGCTCTCCTCCCCAAGCTTACGATATGAGGAAAAATCCCCTCAACACACGAGCAAAGAGAACACAGACTTTGCATTCCGGGACTCGAAGGGAAAAAGAATTTGGGTGCCGAGGGTCCAAAAAGAGCTTCTTCAGCCAAGGCTTCACTCTGGTTCCACCGAGAGCATCGGAAACGTGCAGCATGTTTGGCAGGATGGGCCGCGACCCACTCCCGCTAGTGATGGGAGGCATCCCGGGCCAAGAGTCCGGGAAGCATACATGGATAAAGACACAACATTCTTGCGCCGCTCTCCGCCAAAGGGTCTTGGGTATCCGGAGAGAATGGATAGACCACCGCCGGAGTGGAACGCTCGCACAGCTTGGTGCGTCTCGGAGATGTTTGACGGTAGAAGCTGGGAGACGTAGTTAAGTATTTCATAGAATGAGTATTATGTCGGGTTCAACTGTTCTGTTGACACAGTAATGTTTCTATGTTTTCGAACTCCCTATACTGACATTCGTTTGTAACATAACCACAGTGGGGCGCGAAATGACCATGCAGTTGAAGCGCCCTAAAACCCCAAACAACAACAACAAAATATAAATGCACCGCTCTAGGCTGGAAATGTCTGGCGGCACAGTATAATCACAGGCTAGGCGCGGCGACACCAAGCACAGCTGAAAGTAGAATATGTTTTGCGGCACAGCATAGCCACAGACCAAACACAGCCAGGGGCGGACGCAGAGTCGAGTTTTGGGGGGCCAAACCCATGTCTGCCTCTCCTCCTGCGGGGGGGGTGGGAGCAAATATTTTTTGCTCTACAGGCCTAGTGTAAACACCTTTTTTTCACAAATTTCTCCGGCGTTTGGGGGGCAAAGATAGCTTGCCCCCCCTCCAGCGCATTTGGGGGCATGGCCGGAATGCCCCCTGCGTCCGCCAATGAACACAGCGGTACAGCCTACAGCTGCAAGCAGGATGTGTCTGCCGGCACAGCATAGCCACAGCCCAAACACAGCAGCACAGCCTAAAGCTGCAGGCAGGATGTGTATGCCGGCACAGCATAGCCAGATGTCAGACACAGCGTTACAGCCTACAGCTGCAAGCAGGATGTGTCTGCCGGCACAGCATAGCCAGAGGTCAAACACAGCGGTACAGCCTACAGCTGCAAGCAGGATGTGTCTGCCGGCACAGCATAGCCACAGACCAAACACAGCAGCACAGCCTACAGTTGCAGCCACAATGTGTCTGCCGGCACAGCATAGACAGAGGTCAGACACAGCGGTACAGCCTACAGCTGCAAGCAGGATGTGTCTGCCGGCACAGCATAGCCAGAGGTCAGACACGGTGTTTCAGCCTTCTGTAGCGCTTTCCTTTTAAGTTTACTTCGTCGTTTTACTGTCTCACTACAGCACACTACGGCGCGGCTCGGCTTTACTGCCCGCGACGCCGCTAGAATGTTTTCATTATGACTAACCTTGAGTAACCTTGGAGTGCCCTCACCTCGCATTATGGTGCTTTCTTACTGGAGCTCATTCTGTGTTTTGTTATGATTCAGGTCTGGCTAAAAAGCCGGTGATGAATAAGACGTCTCTTCTGATGCATGTAACTCCGAATGGTTACCACGACATGGTAATCTCGAGTGTAGAAGATTCCAGATGAGTGTAAGTGGGATGACGCTAGTGTCGCGTCTTTGATCAATAGCTAGAAATATATGTAGTTAGGATGACTGGACTACTAACCACTTTGAAAACAGATATACGCCTCTTCCTTTGAGATGACTAAGCTGTAGTCACCCTCCTGAAATTTTTACGTTGCATGTCTGCCGATCTGCGAACTAAATCGTTTCGTTATCCTTCGTGACCAAGATGCAATTCCACGGGACTGCTCTCGTGCCGGCTTACCTGCAGCCTATCTCGTGATCACCTGCCTCTACCGCTTACCTGTCGCTTATCCGCTCATCACGATTCCTGAAAGTACGTTTGTGCAATATTAGGCTCTCATTGCTCGTCTCCCTCGTCCTCTCCGCTCGAGGCTGGTGGTGTGGCTCGGCTTAGTACTAAGTTGGGCTTTCCGGCCCTTTCTGAGTTTATATGCTTGGTGCAGGGCTGCGGTGGAGGTCCGGTGACGGTGCTGAAGTCGCACCCAATTCCGTATATATCGGAGACCCCCGGTGCATAAGTAGTCAGAAACCGCTCTATTACGCCGGTTTGTACATAATAACGCGAAGGTCCTAACTAATACATCTACAAAACTCGATTTGACCTCGATTTGACCAAATCCTCGATTTGACCTAGCAAGGTCATATTATAAATCATTCGATTCGGCTTGCTGTGAGGAATCATATTGTTTAAATCGTTTTGCGCTATCTTTACTTGTTCAGATTTAATGATCGAAAACCTTCATTTACATGATATTCCTATGACGGCATGTTTGGACCTCTAGTGACCTTAAATGTGACCTGACAAAAAATGGTTCATCTTTTTTCGATGGAGAAGTGGATGGGCTACCCAACGCCGTTTACCGTTTTTCGCTACCTAGCGTGGTTTTTGAGATCTTAGGGGGCGGGTACCCGCCCCCGTCAAAGCAAAGGTGGCTCAAACTCCCGTCAATGCGCGTGTTTAATCAGAAAAAGGCAAACGCTGCAATGGCGAATTTCATAAAATTCATAACGTTTGGATATAAGAGTTGCAGATGTAGATCTTAACCAATCCTTCAGGGGATTCACGTACAGTGGCGGATCAAGGGGGGCAAACAAGGCATTTACCCTTCCAAACGGAAAAGCTCGGGGTAAAACTATGTTTTGCTCCCTCCCCTTCCCCCAACCCAAAACTGTCAACTTTTTTGCACCGACCCTTTTTGTTTATAAGAAAACTTTTGGTGCTTTAACTATCAACTTCAAATAGAACCAGTCAACTTCAGTGTAAAAATTGGGCATTGGTCCTTTTGACATTCAGAATCACTTTTGAGTGAATGATCTTTGGATAACAAAACCAAGCTTCTTGCAGCTACAATTATCACCTCGTGACGCCTTTTTTGCTTTTCGATTTTGGTTTGCCCCAAAAACTTACCATCTGGTTAATTTGTGCCAAAATCGTTTACCGCGTGACTTTTTGCTTGCTTTTCGACTTTGCTTTGCCCCCCAAACCTATTGGCTAGATCCGTCACCGTCTAGATAAAATCGAGAACATCACAATTTTTTGTTAAATCAATCAGAATCGTCTTTAGTAAGCGCACCACATTTGTGTAAAAAAGTGAGTAAGATTTGGTTACTCTGAGAGAACCGCGGCCATATTGCACCTCCTGGATCTACTCCAACTTCTGCGGCCTCTGTGGAAACGGGTGCTTATTCATAACTGGTGGTAAATGCTTATCGGTTGATTCTTTGCAGGCAGTTCATTGTACCTACCGAAATATTGACCTTGTTGGTTTCCTTTCTTTCAAAATATCTAAGGAGTAAGGCATTTTGTCTGTCTCTCGGCACTAGCTCCTTTGGTACAGCTAGAGACCAGAAACCTCGACCTTTCGATTTTAGTTGGGGATATTATCAGATAACCATGAGATTGTTTATTCGGATTATTGACAATGCTGCAATGACAATGAGTCCTGCTCCAGAAGCGGTGCTCGACAACTTTGCTCAGGCTCACAGGGCGCGGATCAATGATGCTCCCCCACACATAAGTGTCGCCACCGGCAAAAAGTGGGGGGGGCCAGCCAAACTTCAACCTGATGCTGACAAAAAAACTTTCAACATCAGAACCAAAAACTGTTCGAATTTGGGCTCCTCGCTGCATTCCGCAGCGGCTGGATATAAGAATGTCCGGTTGTCTCTCATTTTGACTGAGATCAGGAATTTTTGGCCAAGAAGTGGGGGGCCAGGCCCCCTGGCCCCCCTTTTCCGACGCGTATGCCCCCACAAACTAACATCATTATATGCTTTACGTATACAGAGTGTTTAATATTTTACGTGCGGCACTGGTAAGTACAGCCGTGAGTACGTTAGTTACTACTCTGCAGCAATACCCCGGCCTAACTGGTTCTGAGCTACCCGCGTTTTATGGTATGATAGAGGGTATCGCAATAAACGTGATGAGGGCTATAAGAAACGAATAATAAAACTATACCTCAATGATCGACGATGGGTAGCACATAAAAAGTACAGGGTAATTTTCGCGGCATGGTGGAGACAGCACGGGAGGGGCAATCATTTGTAATACATATTTCAAAGTATGTACAGGAAAGGTGCCTTGCAGAATCAGTCTCATAAGGGAAGTAAATATATTTTAGATACATGCAATGAGAGAGCCCTAAATAATTAGTCCTATAAAGGAGTTTTTTCGTTTCCTCATTGTGCTTGGACCGTGTTCTTCGGTTTGCATAGAAATGTCAGTAGAATCTCGATAGAAAACTTACATTAGCATTAAGGTGCAACATAGTACGGAGTAGTAGCAGTGCAAAGTTACAATTACAAGTACGAATTACAAGTAAGAAATTACAATTATAATCACAAAGTTTCCACTGCAATACACAACAATTCCAGTTACGGCGTTGCAACTACAATGCGAAAACTACAGCACTTACATGGTTTGGCAGTGTGCGCGGTGTGAGAGCACTCGGGCCACGGAGGAGTCTGGACATACTCTCCGCCCTTCACGCTTTTTTTATATAGTAAGACCGTCATACACAACACAATGTCCTTTACCGAAGCACGACCTTGGCAAGCCAGACTTTAGTGGCGCCCGTTTTTTATTGACAAAAAAGCATACACGCGTATTTATAAAAGGGGATCAACGCCGTCACGATGTCCTTTACCGAAGCACGACAACGGCAAGTCAGATTTTAGTGGCTCCCGTTTTCTATTGACCAAATACATGCTATAGCGCAGCATCTCTATCACGGTAACGCACCGCATCTATTGCTTTTCATGGCAGGTTTGTGGCTGCTAGAATCACAATTAGTACTGTGGCAAGTCACATTTTAGTGAGTGTCATAGTGACGGAGAAGGTATGGCAGTGACGTCATGATAATGGTAAAGGTAGTGAAAATTAAAATAATCCGCCAAATATGTATTATTTTTAAATGAGTTTTAGAAGCCAAAAGTTAGTCAATGGTTTCGCATACAATGTATAGTCACGACACGAGTCGAAGCGTTGCGAAATCGTTGACTGGCTTTTTGGCTTTTTAAACCCATTTAAAAATAGAATTAAAATGTCAATTAAAATGCCAATTATCAATGATTAAAACTAGTGGCCACGGCACCATTTATATGTGGCCCAAACTTATCCCTGGGCCTGGCTGTGAATACGTTTCGTAATGGTGGACCTCTTCTTTGTTGTTTGTGCGATGGACAGGCAGCTTCTTCTGATTCCGACATTTATTTTATAACTTACCTTTAAAACCAAAAACACTCTACCAATACCGGCTCTTCACTCCTTTACATCTCACTCTCTCCTCGCTGTCACAGCAGCCTTTTCTAACTTCTGTGCTGAGCTCAGGCTGAAGTTGCACTGACACTCGTACCGACACTCGTACTGATGTGCTTCGGTCAAAAATACGGGGAGTTTATATACGTCGGCGGCGGCTAATATCAAAGGAGGCGGCCTAACATCAAGGGTACATTGCGATAACTCTAATGGAACGACCATGGCTTCTCACGGCCCCGGACGTTGCTAATGCACGCGGCATACAACAAAGGCGCCGCCTATCGCTGTCGTCGGGAACTCAGATGAACCCTGAGACATAGCGGTGTATCAAAGGCACTGTCGCACAGTACAGCGCAGGTGTCCATTAGACATCAAAGGGAGCCGCTAGATAACACTGAAAGCTAGCTTAGATAACTAGGGCGTTCACAGAATGGTAAGCCGTTGGTCACACGGTCTCCTCTTGAGAATAAAACTGATCACACAGCCTGACGAGAGAATGTTGGAGGGTAATGAATTCAGATGAGACAGTTCTTTTGCATATAATTGATGATAATTAAAAATGATGAATTAATTAAAGTCTGACAAAATATATTTCTCACAGGGTGGCAGGCAAAGCTCAGAATATCGGCTGTCTTTAAAAAAGCTGCCGACACACGTCATGAAACACATATTTGGGAACCGATACCCAGCAAACAATTTGGTCCGAAGCCGGATCAAATAACGCCGGCTGCAGATTGGCGACGTCTGACAAAAATGGTCCGGCAGAAGTCCGGGCGCGGGCTGATTTTGTCCGGGGGTAGAATAACTCTCCGGCCCACGCCCATACCTGCCCTAGAGTTCAGTCCACTCAGGATTGACAGCTCGAAGCCTGCTCTCCATCGTGCAGTTCATCGTGCAGTGCCGTTGCATGTGTTCCAGTAGGGATGACGGCAAGTGCTGTGCGCAGGTACTCGTCTAATTATGCTATTGTTCTGATGAATGAAATCACTTGAAATTATCACATGGTATAGGTATCAATAGAAATGGAACCATAACGTATATAAAGAAGCACTATAATGATACAGATCAATCGGTGAACTCTTAACGTAGGTTATTAACCCTATTTCCAACAGGGGCAGATTCTGCCCACCCCTCAGGTTTTTCTAAGGTATCTCCAAAACGGCTTAAGATAGGCTCTTGAATTTTCGTGACTTTTCTTAAAACTAAATAGCGCATGTTCCCTGAAAATTTTGAAACTAAATATGTACCAGAGGCGGAGCTATGGCCCGCTAATTGGGGGGGTTTATCCGGAAGCCGAGCATTGTCGCCGGCGTTGCGTTTGTCCTACAATAAAGCTGTTTGTTACGAATTGGTGGCAGTTGTAATGTTTGAATGCTATTACTGAGATTTAGGATGACACTTGATGTATACTCTGATATAGTTTTGGCCATAGGCGGTTCCAGAAGCTCAAAATGGGGTTTTTACAATGTTCTCCATCCGAACTCTTCCAAAGTAAATAAATTGCGTACAGAATGTTCGGAAGAATGTTCGGAAGGGCTAAAAATAATCATGCATTGATCCCATATGTGTATCATATGATGATAGGAAATCATAGGCGTGCTCAGGTACAGTAAATAGAGGGGTTCCCTCGTACTCATGTTCATTTTAGTGTTGTGTGTGCATTGAATGGGACATAGCATTGTAAATATGCATTTAGTTCTAACACTAAATGAGATTTGGGGTGACAGTTGATGTGCATTTCGATATTTTTGGCCATAGACGGTTCCAGGAGCTCAAAATGGGAGTCTACAATGTTATCCATTCGAACTCTTCCATAGTGAATAAACTGCCTACAGAATGGACGGGAAGGGTAAAAATAAGGATGTATTGATCCCATTCGTGTATTATATGATAAAAAGATATCAAAGGCGTAGGTACCGTAGTTAGGGAGGTTCACTAACTTTCAAACGTATTTTAGTGTTGTGTCTGCATTGAATGAGGCAAAACATCGTAAATAGCTATGTGCTTAATCCTAACGCCAAATGGACACCATTCATCCATGGGCGGATCCAGGAGTGTTCCCCGGGTCGGGCAAGGGTGGACAAAGGCGGGGTAATTTGAAAAGTAGCCATACCTGAAAGGAGGGATAATTTGTGTCTTACCCAACTATTTTATCTCCCTGAATCCGCCTCTGACATAGTTTTGGCATTTGAGCACTTTGCTTGATATCCAAGATATCACACTGTACTTGGCGTGTGAATTTCTGCAAAGAAGAAGACAGTAAAAATTCATATAATTCCCCCCAATTTCTGGCCCTAGAACCGCCCTTGAATTTTAAATTTCGCCTATATGAGAGATATGACCATTTCTAAGCAATTTCCTGCCAATCCATACTAGTTTCATGAAAATCAAGCCTAAGAGACACGAGTTACGGAAAATCTAAAAAAGGCAGACATTTTGTATATTTTGAACCCCTGCCCTCAATTTTCAGAATTTTAAAATATTATTTTTTTCAAAATAGAGTTTAATGAGAGAGGAATTGATTGCAGTTTTTTAAATCGGCCGGGTAGATCTCGAGATCGTAGGGGGTTAGAATCTGCCCCCTCCCCTGAATAGGGGTAGCCGGGAGCCCGTTGGAAATAGGGTTAACGCCGAAATTGGATTAACGGGTTAACGACCAGGATTTTCGTTTCGGGGGAGGGGAGCAGCTGATGAAGGGGGAGGGGGGTGACAGGCTGATGGGCGGCGGCATGTCAGGGGCAGGATTTCTTTCCCTGGCGAGGAGAGGCAGTTTTGGAACAGGGGCGGCTTGAATCACACATTGGGCGAATGCCCCAACGCAGAGGCGGCACAGTATGGATAGGGGCGTCAAGGTGAGAGTAGAACTGGTACTAAAATCCAGATCAAGGCTCCTTTTTGCCCTCAATGGGCGCCTGCGGCTGCAGTGGTGGATCTAGCCGATCGGTTTGGGGAGGGGAGGGGGACAAACCAAAGTCGAAAAGCAAAAAAAAACGTCGTGCAGTGAAAAATTGTGCTACAATATGACTTGACATAAGAATTTGAGCTATTTGATGACAAACCGAAAAAAAACGTCATGGGGCTCAAGATACTTTTTTCCTATCCAAGGCGCAATATTTGCACTGTTCTGTTTGAAGGTTAGGTAGGTTAGGTTAGTTGAGAGTTGTAGTACCAAAATCTTGCTTATAAACTTTAAAGGAGTTGGGGCAAAAAGAATGTCGACCGCTTTGGGGGCGGAGGGCCAAAACATAGTTTTGCCCCGCGCTTTTCCGTTGGGGGAGGCAAATGCCTTTATTGCCCTCCCCCTGGACTCGCCACTGTGCGGTGGTTAATTATCGCCAAAACCCAGGCGCCCGAAATGGGCGGAGGGGGTGACACTTTAGATTCAAAGCGTTTGGGGCGGCGGGCCAGCTGGCCCCCTTGGATGCGCTACTGAAAACGAACAACGCAGTGAAAAAGACCACGGTGTAATATAATAAAACGTAAGATTTCTACACTGCAGTGTTTATCATTGTATGGGTTTCTTCGGCAGTCAAGCATAATTTGCATATACTTTGGTATACATGGTCCAGAAATGATTTGGCAGATTTCGCGGTAAGCTTGTCCGCATTTGGCATAGGTCTGTCTCATATACGTTAGAATGGGCATGGGCTGAGGTGGTTCCTCCCCACTTTTCGTAAAAATCTTGATTTCGATCAAATTGGGACGGCAACGATCATTTGCCCAACCGGCCGGTGTTGGCAGGCAGCAAGCAGCCCGGCAGGCAGGCGGCGTTTGGAGATGTTCTGTTCAGCAGCAGACTGCTGGCTGAATTGTTCACTTTCTGACCGTTGGCGACACATGCGGAGCAGCCCCGGTATCCCGCATCACGTGGTCACCGGCCACCGATGACCAGTCGGAGCGAATTCCCACGATCTTCCACTTCCAGCGTCTGACCTTGACTGCTGGCGTGAGGAGGAGCGGCCCAAGGCCCTAGAATCCGAAGACCGGCGCTCTGCCGCCGGCCGCGCTGCCTGCTCAGTCACGTTCGAGGCGGGGTTGGAGGTGGTCGGCGCGTGTGTGACCGCGAGGCGCGAGCAGCCGCCGACAGTCTCAGTGTGGTGGGCGAGAGGTGGCCGGTCGCTGCGCAGAAGGTCTCAGTGTGTTGGGCGAGAGGTGGTCCGTCGCTGCGCCGAAGGTCTCAGTGTGGTGGTCTGTCACTGCGCAGAAGGTCTCAGCGTGGTGGGCGAGAGGTGGTCTGTCACTGGGCAGAAGGTCTCAGCGTGGTGGGTGAGAGGTGGTCTGTCACTGGGCAGAAGATCTCAGTGTTGTGGTCTGGGCGAGAGGTGGTCCGTCGCTGGGCAGAAGGTCTCAGTGTGGTGGGTGAGCGGTGGTCTTTCGCTGCCGTTTGGGCTGTTGGAGCGCGACTGTCGTCCGTGTTTCAGCGGGGATGTGTGATCGCTTCTAGACACGACGTACTATCAGCTGGAACTGGAAACACGGTGAGTAACTGATTGGATTCCTCGGGGCTGTTCCAACACCCTCCATCAATGAAGGTTGAGACGAGGCTGCCTGCTATAGCCCATTCAAAATAATCAATTTTCAATGAATTACTCCGAAATGTAAAATTTATTTTTGATTCCATCGAAATCAATATTGAATTTGACGTAACCTTTGATCTTTTTTTAGCCATCATTGTTATATTTGGGGTATTTTTAGTCAAATTATGCCTGGCATCGTTCCTCCGACATGTTAAAGGGAATGTGACACCCTCACAACATGATTTTAACTGAGATAGCCAAGTTGTAAAGTAAGTCGGAAAACCCGGTTATCCATATTTCATTTGTTTTGGAACTCGATATTTCCGTAGAAAAAAGCTAAAACCTACCTGACACCAGCCCCCCATCAGCCCGTCGCCGGGCGGCCATTGTTGTGAGCTACTGGTGGGACGACATATGCTGACGTCACGATGAACATCAGCCAATCGAAGCCCTTGAAGGGTTTCAAGTATGGTAGTGGTTGCCAGATTGTGACATCATCCACAGGCTGATATTTATTTTTTCTAGAGGAGTATTTTTAAAAACAAAATATTGAGCTTATTGTACATTTTTCAAAGAAATCATGAGTGGTTTCATTATTTTTGACTAAAAGTACGCCTAATTACACTAAATTCCAGGATTCCATCAAGGTGCCACATTCCCTTTAAGTGCAGGGTGCTGAAATCGCCCCATTACGTTACATAAATTATGTTTCTCATACGATCGTTACATTGCTTCATTCCAATACCCTTATACATTATTGATCATGATTACCGTCGGAACCACCATTAAAGTGAGCAGGAGGTTAGGCAAGAGGTTAGGTGCCTAACCTCTTGGCATGATATCACCTACTCGAAAAGCTAAATGTGTGCGAATTTAGCATAATGTTGACTAAAGGTCATGCTGCCGATCACCTTGCCAGATTGAAATACCCCAACGAGAAAATTTGGTAACATGTCACTCAACATTCAAACCGTAAACTGATATAAATCCGGCCCAAACTCACCTGGTAAACGTAGCTATGTGACTTAAGAGGCTGCGACTGGAAGCGGTGATGCCTCAGTGGCATGTGCGTCGACGCGGGCAAACAAGTTAAGGGCGCAGTCGATCTTCAACCTGCTGTTGACTAGAAACTCTCCCCTATAGAATCTTTTATCATTGTATTCGGACTCACTGTTTGTTTTACCGGGCTGGATACAAAACTTTCCGTTTTTGCTCAGCTAATGAAATTAGGAGCTGACAAAAATAACGAGCCAGACCCCTGCCCCCTCTTACCCTATTCAGACGCGTATGATGAGTGGAATGCTCATCCGGGTCAGAATGAGGAGGGATCACACACTTTGCATCTAGAAATATCCTGACCTTGGCCAGATTAGAAAGCAATAGAAGATTATGCAATCAGCTAGTTCAAAAGGCAGCAACGAGCCCAATTCCGATGAGCTCTTGGTTCTGGCGCGGGAATTTTTCAGCGGCAGGTTGGGGATTGGCCTCACTTTTTTGCCGGTGGCAACCAACGCCTGTGGCAATGGTGCTCTTTTGAGGCACGAGCCGCCGAGCTGCATGCTGTCGCCAGTTCGCTAACGCTGACCTGAGTGGAGTGGAGCTCATCGCTTAGCTAAATCAGACCTTTAGTAGAGCCAGTCATATTTAACAGAGTCCTTAAAACGAGATTTACATGCGTTTGCCACCAGGCTTACCACCTGATATTTTTACGAGTAGGGAGTGCTAAGAGAGCTGTCGGCGCTTTCAATGTCGTATTGGAGATAGCGTTGATGACGCGCGTGGAATCCACTTCTCTAACACACAACTGTTAACCAAAAGGCATCTGACTTTCCAATCGGAACACGTGTTTCACCCAAATGGTGGCCAACGCCCAATAGAACTGAAATAGATGTTAATCTGCCAGTGTGCGTCTAGTCGGTAGACAGGGTTTGCCAACCATCAAGGAAAACTGCACGAAGCTGAATTTGGGTGGGCGAAATTGTGACGGAAATTGTAATGTCGAGATCAATAGAATGACGTTTTGAAATTTTGTGTTTCTTGTTTCATTTTTCTTCAAATGAGTATTTTCACTAAAAAAAACTAGCGCCGGTACCCTGCTGACCACACATTGGCGGGTCGCGAACTGTGGGAGGGGATTTAATCTGGGCGGATTTTCTGGTGAGCGTGGGGCTGAAGTGCGACCAATGTTTCTGGAAAGGGGACATTGCACCTGGGTAATGTTCGGATGTACGGACCATTGCAGTGAGCAGCACAGCTAGATTTTTCTGTTCCCATTAATTTACCGAACTTTGAAGGGGGTGCCGTTTTAGTCCTTTTAAGCACCCTGACCCGTGGTGTGCTCCCCATTGGAGCTCAGGGTATTGAGGATGAGCTCTGTGTTCTTTCGGGCTCGCAGATTTTACTTCGGGACTAGGTTTAGAAACTTCAATCACTGCTTTGCAGCCCTGACGTCATGCTGGTTTATCCCTTAAAATGACCTCAGAAAAAGCGCAGACACACTGTTTCTTGGTTTGACATACATTGACGCGTTATGTCAGTCGGCGGAAAAAAGATACGAAATCTAGGACGAGAGAATCATCATTGTACCTATTTGTATTTTTCTTATCCCAATCACAGGTGCAGTCGAATATAACATTAACCTACACAAAGTATACACACAGCAGTTTTTAATGAAAAAAAAACTCAGGGAAGACGAGAATTTGACGGCGTTGCCTTTATACGAGCTAAATAGACCATGTAAAAACATTGTTGAGTGTGGGATAAATACGGTAATGTATCAGAAAATACGGCAAATCAGCGCCTCTTTGTGTTTTTTTGTAGGGTATAGTTAAATGCCTAAGCATAAATGCATCTAGACCAAGTGTGTACAAGATAATGAGTTGTGCGTATATGTACTATGCAGTTTCAGCCTGTAACCATATCAGTGAACCGTACACAGCCCCGTTGTTTGGCCCAGGACGGCGCCTTTCCTTCCGCCCGGGTGTGGCCTCGTTTGATAACGATATGCCAGTACTTTACCATTGTGAAAGGGGGTGTTCCATTGAAACATATTCTTTAAACGCTCACTTGCCAATTTAGGTAGCATTGTACGGATGAGAGCGTGCTTGATTCACAGTCGTGCAAGTTTCTCTTTCATTGTAACCGGAACTAGTTGATACAATGAATGCAAAAAGTGAATGCAACCAGTTAGTCCTTCTTTACACAGAGCTCCATCACGAGGCCACGACCATTCACCTCCGAGCTCCCAAGCAAACTTCCTCTAACCTTTAAGATCACCCGTATGTGTCCTTCCAAACACGATTCCAGGTTTGCTTAACAAACCCGTTTGCACGGATGAATCCCACAGCGGACACGCCTCATAGGTTTACCTTCCATCAGCCCTGGTGTGCCAAGTGTCCTATTCAAACAAACTGGCACACTATTCTGAGCGCATCCTATTGACCGGGATACGTGTTATGCCCACCATTAGGTGCGCACACCTTACTTTCTTTGAATTTTCATCCCACCACTTTGTTTGCCTTCCATCGCGACACTTCGCGTCACAATAAGGAGCAGACGGGTCGTGCCCTGACAGCAAGAGGTAGACACCACGCGTCCCAGTACGGAGCGGACGGGCCACTCTGACGAAGCGAGGGAGACACCACGCACCCCAGTACGGAACGGACGGGCCATGACCCTGACGGAGCAGCGGGTGGGACACGGCCCTTGCATTATCCGCCATAAATCACGGAAACGCAGCTAAACGCGACTGCAACTTTATGTGCGCATTGCCAACATGTGTACAGCCGCAACTGTGGTAGTCTCATTTTGGGCAATGCGGTGCGGTGCGATTTTTTGCCGGCTTAAGCAAAATTACCCTTTAATGGGGATCCACACGCTTAAAGCAAGAAAAAGGCCTATTATTATAGTTATTATCATGTATAAGATATATATATATATATATATATATATATATATATATATATATATATATATATATATATATATATTTTATTTATTCATTTTATTTATTCAAAATAATCGCCAACAGATAAAATCCACTCACAGGCGAAGTCAAAGCATTAAAAAGGCTATCTAAATCACAAGAATCGAGACAGTGTACTTCCTAAAAACGGTAAAAGGTAAAATATATAAGTATAAAAAACACAAAAACATAAAAAACAGATCAGAGCTGATAGTGCAGCTCCTACCGAGCATTTACAAATCTAACCACACATGTCTTAAAAGTATTAAAATCATCACAAAAGAAGTCGGCCCCGGAAGCGACTAGAAATGAATTCATGCTTCTCGGCACCCTACAGAAAATCCCCCGTTGACAGTGCTGACACGGCCGCGGCGCTCAGCGAAGAGTCGAAAGGAGCGAGTGAGCCGGGATGGGATATGCAAGGGGAAACAATTTAGTAGGCCGATGGAGTGAATCTTACCTGAAAAGATACTTTTTAGGAAAATGAGATCGAATTGAAGCCTGCGTGCAGCAAGTGATGGGAGGCCGAAATGGTTCAAAAGCGAGTCATAAGATATAGAGTCACATTGTTGTGTAGAGTGATTATTTAACCAAATAAGAAATTTATGTTGCACTCTGTCCACGCGCTCAGCGTGGGATTTGGCTACTCCCGCCCAGACAACACTTCCATACTCAAGTATAGATCTTACATTGGCGAAATAAGCAACCAGGAGGGATTTTTTATCGAATTTAGCTCCCCTGGAAGCCGTTTGAAATGAGCGCAGAAGAAGGCCAAGTGCTCTGTTGGCTTGACTGACAGTTTTGGATATATGTGGGGCAAAAGTCAATTTAGTGTCTAGAATAACTCCCAGGTCCCGTATTTCATCTACTGCTTCCAGGGGTACATCGCCAATGTGGTATGTTGTCCGAGCGGGGGTGCGCCTGAGGGTCACTATAAAGATTTTGCATTTAGAGGGATTTAGTGTGAGGGCCCATCGGGTGGACCACTGCTGAAGACGATCAAGGTCGTCCTGCAGCAGCAGCGCATCAGAGGGTACCTCAATTTTGCGGAAAATTTACATATATATACACATACATATATACAATACATATATATATATATATATATATATATATATATATATATATATATATTCTTTCAGGCAGATGTCGTTGAAGAGAATAGCGTTTCGAGTTTTTGAGAGTTTTCGGTTGAGTTTCAGTAGCTTGTTGAATATTTTTTTGTCTGGTTCGATAATGGTGTTAAGTACTTCTATTGTAGTCATAAGTCATTTTTTCCGACGCGTTTCGATTGTATTATACCAATCATTATCAAGGATAGCTAACACTTCATTTTTTAGTTTGTTACCTACTGAGGCTAATCTTAGTTTACAAAAAGCGAATATTTTCAAGAAGGAGCAGAGGACAATATCTTAGCAACTTTCACTGAGCAAAACCACAAAGCATAGTTTTAACGCATTCATAAAACACAACCATACTAATTACATTGTAATGCATACTATACCACATACTATTCAGTCACAGTTCACACACCCCACAGTGCTAGTGAATGTGTGTATGTTTCTGTATGTTGAGGTGTGGTTTCTGTCGTGTGATGTGTATGGCTTCATGAATGAACAGGCGGTGATGGTCGTGGGCGGAGTCGATGATTTTTGTGTTGTCTTTTAGGAGTTTGTGTGTTGGTTTTGTGTGGTGTTTGTGTAGCCAGTGTTCTACGGGGCCTGTGTGGTCTTGTAGGTGCATGGTGAGGCGGCTTGATAACGTCGTCGTGGTTGCACCAATGTAGTGTCTATCATGAGGCCTGCAATCCTCATGCGGACATTCAAACTGGTACATTCCATTGGTGCGATTGGACTCTTGTACTGTGGTTGGATTGTTTTTCATGACTAGTTGACTTGTTGACATTGGTGCGACCACGACGACATTATCACGCCGCCTCACCATGCACCTACAAGACCACACAGGCCCCGTAGAACACTGGCTACACAAACACCACACAAAACCAACACACAAACTCCTAAAAGGCAACACAAAAATCATCGACTCCGCCCACGACCATCACCGCCTCACACTGGGGCAACTGGGCTTCAAAATAGGCCAAAACCTCGTAACTAAAAAATACTTTGATTAAGAATACTTTTTTGTGCTCAAATGAAAGCTGTTGCTCTGAACTTCATTTTCCAGCCACAAAACACTGGGTTTCCACACCAGGTCATATCAGATAGACTATTTTTCAAGGTTTATAAATATCGGAATTCGATTTCGTTCTTTCCAGTTTTGCAGACACTCAATTAGGCAGAATCAGATAAGGCGGGTCCAGTGACGGCTAAAATGTAAGAAAAAAACAAAAGTAATATTTCAAAAACTGATCCGACATCTTCAAGGTCATCATAGGTCAGAGGTCTTGCTGAGCCTTCACTCTGGTTTAACTATAAAGTACCACATGATAAATAATGGCACAAATTCATTATTTCACTATTTGACATCTTTAAATCCAGTGCCGAACCATATCGAAACTGCTCGGGTCATGTGCGGTAGCTGCATTTGTTGACACAATAATGTTAAGCGCGATTTCAGGGAATGATTACCGTCACTCTTCTCAGAAAATGAGCACATACATGCGGAAACAGACAACACATTAAACTCACAGGGAATGTTCATTAAATCATGCGACCTCTTTTGCATCTTTGTGTAACTCTCCTATATAACATCCCGCGTCCCTTTATCCAGCCTTCTATCCATTAACCCCGAGAATTATCGTTGAAGTCTAGGTAAGTTCTTAAAGCAGTCTTACATCCAAGTACCCACTCACGCACCATCGAATTATTAATGGTTAGTGCCACTATCTTTCAGCTTATAAAGAGGGTTACTGCCAGGCTCAAAACCTCCGTTGTCATGGGCCTTCTGGATTTGTTTTATATCATCGGAGATCATGTTACCACGAGGTCATTAGTGATAAACAGGTACTGGTACTGATCATTGATTGTCAACTATGGATGTCTTTCTGGTATGATATTGCCTGAATGCAAGGTGATCTCTATTCCTTGCCTCCTGGGCCTCCTTTATGTATGCTTCTATGGAAACTTTCAGGATCTCAGTCATAAGCGTGCCACCGGCAAAGAAGTGGGGGGGGGGCAGCCAAACTTCAAACTGACGCTGACAAAAACTTTCCACGTTAGGACCAAATACTGTTCGAATTTGGGTTCCTCGTTGCCTTCTGCAGCGGCTGGTTATAAGATGTCCGGTTTTCTCCCATTTTGACTGAGATCAGGAAATTTTTGGCCAAAAAGTGGGGGAGGGGCAGGCCCCTGGCCCCCCGGTGGCGACGCCCCTGCTCTCAGTAACATCTTCCCCGTGCATTTGCACCTTATGTATAATTGCCGGCATGCTGTACCATGGGTACACGTTTACAAACAGCCTCGCTGTCTCTACAGCATAGGCCGGATACTTCTCAATTTCGATTGTTGATGATGATGATCAGGGGCGTAGCCAAGGGGGCAGGGACAGCTGCCCCCTGAGGGTCTGAAGGGTCCCCCCTGAGGACACGATTCTGTAACAAGCATGGCCCTTTTTCCCATCAGGGCCCTTTTGGCGCCGTCGCAGGGGCCCTTTTCGGGGCGCCGCCCCCCCGCAGTGAAATCCTGCCCACACCCCTGATGATGATAGTGCGGCTAATATTACCGAAAACCTTTGTAGTAGATCCAGGCTTACCCCAGTAACCTCGCTGAACTGTCGGACGTTCCCGAAAGAATGGCGGGTTGTGTTTCCTTCATTAGCTGTGCCGTTGCCCCCCCCCGCCTTTAGCTGATCGACGACCAGACTCATGGTAGCACGAAAACATTCCTGTAAATCTCTTTTGTTTTTTAACAGCGTCCTTCTGGTCGTAGTTTTGAGCTCTCCATGAACAAATGGGTGACTCTTCTCTGATCTTCCCTCATCCTCAGTGCGTGTGTTAAAGTCGGTTTTTGCACAGATTGAATCTCTGCCCAGCGTCTTGCAAGTCCGCCTTCCCCTGTCACGACTCGACCACGGCGCCCTGTCAGCCGTCCTTACTCCAATTGCCGCGCAACATGAGCCGACGGCCGCCGTAGCCGCCGGCCTCACCGCGCTACTTGGACTACATTGCCGCACAAAAAGTGACATATCTCCCCTGGGACAACTGATGCCGAGCTAATTTTTTCACGGCTGGTTAGAGGACACAACATTCCATCACTACATATAAATTTCTAAGTGAAACTCGCTGTGCGTTTTTTTCGCAGGTCTAACGAAGTTTAGGATTTGAGAATACGTTAGAAGCTTTACATGTCCTAGTAGTTACACCTATTATCAGGCTCTTATTGTCAAATTTCGTACTTTTCAACATTGAGTGTCTTCAGGGCGTTCCCAGCTTTCCATTGATATAAATAGATAACGGTTTTGTGACTGCGACCATGGTTGATAATGCATCAGAAAGTGTACCTCATTTCGAGTCAACTTGACACCGAGCTGCAGCGTGATTAATGCGCTGTGTTCCAGCATCTGTGCAAGCGGCTAAAGAAGAGAAAAATGGATACAATTATGCTTTTCCAAGGTTTTGGACATTTCTCTGTCAGAGCCAAACGATTAAGTCCGATTTTGAAGATGTCAAAATTGGAGGTTTTGGCCGGTTTTGGAGGCCATTTGCCCCAGTGTGCGCCTGTTCATTCATGTAGCCATACACATCACACGACAGAAACCACACCTCAACATACAGAAACATACACACATTTCACTAGCACTGTGGGGTGTGTGAACTGTGACTGAATAGTATGTGGTATAGTATGCATTAGAATGTAATTAGTATGGTTGTGTTTTATGAATGCGTTAAAACTATGCTTTGTGGTTTTGCTCAGTGAAAGTTGCTAAGATATTGTCCTCAGCTCCTTCTTGAAAATATTCGCTTTTTGTAAACTAAGATTAGCCTCAGTAGGTAACAAACTAAAAATGAAGTGTTAGTTGTCATTGATAATGATTGGTATAATACAATCGAAACGCGTCGGAAAAAATGACTTATGACTATAATAGAAGTACTTAACACCATTACCGAACCAGACAAAAAATATTCAAAAAGCTACTGAAACTCAACCGAAAACTCTCAAAAACTCGACACGCTCTTCTCTTCGACGACATCTGCCTGAAAGAAAATATATTGCCCAACTACACGAATATATATATATATATATATATATATATATATATATATATACACATAAATATACATACATACATACATATATATATATATATATATATATATATATATATATATATATATATAACACTAATTGATCTGCAGTTTTCTGCTGGTACATTCTCATGCCCATTAGGTCTGTTGTTACCTCCAGCAATGATATCTGTTTTGAACGGGCCGGAAATCCGGAGACCTGGGTTCGAATCCCGGCTTAGGAGCAATTTTCCAAAACTGCAAAAATGTAACCGTCCATTGCTGAGATATAATTGCTGGAGCTACCATGGGACCTAATTGTCATGAGAGTGTCCCCGCAGAAAACTGCCGACCAATGAAGTTTAAATACGCAAGCTTATCCCTCGCTCTGCCGGCATCCCGGGAGTTACGCGCCCTGCCGGCATGGCTGAAAAACTCTTGTTTACCGGTAGATAGCTTAAATTGCCAGCGGTCTGTTATGCTTTAAAGGATCTCAAAAGAAACCTCATTCATTTTTATATTTGTTCGTGTAAGTTTTGATACATACATTTCTATCAAGAGTGCATAAGATAGGCCTTTTCAATAAACTTTGCAGTCTCATCCCGACCAGAGCGGCTGCCAATACGGTGCGCGGCGGATACCCCGTGTCTTGGGTACAGGCGGTCCCGGCACCCCGTGTCTCGGGTACAGGCGGTCCCGGCACCCCGTGTCTCGGGTACAGGCGGTCCCAGCACCTGGCGCCGCTGCCTGTCGAGCACGTGCATTTGATGTGGGATCATGGCTGGAGATATGCTCTCTATCCAGGGGGAGGGTCCTGGGGGTTAACGCTGACACGGCAATACAAGCACTATACAAAGCCTACGGGAGACCCAAAATCCAGGGGGTCCTGACCCCCCCCCCCTACTGTGCCGGCTAATAGTCATCAAACATACAGCAGTGAGAAAAAAGAAATTAACTACTGGTGCCATATATTTGATGTGTGGACGTAAAAACCTGGAAAACAATACACATGATAATAACTTCATATGTAGCAAAATTTGGAATGCAAAAACACAAATGTCAAAACGAACCCAAAGCACGGGTTAAGAAATCATTGAGGACAATGCCAATTATTGCGCACATTTACATAAAGGCTGAGATATCAGCTTTCTGCGCACTTTCTTCTAGGCAAGATGCATTAATCGTGTGGCAATATCTAGTCTGAGCTTAGGATATATCACACTAAATGGAAGTAATAGCGCACACGAGACAATGTAACCCAAATATACGCATCCTGTGCAGGGGGCATGTGTGTGAATCAACCTACTCTGTTCGGAGTTATGCACGGCTAGAACTTGTTGTATGGCTTAAGTAAGCCCTTGTCTGTTTAAGCTTGTGGCATAAGCTCTTTACTTTTAGCTTTATGCAGTGATACGAAGCCTTTAAGCACAAGAATACGCTTCAGCTCATCACTGGAAAAGGTCACGTGTGCAACATGAAAAATAACAAAACCGCATGGTCATTCTGGGAAGATCATAAATCTGGCACCACGGTCACGCGCATTTCCTCGTTACCAAATTAAGAAAAACACTCCAACTACTCTAAATCTGGAGGGTCCTCCTTTCGTAGTCCCTCTGAAACCTTTCACACGCAGTAACACCTACCACCCGCCCGGAATTCCCACCTATGTGTGGAATGGCACCGCAGCGCCGAAACGGAGATATCGGATCGTTTCAAAAGCGAAAAAGGCACTGACGTTTTATATGCCATCTGCATATAAAAAACGGCAAAAACGTTTCAACGTTTAAGTGGAAAGGTAAGGAATGTCAGGTGATGGTCTCAAAATGGAGAAAAACAGCTTGTGAACTACTAAGAACTACGTCTAATGAGCCATTAGAACCACCTGTCGAATATATCCTAGTAAACAACTGTTGCAGTCCGCACAGGTTTGCAGTCGACTGACATAGGGGATGTGGTCCGGGAATTCTAACTCAAAGTTTTCTGACGTCGGATGTGAGGTGGTATCAGAAAAAGCTAAAGAAAAAGGAATTTCATAATTAAGGGACTTATGGGGAGTAGATACGTTTCCATCATTTATTTGTTCAAATCAACTTGTGAGAATTCAATGAAAATATGGAGCAAAATCCACGGAACTAAAAGGCTGGGGACCAATGATTATTCCATCATTACCTACGTACATGCCTGTTTACATCCCCATCCCTTGACACCATTTACACGGAAAATTGACCCTTTTCCACCCAGCTGTGAGACAGACAGAATGCCGAGTTTGATGTAGAAATCTCCTCTCGGTAACCATGGTAACAAGGAGGGTGGCCTGAGACACCCCTCTCGTCCCATAAGCCCCTGCTGATGTTATCGAGCCTGGCGTTGCCGCCATGCCGTCTGGGAATGTTTTCCAGGAAGCAAGCGTTGGGACGCGCTGTCTGGGCCATTGTTCCGTGTTTTCACGCGTGCCCTTATCGTCCCTTCGATCGCTATCAGCTGACCGAACCAAGAAAAGTGTCACCCTTCCGCCCGCCGCCTGTGTTGACGAGCCCGATCTGTGTCAGAGGCTGTCGCGGGCCCCAGCGGGCCGCGGCACGAGCCGCCCCTGCCAAGTGTGAGTAGAAGAGCGCGAACATCATCTCAGTAACTTTCTTTAACTTTACGAAAAAAGTTAGAAAGGTATCTACTTTTTGTTTATCGGAAATGATGCAAAATTCAGAAAGGAACAGCTACCATGAACATTATTATCGGGACAGGTAGTTAGATGTAAATATTCGCATTAAAACAGTGAGAGCAGGAAAAAACAGAACTGCTGGCGGGGTGCGGGTTAAAAGGAAAACTCAGGCTCCTGAGTGGTGCAGTAATTAGCATACCAGCCCTGCAATCTGGAGACCTTGGTTCGAATCCCAGCTTAGGAGAAATTTTTTTTTCAAAACTGCAGAAATAGAACAGCCGATTACTGTATTTGCATGTGTTTTTCATAAAAATGATAAACAAATAAATTTAACTGTTATGAATAATATATATATATATATATATATATATATATATATATATATATATATATACATACATTACCCCAAGACCTTGATGATCAGGACATGGCAATCGCCTTCTCACACAATTTCCTTCTCATACCGAAATGATAGTTGGCTATCCATTCAGACGCGTCTAGGGGAGGAAAAAGGAGAAGCTTGTCACCAAGCAGAATTAAAATAGCGAACACTGTCGCACCTAGGATACGTTGCATGATGACACCACACGACATACAAAGCCTGGAAAATCAGTCAAATGTAGGGATGGATCTTGAATTTCAGGAATGCTAGTAAAACTCCCCAAAACTTTGCAAATAGTGCAGATCAACCATCCAAGGGGAAACCTATTTTATTTTTTGAAAACCAGTTGAGCTTTACAAAAGAAGGTTCTGAGCGTCCCCATCTTTCCGAACAAACATAGCTACAATGACACCACTTAACACCGTCCCCTTCTCATCCCAAGCTATAGAGACACTGTTTAGTACACAAGACCTTTAACAAATGTCGCAAATGTCGTAACAGAGCAATGTCGGATCCAGGAATTAATTTGGAGGGGTTGGGGGCTAGGAGGCTGGAGCCTCACCCGCCAGTATCTCGGGCATCCCCTGCCTATGTATTAACTATAGGGGCTCGGACATTTAGGTAGGAGCTTGAGCCCCTAGCCCCTTGGATCCGCCACTGCAACAGTGTGACAAAGCGTTCAAAATTGATAGCATTCAAATGTGGCGCAAAATTTAACCATGTACATTCAACCCCTAAATATCTAGTTAGTACCTATTTCTAGTTAGTACCTATTTCTCCTCAATCGTCTTTTTAATAGCTCTGCCTGCTTATTTCCGTTTGTTGGTAAACAACGGTTTGTCGCAACTTCAGCTGCCAAATTTCTGCCAAATATTAACTTTTCCTCTGCCGATCAAAACTCCCGGAGACAGGTCAATGACCGCTCTGCAACTGCTGCCGACGGTCGCCGACCGTCGGCAACGTCCCGGTTAGGACACCGCCTTATGGTCCGAATGTATAGATAACAAAATACTTTGGTTTGGGCAATGTTTGAATGCCGTTAGTTTCTTTAAGTTACTCGTTCCCGATCGAATTGTGAAATATATTAACACTAGAGTAGATGGTTGCTGCTTAACCTGTAAAATTTAAAAGGAATGTAGCACCTTGATCGAATCCTGGAATGTAGTGTAATTAGGCGTACTCTTAGCCGAAAATTATGAAACCACTCATGATTTCTCTGAAAAATGTTCAATAAGCTGCATATATTTTTTATTTTTTAAATGCTCCTCTAGGGAAAGAAATAAATATCTGCATGTGGATGGTGTCATGATCTGGCAACCATACCATACTCGTAACGCTTCAAGGGCTTCGATTGGCTGATGCTCATCGTGACGTCAGCATATGTCGTCACACCAACGGCCATGACAACTGTGGCCTGCTGCTAAGGGTACGTGAGGGGTACATTGCAGGTAGGTTTTAGCTTTTTTCTGCGGAAATCTCGAGTTCCAAGACAAACGATATATTGAGTACCGGGTTTTCCGTCTTGCTCTACAACTTGGCTATCTCAGTTAACCCTTGCCCCGGTGGCGGGTACGAGCCACCTTCGCCCTGGTGGGGGGCTAAAAGACCCCCCACGATCTCGAAAACTAAGAGAGCTAGAAAAAAGCGCAAAATAGCAATCGAAAGCTCTTCGAAAATGATATCGAAAATATTTCGGTCATTTTTCTTGTCAGGTCAATATCAAGGTCACCAGAGGTCAAAATAGGTCAGAAACGCTAATATGAGGTGTACTAAGAAAACCTCATATATCTCAGAAACTATGATAGCTAGAAACATTTTTCTAACACCATTCGAAAGCTCTTGAAATGCGCTTTCATTACAGCGGCATTCATTTTCGTGTCAGGTCAAAGCCTAGGGAGCTACAGGTCACTAAATATTGGGCATATTCTTGGGAATGTCCATAGCCACCCATGCATAAGGGCGTTTACTTTTTCGCTAATAGCTTCCAAACCAAACAAGATACAGCCATAGTTTATGCACCATTGCAATCCTCTCCTCAATACGAATCGAATGATATATGATATTGCTATGCCAGGTCAAATTTAAGAATTTGACCTGACCCAGGTCAACGGTCTGACCCAACTTGACCTGGTATAGTCATGATGTATATCATTTGACTTCCAGTGACTATACAAACACTTTGGTGACAAAATAAAAGCTCTATCTTAGTTTATTCAAATGTTATAGAGGAAAACACCAAAAAATGCTTATTTGACCTAAGGTGACCTTTTAAAGGTCACAAGTCAAAAATTTGGCCAACAGCTTCAAAAATGGGCTAAGATCAAGTCGCAACCGATGTTTGAAGTTGATTCCATCCATACTTAATGAGAAAAGCTCATTTCGTGATTTTCCCCATGTATTGACAATGGGGAGGTCATGCTCTGCAAATGACCTTAGGTCACCAAAATGAAAAATCCCGGAACAAATGTTGTAGCTCCTGGTGGGCCCAATATGTGGTATGAGTTTCAACTTGATCGATTAACCCTTCTTGTAATTATGCGGTCCTAAGTATTTTTGAGGTGAGGTCACTTCACCTGGCCTGGTGACCTGACCTGATATGACCTTGAGCCAAAATTTTCAGGAAAGATGTAAAAATGATGAAGAAACAGCTATACCAAGTTTGGCGGCGCTGCGCGCCGTTTTTTGGTCACTTTGGAAAATCCCGAGGGGGGTCTAAAAAGACCCCCACCCGGGCGAAGGTTAAAATCCCGTTATGAAGGTGCCACATTCCCTTTAAAATGTTTACATGCGTCCATAGTATAGAGCGGCACATTATGGCGCAGCACTAGCGCACATCCGATTCGTCACTTAATGACTCCTTTCTTTTCGGTCCTGTCCCGGAATGGCACCTGGGAGGGTCTGTGTGGATATAATACGACGTTCTGTAATCAGCTTTGGCCTCGACGGGATGGTTTCGTATCACAATTTTAGCACGGGATTCGAATCTGGCTTGTCCTCGGACCCATCAAACGCCAATGGAAGTCAGTGAGAGTGTGGCAAATCGATGTGGGTTGTTGGACTTTGCCTTCGTTGTTCCGGTGTGGGCTATTATTCGTGCCCAGTAGCAATGTGCGCCTGGCGCTAAAAGCAGTTGCAATTAATATTTTATTTACACCTTTAAAAGTACTAAATTTCTAAATCCATCAAGCACGAAAATAACCACCTTAACATTCAGACATAATGCATTACATACCAAGTCAGAGCATGCTTGCGTACTTGCTCCGACATGTACCAACCCACGTGGCCGCGTCGAGCGTTAACCCTGCTTAGAGGTGACCGCTTCAAGGCCAAGACGCTGAATCCCCGTGCTTTTGGCATGGGAATGGCCGTCACTGAGTTCACAGCGCCCATAAAACTAATGGACTTCCATTAGTGCTATGCAGATCTGAAGGGCCGACAGGATATTGCATTAAGATTGGACCCCATTACTCCCCAGTTCCCGGACACCTGTCGTACTCTAGTAACCTCCAGTATTCTAAGGAATCCACAGTTACCCTCATTTCTGGATGATGAAAAGTACTCAGTCAACACGTAAGCATCCGGTATCAAACCGTATATAAACAGCCGCTGTTGGCGCTCAATAGACAGTCGTGTTTCGCATTCGCCATTGCGACGGGGAAGTTCTACCAGTCAGCTCTGTGACATGTGACGAGTGTAGTGAAAAGGTGCTAACGGCGCAGAGTGCTGGAACTGCTGCTGAGTTATGGCCTGTTAACAACGCCAGGCTTACAAGTGGGAATACATAGCAATTAGTACAAAAAGTCTCTTCATCGCCCCACGACGAGCTCCTCCGCTACTCCACAGCAATTCACAACCACACCGAAGATCCCATCTTGCTGACAACAGTGTATAGCGTGTGGAGGGAAAGTGCTCTCCAGGTCACACTAGTGCACAGATCCATGGGCGCCGAAAGCAAGGGGGGACGGGGGGACGCGTCCCCCCTGTTGGCCAACCAGGGGGGACGTCCCCCTGTTGGCCAACCAGGGGGACGTCCCCCAAAAAATTTTGGGTTAATAGTCATAAATGCTGTCAGGTACCGAATATGCTCAAAATTCGCCTCCCCGGTCAGCACCAGCCCGGGTCCGTCCCCCTGCGAAAATTTCGTGGCGGCGCCCCTGCCAGATCGATTCCTCCTGACAGCCATGCAAGTATCCGCCAGCCATATTGAGCGTACTCGGCAAGTTTCAAACACTTCGTTTTCCAATACTTGGTTTTGTCTTGCTTTCGTGACGTGCGACCGTTTGTCATGCAAGTTCTTATTGTTTGATATACTTGAATTATCGAGAACATTTTGGCATCTCACAGAGGACAGAGGGTGCCGATTGGAGCGGAAGCAGAAACGTGTTGGGGAACTCGAAATTCAATAACGTGCTTGCCTTTAATCGCCGGCATTGTAATCTTCAGATGCTAATAATGCTTGGTTCTGTTATTCACCGTTGATTGGTCCCACAATGCGCAAAACTACAGCGCATACGTTGTTAAAGCTCCCATCCCAAAGCTATAAAGAATCTTTCCAGTATGACGATATGCTAGAAAATTGCGTGCACAGAAAAAATGAAGTCCTTCGTCAACACTAATGATCGTCCCCATGCCCCCAATGTACCATTATTTTCACTTAGGATAAATTTCACGTAACAGTAATTTTCAGTTGACTGGCATTAGGGTCGTTCAAAAAACAATTTTTTACTTTTCAGACTCGAACCCACTTTTTCCCATTATATATTCAATTCTGATTTCAATGAGCCACATTCCAAGCATCTACGACAGCGGGAAAGATCGCCTCAAAACGGTTAAAGATTTCATGTTTCGGGTGCGATTGGCCTCCCGGCGTTGCAGTCTCCCCTTTTTAAATTGGCATGAAAGGGGTGCATAACCTACCAGTAAAGGAAGCGTGGCATGTGCGTGCGCATAAGAGCGGTAGATGGGATTTAACATGCAGACATTTACTTGTCAGATGTATTTGCAGCGCAATACAAATACATGTTGTTCCACAAAAGACCTGAAATTAAATGATTTAGCACCCTAGTACTCTAAATCCCGACAGAACAGGAATGCCTTCCGGAGGCGAACCTTTCTCTACTAACTATCGCTGGAGAACGTCGTAAGGCAGGTGCTTCTCCCCATTCTCCTGCGAACTATTTAAGAGCTCTGGTACTGATAAGAGAAGATCCTGTTTCATATTTTTACCCTTTAGGTGGCTCACGAAATCTTCCACCAGCTTCACACCACGTTCTGTGGGACCATTCATGACAGCAAGTTCTGGAATACCTTGAAACAGGGGAGGCTATACCAGTCACCAGTTCTCAACGGAGTCATTGCATGTCAGAATCTTTCAGATTCAGGCGCTCTACTACCATCCAGCTTTCAGGAATGAGAAATTGGGAGAGGCTTGGTATCGAGCCGAGCTCTTCATAGCCTCTGTCGAAAACTTTAGCCTACCTAACTGAAAGGTGGATGGTTTTGCTGTTTAGGCCAGGTGCTGTATCACTGCTTTTTTACCTTCAGCATTGTGATTCTTATTTGCGAAGCAGATTATAACTTTCTGGTCACAAATAACAGTTGCGTTTGCACATTGACTTCGGCGCCTCTATACATTACCGGAATATTTTTATTGGAAGACCTATCAGGGAAGGTTCCTGGATCATCAGGCCCGGCTAGTGCTTTGGTTCTGGAAGACATGCCAGCTCTGTTTTCCTTGAGAAGATAATCACGAATTGCGCAAGCTGGTTTACGTGTGGCTGTCAGGAGAGGCTGTCTCCAACAACTGTCTGTTTAGAAGACCCGGAGCCCAGCAGCGAGCCATATTATGGAATATAGAACATTTATGGCATGAAGTGGGTGCTACTACTGAGTCAGATTCCGTTCATCATTCCGGAAGATACTTAAAGGGAATGTGGCACCTTAGTCGAATCCTGGAATTTAGTGTAATTAGGCGTACTTTAAGCCGAAAATAATGAAACTACTCATGATTTCTCTGAAAAATGTACAATAAGCTCAATATTTTGATTTTTAAAATACTCATCTAGAAAAAGAAATAAATATCAACCTGTGAATGATGTCACGATCTGGCAACCAGTACCATACTTGAAACGCTTCAAGGGCTTCGATTGGCTGATGCTCATCGTGACGTCAGCATATGTCGTCACACCAGCAGCTCACAGCAATGGCCGCCCGGCGATGGGTTGATGAGGGGGCTGGTGTCAGGTAGGTTTTAGCTTTTTTCTACGGAAATATCGAGTTCCAAAACATATGACATATGGAATACCGGATTTTCCGACTTACTTTACAACTTGGCTGTCTCAGTTAAAATCACGTTATAAAGGTGCCACATTCCCTTTAGAGACGGAATATTATAATTGTTGGAGTTTAGCAACGCATCAACTGCTCAGGTCATATGGCATCAGAGGCGAGAGGGAAAGAATTAGCTTGGTCCAGAGCAGGGCGCCAGATTCTGTCTCTGCGTGGGCTCGAACCCACGACACCCAGCACATAAAGAATGCCATCGGCCGAGCCGCGCAAGCGCTAACAGACTAAGCTACCCAGACCCCGAAATATTCAACGGCTTTCCTTGTAAGTGGTTCTAAACCATGCATTTGGGTTCCTCCGTCGCGGATAGTCAGCTTTAGAGCCTTCTATGAGCCTCAAAGCTATCCATAAAATGCAGTGCAGTGCTTTCATTAAGTTAATATAGAAATTGCCCTGAATGTGCTGAAGTCAATTTGCCATCAGCTGTGGTATCTGTGCGCAAAAGTTATATTCTGTCCCGCTGGTGAGAACCACCATCTTGGAGGTATAGGAGCCAGTCGCACAATAATTGGCCAAAGCAGCAAACGATTCACATTTGACTAGGGCAGGCTTAAGTTTCCGATAGAGGCTATAAAAAGCTCTGTAAATGCTCGGTACTAAGCTTCAGCCAGCTTGTCACTCGTGACAGCTGGCTGGTATTCGATTACCTGAATCTGAAATATTCTAACCAGAAATGGCTCCGTTACGAAGCTGATGACTGGTATAACTTCTCCTGTTTCAAGGTATTCCAGAACTTAATGTGGCGAGTGATCACACAGCGTGGTGTGGAGCTGGTGGAAGATTTCGTGAGCCACCTAAAGGGTAAAAATATGAAACAGGGTATTCTTTTATCAGTACCAGAGCCCTTAACCCGCGCCCCACCGGGGGTCCGGCGCCACCTTCGCCCCACCGGGAGGGGCCATCGATGGCCCCCCTCTAACTCCGAAAATATGGGCGTTAGCGCAAATCTGCAAAGTGCAATAGAAAGCTCGCGTGAATTCAGTAAGAAATTACTTCGCATGTTTTAGTGCTCAGGTCAATGGTTTGACCTCCAGAGGTCAAACTAGGTCAAGATCGGTTATTTTCACTCAAATATGCAATGATTAAGCAGACTGGGCATAACTCTTATGTCATTAGAGCTATTGAGGCCTGGTAAGGTACATTTGATAGCAAATTGCCAGTACTTTTTCCGCTATGCGGAACGTAAAGACCTCCCGCCAGTGGTTTGACCTCCAGAGGTCACCTCGTGACCTAATATGACCTGAGGTCACGAAAGGTCAAAAAGTGACCTTGCCGTATATCAAATGAAAGCCAGTGACAAGACAAACATGATGGTGTTTGTTTCACCGCTCTAGCCTAATTAGGTCAAAAGTTATTGCCAAAATACTGTTTTTGACCTCTGGTGACCTTGGATGACCTTGGAAAAGTCAAAGGGCAAATATGACCCCTGGGATCCGTGAAAGGGTGTCCAAAAACGTTGTTCTAAGCAGTCTGAGTATTTGCAATCATTTTTGTGGCTTTTATATCATGAAACAACTTTTCCCTATGCTTTTCCTAGGGGAGAGGTCGCCTCGTGACCTGACCTCAGGGCACGAAATCGAAAAATCCCGGATATACACCTTGTAGACCCTGGAGGGGCTATGAAGTGTAGGAAGTTTCAAATCGATCGACTTTGAAATGTAGCTCTTACAGAGCTCTAAAGGTGAAGTGAGGTGACCTTGGTTGACCTCGTCTCGTGACCTGACCTTGGGTGACCCGGGGTAAAAAATTTCAGGGATGATGGGAAAATGATGCAGTGAGAGGTAGAGCTCTCAACCGCGGTGCTGCGCCTCGTCGTTTTTCTGCTATCCCGGAAAAACCTTAGGGGGGCCATCGATGATGGCCCCCCGGTGGGGCGAGGGTTAAATAGTTCGCAGGAGAATAGGGAGAAGCACCTGCCTTACGACGTTCTCCAGCGATAGTTAGTAGAGAAAGGTTCGCCTCCGGAAGGCATTCCTGTTCTGTCGGGATTTAGAGTACTAGGGTACAAAATCATTTAATTTCAGGTCTTTTGTGGAATAATATGTATTTGTATTGCGCTGCAAATACATCTGACAAGTAAATACCTGCATGTTAAATCCCATCTACCGCTCTTATACGCACGCACATGCCACGCTGTTGTAGCGGTTTACCCGCGTTTGCGCCCTCAAGGTATTGTAGCGGTTTACCCGCGTTTGCCCCCTCAAGGTATTGTAGCGGTTTACCCGCGTTTGCCCCCTCAAGGTATTGTAGCGGTTTACCCGCGTTTGCCCCCTCATTTCTCTCAATTATTTTCCACTCAGTCCTCCAATTAAGTTTCACTCTGTCACGCGAGCATGCAGTTATATGGTTTCGTGCGACATTAACGATGCGTAATCGTGCGACGTAATGGGGCGAGCTGGCGTCCACAGTACCACGGACGATTGAGTGGAGGTTTTGTACCTATGCTTTTTGGTATCCGGCCTTATTACCTATCGACTGGTTAATCACTCACCTTGGTTTGCCCGCGCTGTGCTGCGAGCCGGCAACCTTTTTGTGTGGGCGTAGCGTCGGCGTCAGCCGCGCCCAGACGATGTTTATGTAACGAGCGTTGGAGGCCGGGGCGGGGTTGTCCTGGTATATAAACCAGACCCCCGATACATCAGCAGGCAGAAACAGCTATTGAACGCCGGTCTGTACATTAAAACGCGAGGTCCGCTTAAACAACTCATAATACATCTTGTAAGTTAGCTGACAGACTCTGCCTCAGTGACCGCCGCAAGAAAGACTAGACTATCACGTCACATAACGCTCCCATACTTCATACCACCACCGAAGTCGGAACGCTACACTGTCTTTACTGGTAGGTTATGCACCCCTTTCATCCCAATTTAACAGGGGGAGACTGCAACGCCGGGCGGCCAATCGACCCCGAAACGTGAAATCTTTAACCGTTTTGAGGAGATCTTTCCCGCTGTCGTAGACGCTTGGAATGTGGCTCATTGAAATCAGAATTGAATATATAATGGGATAAAAGTGGGTTCGAGACTGAAAAGTAGAAAAATGTTTTTTTGAACAACCCTAACCTGCATTCTCGGAGTGGCGCTACCAGCGCGAGAGCCATGCCAGTGTACTTAGGAAAACCCCTGCCGTGAATCAGCTGTTGTCAGTGTCTTCAGCGCCACCTCGCGTGTGTCGCCCCGGGACCGGTAATGTATAGGTACAACAGCATTAACCCAGGATAATCCCGTAGCTGCGAGAAACGAAGTGCAAATGTTCTGGCCGCCACCGCGCACCGTGTGTAGGAAAACATCCAGTGGTGTTCGTTTGTTGATGGACTGCCATCGATCCATGCTTGTGGCCTAGAAGTGCTCTGGGACCTGGCTGCGAATTTTGGTTGCGTATCGGGGGACCTATTTTTGGTGGTGTGAGGTTAAGATGCGTAGTTGTTCTTTTCTAAATCTATCTCGCACAACATACCTGGCGTTGTGAACAGGTCCGTAATCTAGTTTGAAGCAACACTCTTGTACTCAGCACTATCTTGACACTACTTGACAACTCACATGTCACTGCGCTGACTGGCAGTCTTCCCGTCGCTGTCGCGGTTACGATACACAAGTGCATCTACAGTGGCAACGGCAGCTGTTAATATATGGTTTGACACCGGATGCTGACGAGTTGACTGAGAATATATTACGTGATCAATAGCTAATGAGAAATAGGGGTGACTGGTGGTTTCCAAGTACACCGGATACTCTGACATCGGTACAGACTTGGAAACAAGGCAACGATGGGGCTGTATCCTAATGTGACATCCTGACGGCATGTCATATCTGCGGTACATTGTAGATTGTAGATGTACATTGAGGTCTCCATAAGATATGGCTTTTCAGCCCTCAATTACAAGGACACAGCACCCATAGGGAGCACACACTTTCGTAAACCACACGATACTTTACAGAACATGACCGTTGTAGATAACAATTTTAAAAGAAATGCGCTAGTTCATTTTAGCCTATCCTCTCTCCTAAATGCCCACCATACATATACTTAGCCCTCTCTCACCCCACTGTTCCATGCTTCTACCCTCTGAAGCGAAAACTATGCTTGGCTTGCTCCGTTCGCACCCTTGGGAGTTCTAGCATATCGCGGTCAGTCCCGCGTGTGCTCCGGCTAGAGATTTCAGAGCGACGCGAAACGGACCGTGACAGTGCACTTCCAGAGTCGTCGGAGAGCAGTCTTTTAATAACTTTTATGTCCCGTTTCTTTAGCAAATCGGGAAACGTCGGCCAGCCCAGGGATTGCAGGGCTGGGGTCACGTGCTCACGCCTGCTCAGTCCCTTTCCGTTGCGTACGTCAAAATTTACAACTTTCTGGATGCGATGTTTTTGAGTGGCATTGCATCCTCCCCACACAGTCAAACAATACTGTAGATGTGGGAACACAAGGGCCTGAACAAGAAGTTTTCTGGTCTCTGGTGGGATTTTGCGGCTTAAGCGATATAATCCAATTAGGATACCGTAACAGCGACGAGTTACTTGCGATACCTGTTTCTCCCAGGTCAGGGCTGAGTCGACGTAGACACCGAGGATCTTAGCATATGATGTGGGTTTGATGAGGGTGTTACCGAACTGAATAGTGAAGTTCGGGTCACACCTGTTCCGGTTCGACTTTACAACGAGAAGCTCAGTTTTGCTGGGGTTTACTTTGAGCCGAAATTAAAGGGAATGTGGCACCTTGGTCGAATCCTGGAATTTTGTGTAATTAGGTGTACTTTTAGCCGAAAATAATGAAACCACTCTTGATTTCTCTGAAAAATGTACAATAAGCTCAATATTTTGATTTTTAAAATGCTCCTCTAGGGAAATGAATAAATATCTGCCTGTGGATGATGTCATGATCTGGCAACCACTACCATACTCGAAACACTTCAAGGGCTTCGATTGGCTGATGCTCATCGTGATGCCAGCATATGTCGTCACACCAACAGCCATGACCATTGTGGCCTGCTGCGAAGGGTACATGAGGGGTACATTGCTGGTAGGTTCTAGCTTTTTCTACGGAAATCTCGAGTTCCAAGACAAATGATATATCGAGTACCGCGTTTTCCAACTTGCTTTACAGCTTGGCTATCTCAGTTAAAATCACGTTATGAAGGTGCCACATTCCCTTTAATGGAGGCGCGTTAGCGGATAGGACGCTCCTATTTTTTTATAATGTTTGTCTCTCGTGGAAACTTATCTGGTCTATATTCAGTGTACTTAGTAGCAACACTGTTGCCATGGTGGAAGCAGGTGGGACCAGTGTCCTGAGTACTGACTGAATATGGTGCAAGGGGACTAGCAATGGGGCCGGCGGCGGCTAGGGTAGCCTTGAGGCGGTCACCTCTACAGCGGCGGCAACCTCCGATGAGTCGCGTGGGCTGGTGCGAGTCGGAGCAAGTATGCAAGCAAGCTCTGACTGGGTGTGTGACGGTGGGGCTATGCATTATGTGTGGCTATTGAGGGCATAAGCGTCGCCACCCGCAAAAAAGTGGGGGGCCAGCCAATTTTCAACCTGATGCTGACAAAAAAACTTTCCACATTAGGACCAAAAACTGTTCGAATTAATGGCGCTATTCGTGTCACGGCGTTGGCCTTGTCGTGCACGGGCGGAGAACGACGTATGCTAATGGGTACGTAGCCTGCAAGCGATCGATGATATTTATAAATATGCAAACGGTAGCAAAAAACACGACAAATTTAAATTGTGTAATAAATAGTGGATTAAATGCTTTGTTGGCCTATTTGTACATCTCAGCAGCCATATTTTATCAGTGATATATCTTACAATGTTTTGTACCTGATGTGTGTTTCATGAAAGTCAGCTTTATTTTCCAAAACTTTTTTCTGCATTTGATGAAAGCAAAGTTTGTTCTTCAAACCTTTGTTCTGCTTTTGGTCACAGTCATCCAGTCTTGGGCCGCAGTCTGCGCCCGAAGTTAATCTGAATGGGGTTTCCCATATGCCGAGAGGCAGAGTCGAATGGTTGTCCAGATACCGTATGGCGAGAGCAGAAAAAGACTAGCCAGGTAGCCGCCTGTACTCAGCATAGAGACAGCAGGGAACCCAGCCAGCGATCTCATGGCGCGCAATACGGCGCACTCATCAAAGGGTGGCGGGTGAAAGCTTTTTGTTTTCAGTCGTCACCCCACGCCGACCGCGGCGTGGCCGCCTGTTTCCTTTCCACAGCCTTCACGTACCCCAGACACATGAGCAGCCTCGATACGCAGGCCCGTGGGATGCACCATTACGTGCAGACAAAATATAGCGCGGTTCAGACGAATGTGGTGATGCTGAACATACGAAATTGTAGAAGCAAATTCAATCTATTTGAATGAAACATTCACTTAATCTCGTAAAACACATTTTTGTCAGGTTTAAAAAGTCAAATCTCTGATATTTAATGAAAATACTGAATTTTGAATCAAAACTTTGTCCAATGGTAGGGACCACCCTCATAGTTTATCTTCTAGAGAAGGACCAGGTCCGAGTGACAGAACCGTACCAGACGCCCTCATCCATGAGTCGATTCGGCTGTTTCGTAGTCGGTACCGTACTGAGCCTGCTCATGTATCCAGGGCCACTAAGTCCGACCGTCGTGTTCATCTCGGTTGCCCTGTTTGAACTGCCGCGACCCTACTCAGGCTGCTAGCATTACTATCGCTGGTTGGCCGTAACATGTATCTCATGGCTGGAATGGTGAGGGTAGTTTTCTGCAGCAGATCTTTGGCAGGACTGATCAGTTCTTCAGAACGCTCTCTCGCTGAAGATCGTTAACGAACGAGTTGGAATACTGCGGAGAGGAGAGTAGGAGAAGAATTATTCATCTGTGAGGGCCCAGATCCACTCACCAGTACTTTACCTCGGATTTTAGCTGTAACTCCGCAGACCCGTACAACCCTTCTGTCGTCTGGTCTTCTCGGACTCAATCGGGAGTGATGGTGGGCGAGGACAGATTGCTCCAGATAAACGAACAAATAAGCTTTAAGTTGTTGAGGAAAAATCGGCGAGAAATATCGCAGAACTTGGTCCAGGGGCATGACTTCAAGACAAAGAGAGAAAATAGAAGGAAAAGTTTATATTAACAGGGTGCTGCAAGGCAGTTACCATTGAAGGCGTCCAGACCCTTCGTGTGACGTGCTGGGCAGTCAACCAGCAGCCAGATCTGGCTGCTGCTCGCCGTGGTTTTCGGACGCCGCCCTGTGCCCCGTCCCAACGCTCCTGCCACCCTAGTATCCATAAATCTCGCTTACTCCCGGCCCTTATGTCTCGCATTTCTTCCGGCCCATAAGTCTCGCATTACTCTCTTCAGACGACCGGGCCTGCTCCAGTCGTAAATATCCGGCACCAGACACCTGGCTTCCAGTAACTGCTCGCATCAATTTAAGGCGGGGTTTTCAGGGCGTGGTTTTGGAAACTTAGCGGGGAAATGTATTCATGCGTCACGTGGCTGCGGCCGCCCGAGGTAATCTCCAATTGTCCATTGGCCGAAGACCGTTTGGTCAGGCACGTGCGTCATTTCACTGAGGGGAAGCTCGCGCGATTTTAGCCGCGCGTGATAGTGGTAACTTTATTGCATCCAATAATGATCGCCCTGTTTGTTTTATCACCGCTGTGGCTCACGCGTCAGTCATGCGTGAATCTAATTTCCCTGGATAGAAGTTCTGACCTTGCTGGTCTTATATACTGGCGGCAGTATAATACCTTTGACCTTGCAGATGACTGTTCAAGCGACGGGAGTAATTATTTAAACGACGGAATCAATTATCCATATATTCATCTTTGGCGGAGCGATCATTTTATGAATAGCTGATGCGGACGTAGGAAGAACCTTGACCTCAATATGTACCCGGACGGTATGTAAATGGAGAACCGTCCTTGCGCTTCATCCACCGTGTCTATGGAGGTAGTTACTTATTCCTCAGGCCATGCTCGCTTTTGCCTCTAAAGCTGAGTGCTGTTTCTTGGGAGCGGCACTGCTCTCTGGATGGTCCCATTGCGTGGTTCGCTCATACGTCCGCTCCATGTAAGTGCTCGGGTGCCGTTATTACTTTCGTCTTTTTGTGCTTTTATGTCTTGTGATTCAACTTCTTCTTGATTGTCTTCCGTGTTTTACCGTTGTATAATATTGTTTGATTTTAAGTTTAATATGCCTGCATCGTAGAGGAGCTTGGTTCAGTCACCTGACACTGAATGTATGTTAGAATACAGCTGAGTGGTACCAGCAACCTAACCTAACCCTACGACGCCGTTGCCTAAGCGTCCAGTGAAAGTGTGTTAGTAACAAGTGACAAACGTGCCACAGCTGGTGACGCTGCGGGGTTGACGTTAATCGGGCCTGGAACGCTGCTCGGATAGCGCCGATCCCCTACGCAGTCGACCTCGGTGCGAGCTCACGCTTGGCTGCAAATAATCTCCCTGCAACAACACGTCATTCCACTCGGCTGCGTGCGCCGACAAGCGGTGGCAGGACAGAAAAGGACGAAATCGCGGCAAAAATCACCTTAAATTCACTGCTTAGGCTTTGTTATGTACGAGCTTGTGTAATTATCGACAGGGAGCGTGGAATTGGTTCCTTGTTGGAGAAGCTTGGGTGCTTAAAGGGAATGTGGCACCTTCACAACGTGATTTTAACTGAGATAGCCAAGTTGTAAAGCAAGTCGGAAAACCCGGTACTCCATATTTCATTTGTCTTGGAACTCGATATTTCCGTAGAAAAAAACTAAAACCTACCTGACACCAGCCCCCATCAGCCGGCGGCCATTGTTGTGAGCTACTGGTGTGACGACATATGCTGACGTCCCGATGAGCATCAGCCAATCGAAGCCCTTGAAGCGTTTCAAGTATGGTAGTGGCTGCCAGATCGTGACATCATCCACAGGCTGATATTTATTTATTTTTCTAGAGGAGTATTTTTAAAAACAAAATATTGAGCTTATTGTACATTTTTCAGAGAAATCATGAGTGGTTTCATTATTTTTGGCTAAAAGTACGCCTAATTTCACTAAATTCCAGGATTCGACCAAGGTGCCACATTCCCTTTAAAATATCCCCCGAGTTCACATGTATGACTCTTGTTTCAACATAAGGTCATCAAAACTAAAGTAATATGGAAATTCGGGGCCGGGGTGGCCTAGGGGGCCGGGGTGGCCTGGTGGCTTCGTTGCCAGTCTTCGGATTGGATAGCATGGATTAACGTGGGTTCAATCCCCACGGCGGGAAACCGCCTTCCGTGTCCGATCTGACCCGTTGGAGAGGAACCTTAAACACCCACGCCAATACTCTCTGTCGGTGGTCAATTTTGCCTGTCGGGAGTGGCGCTAATAAAATAAATGAATAACTTGCGCATTTTTTCTAAAACTGCCCACTATTATTTTCTACGAAATCATCCGTTATGTTAAGTTTGATTTTTTGTAGGATGTATCTTATTTTCAATTACCTTCGACCGTTAGCGCCAATTTGGTTATGTGCCTTTAGAGCCTTTCGGTTAGCGCCGATTTGGTTATGGGCCGTTAGCACCGATTTGGTTTTGGGCCGTAGCGCCGATTTGGTTTTGGTCCGCTAACACCGGCTGGGTGTCGTCATTTTGTGACGAAATCGAAAACGAGCAATGTCATATACGGGTTTGATTGTCACCAGAAGTCGAGCTGTTCTTAAGGGATGATCCAAAGTGTATTCTATTCTTCTTCCGCACCAAGGACCAGGTACGACCGAACGACGTAACCGGCGCCGGGCCCTGCAAACACTGCAGACACCTCAGCAGATACCGCAGATACCTCAACAGACACCGCAGACACCGCAGACACCCCAGTAGGTAACGCAGACACCTTAGCAGGTAACGCAGACACCCCAGCAGATACCGCAGACACTTCCAGAAGACACCGCAGACGACCCCAGCAGACATCGGAAACACCCCAGCAGACACTGCAGATACCCCAGCAGACATCGCACAAACCCCAGCAGACACTGCAGACACCCCAGCAGACATCGCAGACACCCCAGAAGACACCGCAGACACCCCTAGCAGACATCGGAAACACCCCAGCAGACACTGCAGATACCCCAGCAGACATCGCACAAACCCCAGCAGACACTGCAGACACCCCAGCAGACATCGCAGACACCCCAGAAGACACCGCAGACACCCCCAGAAGATATCGGAAACACCCCAGCAGACACTGCAGACACCCCAGCAGACACCGTAGACACCCCAGCAGTTATCGCAGACACCTCAGCAGACATCGGAAACACCCCTAGCAGTTATCGCAGACACCCCAGCAAACATTGCAGACACCCCAGCAGACATTGGAAACACCCTAGCAGACACTGCAGACACCCCAGCAGACATCGCAGACACCCCAGAAGACATCGCAGACACCCCAGCAGACACCGTAAACACCCCAGCAGACATCGCAGATACCCCAGTAGACATCGCAGACACCCTGGCGTCGGGAGCGCCTATACCGTCATCGACAGCGGCGGTCGGTGGGAACCTGTGCGCTGGGTGGTACTCCCTGGGGAACCGGCGCAGTTAACAGCGCTCAACTGCGTCGTTTGAGACGAATGTTTTCAATCAATGGCAAAATGTTTATCTGTTGGCCCCTCTCAACCCTCTGGAGTTGGCCGGCCAACATTAAGGCGGCTCTCGCGCAGGGACCAGGGTAGGGTGACGGCTGTCACCTTTCAACTATCACCATTCCAGAGCGAACAAAACAAATCACCTCCAGGTCGTTAAACATCTTCCCAGGCTGCCTCACCAAGGAGAAAGATGAGACTGTCCTGGAAATGACGTTCGCAGGCTAGTGCGGTGACCCAGCCGTACTCGATGTTGCGCGGGGTTGCGGACATTCTGAAATCATTTTTGTTTTTACGGATACTCAAACTGATTTCGATGTCAGCAGCAGGCGCAGATAGGTACTGCTTGATACCGAGGTATTGATAACAGGCACGGACAGGCACTGCCTGATACCGAGGTATTTTCACAGGTACGGACAGGGACTGCGTGATGCGGAGGTATTTTAGCAGGCGTGGACAGGGACTGCGTGATGCCGAGGTATTTTAGCAGGCACGAACAGGGACTGCGTGATGCCGAGGTATTTTAGCAGGCACGAACAGGCACTGCCTGCTGCCGGGGAGCGCCACGGGTGTGTTTGTGTAGTTCGATACCATTTCCGCTCAGTTGATCGCCGGTCCGGTCATTCACCTGGTACGCCTGTCGTCACGGTAGTGCGAATGGGAAAATCACCATCGGTGTGCTTGTAGTCCATTGGCGGACGCAGGAGGGCCATTCCGGTCATACCGCCCCCCCCCAAAGCGCTGGAAGGGGGCCAAACTATCTTTGGCCCCCAAATGCGGGATAAATTAAAAAAAGATGTTAACCTAGGTCTGTCGAGCAATTAAATCTTCGCTCCCAGCCTCCCCCTCCCCCCCAGGAGAGCGACCATGTACTTGGAGAGTTAGCTTATACTAGGTCTGTCGAGCACCCAAATCACACGTCCCACCACCACCACCCCCCCCCCCCCAGAAGGAGTGGCAGACATGGGTTTGCCCCCAAAACTCGGGTCTGCGTCCGGCCTCGTTGTAGTCCCATGCCGTTTCACGTTTCACCGCGGCTTTCGTTACGAGTCTCGTCAGAGATCAGCAACTGGTGTCACCATCAATTTTCTGCTACGACAAGTCTCCAGGATTTGTGTAGAACCAAGGGCGGACGCAGACCCGAGTTTCTTTGGGGGGAGGCAAACCCATGTCTGCCTCTCTTCCTGGAGGGTGGGGGGTGGGAGGGAATTTTTTTGCTCTACAGACCTAGTGTAAACACCTTTTTCAGTGCTCGATAGGCCTAATATAAGCTACCTCTCCAAGTACATAATCGCTCTCCGGGGGGAGGGGGTGGAAGCGAAGATTTTTTGCTCTACAGACCTAGTGTAAACACGTTTTTTCGAAAAAAATTACGGCTTTTGGGGGCAAAAGATAGTTTGCCCCCCTCCAGCGCTTTGGGGAGGGCATGGCCGGAATGGCCTCCTCTGCGTCCGCCAATGTGTAGAACTGCATGCGGTAAGGGCAGGAAAATCACAATTCTTCGGCTGTGGTGACGCCATAGTGTACACGGCATCGATCTATGTTCGTGAACAAAACTGGAAGCCCCGACACCCCGGAGACGGCCCTTTTGACGGGACTTACGGACGTGTCTCCCCGGTTCTATGGATCAAAAACCCAAATTTGCTTATCGGATCCAAGAGGCGGTGATTTTGCATTGTGCGGAGCGTCGTCTAACGTTCCTGTCAATTTTCGTGTTTTCCCGATCACTGGCCCGTTATGCGAACTGGAGTTCTCAGTCAGTCCCTGCGTGCCTTCTCCCAGCGGCGACCAGTGAGGTGCCAAAGCTAAGACATAGGAACACATAAATTTGATGGACTGTCTGACCCGAATACCAGGCTGGCGATAATCGCAACGTCTGTCGCTGTAGCATTGAAGCGCAGCTGCCGACTTTGCTTTACATGCTCAGCCGACTCCAGCAGGTTTTGTACACATAAATTTGATCCCATGTCGGTTCTGGAGAGAAAGGTCTCGCTGCCAGACACTGGGTCTAGCATCCCTGTTGTGAGTTACTGCAATGAACACCGCTTGGAATTTAGAGGTGAAACCTAATCTGCCAGCCATGTCCAGGGTAATTAATCTTTATTTTGTGTGGCTCTGTTTTCATGGTTGGATTTAAGCAGTGATCCGTTTTTAATGTATGTACGTTGGTGCTAATGTGGGTTTACACCTCGAAATATAAAACACCTTCGGTTATGTATGGGATTCGCTTGAGCTGCCGGAGGAGTGTGCCTGTTAAAACTCCGTACCCACGGCCCCCAGGCTGAACTATCACGCTGCGTGCCGGAGAGAGAGAGAGAGAGAGAGAGAGAAGAGAGAGAGAGAGAGAGAGAGAGAGAGAGAGAGAGAGAGAGAGAGAGAGAGAGAGAGAGAGAGAGAGAGAGAGAGAGAGAGAGAGAGAGAGAGAGAGAGAGAGAGAGAGAGAGAGAGAGAGAGAGAGAGAGAGAGAGAGAGAGAGAGAGAGAGAGAGAGAGAGAGAGAGAGAGAGAGAGAGAGAGAGAGAGAGAGAGAGAGAGAGAGAGAGAGAGAGAGAGAGAGAGAGAGAGAGAGAGAGAGAGAGAGAGAGAGAGAGAGAGAGAGAGAGAGAGAGAGAGAGAGAGAGAGAGAGAGAGAGAGAGAGAGAGAGAGAGAGAGAGAGAGAGAGAGAGAGAGAGAGAGAGAGAGAGAGAGAGAGAGAGAGAGAGAGAGAGAGAGAGAGAGAGAGAGAGAGAGAGAGAGAGAGAGAGAGAGAGAGAGAGAGAGAGAGAGAGAGAGAGAGAGAGAGAGAGAGAGAGAGAGAGAGAGAGAGAGAGAGAGAGAGAGAGAGAGAGAGAGAGAGAGAGAGAGAGAGAGAGAGAGAGAGAGAGAGAGAGAGAGAGAGAGAGAGAGAGAGAGAGAGAGAGAGAGAGAGAGAGAGAGAGAGAGAGAGAGAGAGAGAGAGAGAGAGAGAGAGAGAGAGAGAGAGAGAGAGAGAGAGAGAGAGAGAGAGAGAGAGAGAGAGAGAGAGAGAGAGAGAGAGAGAGAGAGAGAGAGAGAGAGAGAGAGGAGAGAGACCAAATATATTATAATATAAATCACTGAACCTGAAGAGTATAGAATAAAACACTGACTGTATCTCGTACATGGACTACATGTAGAAAACAACGCAAACTGTAGTTATCAATGCAGTCTCTAAGGCCTTATTCACAAGAGTTCTGTCAGAATAACACTACTGGTAACGATTACCGATGCGTACAAGGGTTTTCCGGAGGACCAGCATTATATTCACTATGACGAGAGCCAAGACAAATGGAACAGACCCTTGGACTATTTGAACGGAACTGACCGCCACTGCAGCAGACCGGACAGCGTTCGACTCCCGGTGCCGCTGGCCAAAGGCAAACAGTAAGGGGCGGTAGCGAATACCTGACCAGAGGGCATAGGCGGATCCAGGGGGGCAAGGGGGAAACGTGCCACCCCCCGATCGACCCTCGGCGCCCCCTGAAAGGTCGATGGCGCCCCCTGAAATGTCGCTTCCCACCCCCCCCAGGATGCGAAAGTCGGCGCCCACCGATAGGATTTGGCGCCCACCTGATAGCTTTTGCCGGTCATAAGTGGCGCCCCCTGGTCCGGATGGCGCCCCCGGTCCGGATGGCGCCCCCGGGAAGGTGCCCCCTCCGATCGGCAATCCTGGATCCGCCTATGCCAGAGGGTCGGACCCCCACTGCGCCATTCGCACGCAGACTGGGGACGCCGCGACACTGCGAGACGGCCACACGTGGGGAAGGGTCAGAAGGCGATGCCTACTGCGCTATCCATAGTCAAGATGAGGAACGTTTTACGTTGTATGCGATAGGACTGTAGAGCTCCCAGCCATACATTTCACACTCGGTCCTCGTCATCCGTTTTGCAGTTGATACTGGACTGGGTCAGCCATCTCTGTGCAATGGCTGCATTCGTCCGTTGTGCGTGTCACCTGCGGCTGTGTGAGGCCAAGCCAAACTGAGAGTCCGTGACCCCCTGTCAGACAGACGGAAACTTCGTTTCGGAAGCCTCTCTGAGGGTGGACCTGTCCTGCCCGACCATTTTCGGACTTGTGTCCGGACAAGCTGGCAGAACTTCCTCTATATACCGTACGCAGATTCTGAACGGTGACGGAGTGTGTGACAAAACATTTATTTTCGGTTTTTACTTACCTCCTCTATTACAATTATCCATAATTATATTCAGTCTAACTATTTTGCCATCTGAATCCATTCCCCACCAACACTCTAGGCTGACAGGCCAGTCGTATCCTCATGCCGACCTATGAGACCACTTCATTGTGCCCGCTTCTGGGCCGCCTTTTAGTGTTATCTGACGGTCCCTTTGATGTCTAATGGACACCCGCCCTGTGATATGCCGCCGTGCATCAGTGTACATTATCGCATCTGATCGTATTAGCTGAACTGCGGTGTGAACCCTGTCACGTGTCTTAGAATCAATTAGAGTTATCTCAACGTACCCTTCAATGTAAGCGGACAACGCTTTGATTTCTGCCGCCCTCCTGGTATAAAAACTCGTTCTGCCCTACAGTAAGTGCAGTGATACCGAAGACTTCAGTGTTGACTCAACTCGCGAGTGCTGCTGCAAGGTTCTGCCAGTGAGATGTGACAGCCACAGTGGAAGTGCTGACAGCAGTGGCGGATCTAGCCGGTAGGTTTGAGGGGCAAACCAAAATCGGGAAGCCAAAAAAAACGTCAGGCGTGATACATTTTGCCACAATTTAACTAGATGTTAAGTTTTGGGGGTAAAGCCAAGTCGAAAAGCAAAAAGTCACGGGGTGAAAAATGTGGCCACAAGATGATTACTCTGCTATTATTCACTTAAAAGCGATTCTGAATATCCAGAGGACCGAGGCCCAATGTTTACACTGAAGCTGACTGGTTCTATTTGAAGCTCCCAGTAAACATGCCGACATCGGGCCGATTATCGGCCCGAGCTCGGGCCGGCGTTGGCCCGACGTCGGCTGGTCAGCGGGTAGGTCCGCATATGACGAGGTCCAGCCGACATCCAGCCGAGATCAAGCTGCCGTTCAGCTGAGATCATTGCCGACGTCCAGCCGAGATCCACCCGATATCCACGTCGGACCGAGGTCTCCCCGCTGTCCAGCCGACATCCTGCCGTTCTGCAGCCGACGTCCCTCTTTCGTACCTTCCACTCCAGCATATGGTTTTAACTACCGAATCAACGCTTCCAATTTATCACTCAGGTCTCAGAGACCTCTGATCGGGTTTCCTCAGTTTTCAGAACGAAAACTCAACCCATTTCAACACTAAACTTATTGTTTTGGAAGCTGCCTCAGAGAACCGAATATGAAACAATAGAAGTTCTTAATTTTTTATTGAACACTGCACCAGTTTCATGACACTTCAATTCCCCCTGTCACGTGATTTATTCGCTATTAAACTTGATTGCTTCTCACTTGTCATTCCACCTCAAACTGACACCAAATGCCCACAGCCTAAGGAAAGAGAATATATTCAAATTCGGCCAATCAGCGATCAGCCAGCGACCTGTGCTGTTGTGGCGCCGCCTACGTCTTATTGGGGTGATCTCGGCATGGTGTCGGCATGCCGACGTGTAAAGCGTGCCGGGATATCGACGTCGGGCCGAGGTCGGCCCGACGTCGGCGTGCCGCTTACGATATGCCGACGTCTCCCCGACAACTGCCGACGTCGGGCCGATCTCGGCATATTTACGCCAGCCGCCAGCTGCGTCACACTGGTTCGCTCACGCTTATATGTTTTAAAAGACTTTTTTGTTTCGATATTTTTTCTTATTCTTGTTTGTTTTTGTAACTTGCCGCTTAACTATGTATTATCTTCAACATAATATACTCGCATTATCGATAAACTTTTGGCGTCTCATTGAGGACAGAGGTTATATGGATTGAGGCGGAAGCGGAAGCATGCGAGGGAAGCCGAAAGCCAGTAAGATTAGCCCTGTTCCAGCTGTCAGCACAGTTTTGTCAGCAGGACCTCTAACCTCTCCTCCAGAAAAGTAACATCAGCGCCATAATCGCTTCTTGTTTGTGCTAAGCAAAGGGAACTTAAACCTTTATACCATTAAAAAATATTAGGCTGCACTTCCTGCACTTGCTGTTTTTCATCAGCGCAAACAGCAGGCCGTCAGCCCGTAAAACCTCTAGAACTAGTTCCCGGGGAGAGGCTACAGTCCTGTGACGTAGGCGCAACGCGGCCCGCTGATTGGTGCTGACAAAACTCTGCTGACAGCTGGAACAGGGCTATTCTTGACGTTGGTCGGGGATTTTGTTTGCCTTCAGATATCACTGATGCTGGGTTCCTTAATTCATAGATGTCCTTAATTTATAGGGATAGTCGCCTTATGCCCAAAACTACGGAGCATGCGGAATTAACCTTCAATCACAAAAAAACCTTCACAATATGGCCCCAGGCCGGAAAATTTCGTTCATAGTCCTCCACTACGCAACCGTCATTCACAGCTGAGCCTGTAAGGCGATATTTAGGCACTGCGTGGGCATTGAGTGTCTCGATTGTTCAGAAATGGTTAGAAATATTAAGTGTCCGATTGTTTGGTCGCGGTACGTACTATCAAATGTCCAATTGTTCAGTGACGGTACGTACGTACTTTATTACCTGTCGTCTGATTAATCACTCACCTTGGTTTGCCCGCGCTGTGCTGCGAGCCGGCAACCTTTTTGTGCGCGTAGAATTCCGGTTACACCCGGACACGTCGGCGTCAGGCCATCCCAGCCGCGTCCGGTCGATGTTTATGTTGCGTGCGCTGGAGGCCGGGGCAAGGGCTGCCCTGGTATATAAACCAGACCCCCCGATACCTCAGCAGGCAGAAACAGCTATCGAACGCCGGTCTGTACTACTCAAACGCGAGGTCCGCTTAACAACTTAAAATACATCTTTTAAGTTAACTGACAGACTCTGCCTCAGTGACCGCCGCAAGTAAGACTAGACTGTCACGTCACATAAAGTTACCGTACTTCATATCACCACCGAAGACGGAACGTTACAAATACGGTCGCTGCACGGCAACAATCACTGCGGGGGTCCGGCACGACCGAGGGCGGGTGCTCAGGCCACCACGGAGCTGACTGAGGCTTGTAGGGAGCTACGGGTAACACGTGAAAATACAGGCGGATAAACACTCCAGATCTTATCAACCATGCAAGGCAGAGGGAAGCAAAAGGCAGCGTTAGGAGAAGGTATGTGTATTGTGCCCCTAAGAGAAATTACTTGCTAGATGAATGCCTCTCATTGGATGCCACTACTGCCGATGAAATGACAAAATTTGATCATTTTTCTGTTATGTAGAAAAATCTATTGAGCTAAACATTGCGTATTCTAAGAGTGAATTCCGATTTAAACGAAGCTATGCAAAGTTCGCATTTGTCAAAGTGTAATGGTAATGCGTCCGGGGAGGGCACATTTATGTTAAATGTGCCTTCTCCCACACTATGTTAATTAAATGACACAGGAGAAATAAGCATTAGTATAAGAGCAAACGGGACGAGGCTACCTCCCTAAGTTTTCGTTTGGAATCCCTACAAGTCATTTTGTAACCGTCGTATTGTTACTTTTGGTCATTGGTAGAGATGTGAAGAGATGAGAGCCGGAGTAGATCTAGGTAAGGTTAGGTTAGGATAGTTAGTGAACTAGGTAAGGTTAGGTTAGGATAGTTAGTGAACTAGGTTAGGTTAGGATAGTTAGTGAACTAGGTAAGGTAAGGTTGGGATAGTTAGTGAACTAGGTAAGGTTAGGTTTAGGATAGTTAGTGAATTAGGTTAGGTTAGGATAGTTAGTGAACTAGGTAAGGTTAGGTTAGTGGTCCTACCTGGCCTGACCAGCGTTTATATACGCACATTATATTACCGGGGTGCACCGCCTAAGGGGTGATGTCGCGAACAGCGCTCAGGCCCGTCACTAGGTTTTATCAAGACGGTAAATACTGTCTTACATAAAGCAGATTCCGAAAGGGAAGTGAGATCATAAAGTACATATGATGATAAAGCCCTATGAAACATTGGCTAGCGCTGAAGTACATAACAGTGTAACATTTTATATAGGCATTCTCAAAAACTGAACACGCCTATAACATCATGACGCGTCAGAATGAGGAGGTGGCACATTCTTGCTAAAACTGGTTGTCACAGTGACCAGACATGCTAAAATGATTTGTTTATGGTGTAGAGTGTGAATGGGTGGAGAGCCAGAACGTGAGCTGCGAGAGGTAAGAAGGATTATGTAAAGCGCTGCGTTTTTTGGGACGTGTGGTGACACGGATATGTATAGCGTTTATCTCCCTGTCTTTTACCCGCGCCTCGGTGGGCCTCCGAGCCACTTTCGCCCTGGTGGGGGTGTTTGAACACCCCCTCGAACTCGGCCCCTATGCGGGATAGCGGAAAAACGCGAAAGATGGTGGATAGCTCATAATAATTCATGAAGAAACTAAATCAGTCACTTTTTGGTTCAGGTCAATATTCAGGTCATGACAGGTGAAAGAAAGTGACATTTTTAGTAGTCTTTAGCGTCTGACAGAGTTGAGTTAGAATGTTTTTATGCATCATTCGCTTCCTCGCGTCACGGCGAATCGAATAATGTATAATATGACCATACTAGGTCAGGTCAATGTCACTTTAACCTAGCATAGTCAATATGCATATCAATCGACTCGTAGTAGCAATCGGAACGCAATGACATCAAAATAAAAGCTGTATCATCATTTCATGCAAAGTTATTGACCTTAGTCTGAAAACTGCTAAAGTAGCCCAGATGACCTCTGAGATGTAACAGATAAAAATTGCGGCATGAGCCCGGAAAGGGGCCCAGGGTTCTACGATTTGGAGAATATGAAGGTATTATCAGGTGTATCTACACAAATACAGCCCAATTTCTGTTTTTCCCATGTATTTCCAATGGCGACGTCATGGTCCGCACTTGACCGTAGGTCATCGATACGGAAAATCCCGAAATATATGTTGTATCACTTGGTGGGCCCATTTTGTGGTATAAGTTTCAATTCGACGAAGCCATCTATTTCTTACTTGTGTCACCTTCAAAATTTTTGGAACTGGTGACCTGACCTGAGATGACCCAACATTAAAATTTTGGGGGCAAGTTGTGGAATTGATCAAGGATTGGGTGTGCCAAGTACAGCAGAGCTTCGCGCCGCCGTTTTTTCGTGTCGCCGGAAAAATCCCGAGAGGGGGTGTTCAAACACCCCCCACCGGGGCGAGGGCTAGCCTGTTCAGCTCCCTGTCAGTCTCAGCTCCGTCCTGGCCTGAGCACCCGCCCTCTGTCGTGCCGGACCCCCGCAGTGCTTGGCTTGCTTCTGCACAGAAGCATGATAGCCGTGCAGCGACCGCATTCCAACACCGTATTTATACCGTCTGCCACATAACTCTGGATACCTTGTGTTTATGTCACTTGACCTGGTTTCACTTGTACGCCACGCTGGTCTGTGCGTCATTTCTTGGCCATTTATCACTTGCCCCAGCCCTGCAATAACTAACCTGCAATCCAGGGTGACGTGCACTATATCTACGCACCGCCGTCACTGAGCGCTATCGCTATATATATGGTTGCCATGATCGGTCGGTTATCCTTCTGCCTCGGCCCTGCCCAGCCACGATAACATTCACTTTATCTACGCACCGCTGTTACTAAGCACTGTCGCTATGTAAATGATTACACATTGCTAGTGAATGTTGCCGTGCAGACGAAGTGTGTCGGCTCCACGAACTGAAGTAGCTATGACGTAGTTGTTAGTATTTAAGGGGTCCCCCGGACCCGACTGGACGCAGTCAACCAGGGTGGCACGGTCACGTGACATCAAAACAATTTCATGCCAGCTGATGATTGAACCTCGTATTCCGGAGATACTCAAATGGGACAAGTAAAGAGCGTAAACGTCAAGTAAATGATGCAGTTCGATGTAATTTTAGCAATGCCACCAGCAGAGACTATTCTGGTGCACTGAATTTTCACCGCCGCTTGATTAAAAATTGGAAATGTAATAGAAAAGTAGTATTTGCATAGAAATAACATGCGAAACGGTGGAAAATATATATACTCCGACGATTTTCTACCATACTAAGCGACGGCGAAACGTCCAAATTTAAGGGGGGCGCCATGAGCTTTTCAACCTATAGGCGGATGCAGGGGGCAAGGGGGCATGTGCCCCCGATCGACTTTCGGCGCCCCCTGAAGTGGTCACGGCGTCCCCCCCACTGAAAGGTCGATGACGCCCCCTGAAATGTCGCTTCCCCCAGGATGCGAAAATCAGCGCACACCGATAGAATTTTGTGCCCATTTGATAGGTTTTGCCGGTCAAAAATGGTGCCCCCCTGGACCGGACGGCGCCCACCCGAGAAAGTGCCCCCCTCCCGATCGGCAATCCTGGATCCGCCCATGTTTGAACCCATTTCTTTCCAGTCAACGCCATTGGGTTACTGTTAAAATTTATGATTTAAGGGAGGGCACCGTGACCCCCTCCCCAGTTCCGCCGCCAGTGACCATACTCTCATCTTAAAATCGGGCAAAAGTAAAAAATATCCGGAGCAGCGACGGATCCAACTTCCAAGGGGAGGAGAGTGTATAGAAAATTACCCACCCCTCCCCACCCCCATTGGCAGACGCAGAGCGGCTTAGGCGGTTTCAGGGGGGTGGGAAGTGACGGTTCAGGGGACGCTATTGGATGGATGACGGTTCCAATGGCGCCATTGCTTTGGCGCCATTGGACGCCAAAGCAATGCCGCGACCATTTTAGGGGTGACGAGGGTCGATGGGGGCACCCGCCCCTCTGGATCCGCGCACGGAGGGGGCAGGGGCTATGCCCCCAAATGGCCAAATTTTTGCCGATCTTTTAATAATACTGTTTTCACTATTTCTCCTGCGTTGCCCCCCCCAACGGCACTCGTGCGTCCGCCACTGCCCACCCCCACCTACACATATGAAGCTCGATCGTCGATGACGGGCGCCGCAAAATGTGACACTGCGGTGCAGAGGCAGGGGCGTCGCCACGGAATTTTTACCGGTGGGGACGGACCATGACTGGGGACGACCAGAGGCGGGGAGGAGGGGCGCTGGGGCGCAAAATTTGGAGCGAATAGGCTGTCTCTGAAAACGATACTGGCAATACACTTCACCAACAAATTTAGCGAGCTGGGTTGCAAAATTCCACGCAATTAACGAAGGTAAACGCAAGTAATAAGATAATCCAAATAAAACCTAGGACGAGTCACAAAGTTTTTGCGGGACCGTCCCCCTCTGATCCACGAGTAGGGGGGACGCGTCTCCTCATCCCCCCCGCTTTCGACGTCCATGAGTACGTAGGCAGTCCAAATCTTGACGGAGGTTGAGAGGCCATGATCTCCTTAAATGGCTATATTCTAGCCGATTTACAAAACACCATGCTTGCGGAAATTTATCGCGGAACACCTTTCTCAAACGTGTTGCTCCTGTGACTAAAAAATGGCTTTAGATATGGGCATAGACAATGGACGGATTCAGAGGGTGAGGGAGCACTTGTTGGCCGATCTATGCGAAGCTTCCTGAAATGCCCATCATACCACTATGAAAGGTCAATGGCGCTCCAATGGCGGAATGGCGAATCCAATGGCGGGGAGCCGGCGCGACATAAGAAAATATAAAAATTTGGCAGTGCAAAATGACTCCACCGTAAACGTGCAATTATATTGGTAGGCCACTGTTCTACCATGCGTATAACTCAAAGTCACCTTGCCAGCCTAGATGACAGATCTAGAGGAGTTGGTTGCTGAGCAGGGCCAAATGACAAGAACAGTGAAGAGTTCCATTGTAGTTAGCAAAAGAAGGTATTCAAAAGTTTCGCGAGCTAAGTCCCGTATGGCACCAATAGATGTTCTGTGGGACACAGTATTAATAAAAAGACTCATATAATATAAAAAGGCATGGGATAAATGTTCACCCCGTTAGTACAACTCGTAGCATATTTAATATCTCATTGGTATTTATTTTGAACATTGTTTGCAAACACAGACACAAGAATCCCACATTGATTGACAAATCCAGCTATCAATTGAACTCCGACTATACGCCATCATATCAGAGGGAGCACTGGTAGCACCAGCGCCTGGGTGACGGCTTTGCTGCACGCGAGCTTTGCCGGCGCTGCTGCTCGCCGCCGAAGGGTTTCGCAAGTCCAGGCTGCCTGAGCCGCGCGCTGCTGCTCGCGACCGAAGAGGTTTCGCATGTCCAGGTTACCTCAGTCGCGCTGGAAAAGAACACAATACAACACGATTACAATAGTACCAAATGGGCGATAATTAATCTTGGTTCGTGCGCCCGAAAACCCAAATAACTAACAATGGGTACTAATGAGGTATCACAAATAATCAAATCATTTTGTTGAATAAGGCTTTTGAAGCCTGTCTAAACAAATTAATGAAACGGCTATTAGTGCCCCACCAGCTGACGGCACTTGAATTCTTATGAAGCCAGGCATCAAATTCTTACCACCCCCCGGCACGGTGCCCCCCACCATCCGCAATCCTGGATCCGCCTATGACGGGAATATCAGTGAAGTGCTGGTTTGCAGAATGTGGCAGGAAACTGCACAATATGCTTGGGGTATCTCAAATCCTACCCCAATTCCAGGCAGAGGCCAGAATCCTCTTCACATTGAAGCAGAAATGTTCTTTTTCGTCCATTTTACCTGTTTTATTATCTTATTGACACCTTTATGACTTTTAACAAGGGTCAGCACTGTCCAAGCTGTCACACTCAGCTCCAATATTGTTGTACCTACCACAAATAATGACAAAAGTTGCCCCAAACCAGTAATTCTGCCCAAAGGCTGCACCAATGAGATCTTGTGTACATCTGCCAAATTCTACATGCTGTATCAAGAGGCAGTCAGTCAGTATTGATAAGAGGACACCATGCAGTAAGGAAGCCAGTCAGCAAAGTATGGCAGCATGCCAAAGAAGTTGCACCAGCTATTGAGAATATTGTACCACCTCTCACCTAAAATTTGAACCAAAATGGGCATAAAAACACACTGACCTCTACTTATTTCCAAACAATGTATTTGGCTGGTACACCAACCACACAACTGGTACTATATCCCCAGCTGCCCTAGGGCATGAATGCCCGGGATTCTTGTTCAACTTAAAATAACAATATGGTATTTTATATTCTTTTCATCCACTTTCTATACACTGCAACTTCTATGCGGCTTCGGTATTAGCAACCGCCACTCTCATTTATACACTCTCAGTATTGGTAAATGCTGGTCACCATTTCATTTGCTCCAAAATTTGCTTTGCTTGGACCAGTCTTGGGGTACACTTTACACCAAAAACTGGTCAGAATTATCATACTTTGCAGACTGGCGAGGAAAGCCACCCGACTTCCACTGCCCCATAGTCGAATTTGACGAGTGTAAAATCATTTTGTGGCATATTTCTTACCTAGTTGGCTGGCTCCTTTGGGACCCTGAAGAATAGCAGACCGCGATCCTTTTCCTTGGTCTTAGTACATCCAGGCATTGAGCATGAGCACACGTCTGTGCCTGATATGATCCATAGGCACCGGTGATCACAGTGCTTAGTATCACACCAAAGAAGTTGGCACTATCACTATAGGTAGGTAATTTAAAAATGTAACAGTTTTCCGTCCATACACAAATTCACACAACGTCTCAAAGTTATTATCTCAAAATAAAACACACTGGTAGATATGAGAAGAACGGTACATGAACGTAGTTTGTAAATTGTCTCTTTCACGCCAAGTTGTACGCCAAAAAGTCCCTATCTCTTCAACACACCGCCAGCTCCATAGACAATACACACCGCCAGCTCGGGACCTGGCGGCAATCAGTTGACAATAAAACTTATTGAAACTCTTTTTGTGTCTACAAAATAAGATAAATAAATATAATAAAATATTATATTTACCTGTAACTGCCTCAGTAGGTATATGTATTGATAGAAACTTTCTGGTTCAGCAGCCACCCTATGCTTTTCCCGCAGTCAGCTATCCTGTGCCAGCTGTAAAAATTGCTGTCATTGGCCATGGCTGAGCGGCCCGCTCCGTTTTACCTTTACTCTACTGCCTTGCAGTCAACGATCACATGCCCCCGTGTACAGTCAGTTGCGAAAGTATCGTTCCGCTGCCGACCCACTAGTTTGGAAGTCACTGTACGCTGTAGCGCTGAGCCGGGCGAGTGGGCGGGAATTGGGCGGGGACAGCTGAGGAGGGGTGGAACGCACGTCTCACAGATATTGTTCGATCAGGTTGAGGTCAGTTATACATGGGTGCTAAAACTGCAGATTGGAGCAAAAATGGACGAAATTCCTGCAATGACATGCCACCTGACGGATATAGAGTGACATGTTTGTCAGGGGGCGGCGGGTTCCTGGAAAGGAAACATGTTACGGAGAGGGTACTTATCACGTAAAAGGCAATACTGGTAGAGCGTAAAACGCAAGTGAAGGGAGTGCAATTATTCTAAATCTGGTCTTTGGTTGAATCATTAATTGGATGAATGCTTCACCACAGGGACGGCACGCTATAGGCAGGGGCGGTAAGGTGAGAGTAGAACTAGTACCAAAAGCCAAATGAAGGCTCATTTTGGCCCGCGATGGGCACCTGCGGCGGTCAATTTACCAGAACCCATGTCGATTTTTGAAAATTTGAATTTTTTTTGAATAAAATGCAGACAGCATATCTGATCCTAATTTAGAAACATTCTAAAAAATTGTGACGATTCAGTACTTGTAAAAGTCGATAGTTTTAGCCCTTTGAGATCTGGTGGCAGGTTTCAAATCCTTTCCTCATACATTAATCTACAATATCACGCCCTCTTCTTGTTATTCATAAGGAGTCTTAGCGATGTGTCATGCATGAAATGCAGCAAAATACGTTAATCATCATGTTTTCGTCCATAAGCCCTAATTAACATATAACACAGACATATGATCAGCTGGTAAGTGACTTGAATGCAAACTGACCCAACAGCCTCATGCTATTCCATTGATAAGCTAAGCGGGAAACATAAAGCAAAGAAGACTACGTCCACTTCCATACCGGCCAAAGTGACAAAACTAAAAGTGGTATTGTGCTGGGTTTCTTCCGAAGGGCTATAAGAATATGTAACGCGGAATATTCAGAAGATGAGATGAAACATGTAATTGAAAGATTTCAGGCTCTAAAATATCCACTGGGGTGGCATCTTGGCCTTAAAGAAAATATCGTATTTAGAGCAATGGAACAAAAAACAAAACCGCAGCACACTAGGCAAAATTCAGTAGATGCATCTCTGTACCAAACTCAAAATACGCCAACATAACTTCTAATCATTTGAAAAATGCGGGCATAAAAATAGCTATAGTATCATAAAAGAGGGCAGGAGATATTTTAAAGAAAGCAAAACCAAAGGATTCCAACTTAAGCGTAATTTACAGTATACCATGCGGAGGATGTTCAAACTCATATATCGGTGAGACAGGTAGGGGCCTAAAAGTCGGATTAAAAGAGCACAGGGAAGATGTAATCCATCATAGGATCTCAAAAGTCTCTAGTAGTACACATAAATGAATGTAACCATTTACCACAATGGGATGATACTAATATTCTGGCCAAACCAAAAGATAAAACGCTGAGAAGAAATCTAGAATCAGTGTTTATCTCGGGTTTACCCCTCTTTAAACACGCCATCTGGATTTCAAAATTGGTCCAAATCTGCGGCATGTTAAGCAATATCAGAAGTTCCCCAATGACGTGTTTTCGTGAAAGACGTGAAACAAATTTAAAATACTATAGAAATGTTTGCCCGATTCATCCATACGAAACTGTCCTGTTTATTATTTTATGGTGCTTCATGTATGTGCCGTTTTGATGTGTTTTTATGTGATTGTACTATTTATACTGACGAAGGTGCTTTGCCACCGAAACGTCTATATAAAAGATAAATATAAAGTAAAAAATAAAGGCTTAAGTATCTTCCATATATCATACATAGTATGTATATATCATATCATATCATATCATATCATATAGTATGTATCATATATATATATATATCTATCTATCTATATCTATATCTATATATAACTTAAATGCCTTGCGCTCTTATCGTTTTTTTGCGAATGATTCCGAGCCAATGAGAAAGAGAGACTCGTCGCGTTATACAATTTTGTGGTTATCACTTTGATAACTTTTAGCTGTATACTAATAGAAGTTCAGGCTAAATGAACGAGTTTTAACGTCAGTTCCAAGCCCATGTAAGGCAATCGTATTATTCTTGGACAAGGACTACAAAACGAGGAAGTAACGCGATTGCTATCAGACCCAGGCCGAGTTTCTTCCTTATTCAAGAGCTCTTGAAAGAAAAATTGTCAATATACCTTCTAGTTATCTTGAAATTAAGTCAACAATGTGGCTACCAGGGGCAGGGGGGGCAACAACCAAAGGTCACATTTACGGCCTTGCTTGTGTCTGTAATTTTAGAACGAGATGGCAGGGAGTTTTTAGCGCCATTCCTATTTTTCGTATCATGTTTGACTTCCGAGTTAGCACGGAAAGGGAGTAGGATAGACCCCCGCACCGCAGTGGGTGCAAAAAGAGGCCAGGTGGTGTCTGGTTAACATACTTGGCAATTTCCTATAACTATTCTTTGCACTTGACTGGATTAAGTCTAATCAAATTTAATTGGAACAATCTTAACCCGCACCCCGGTGAGTGAGTGTTTGAACACTTCTCAGGTTTTTCCCGCGGCACCAAAAAGGACGAAAACTGCAAAATATATTGCGAAATTATTCATATGAATGACATAGAGTCAGGTACGGATCATGTCCAGGGCGTCGCCACCGGGGAGGCCAGGAGGGCCCGGCGCCCCCACTTTTCGGCCAAAAATTTTCTGATCTCAGTCAAAATATGAGACAACCGGACATTTGTATAACCAGCCGCTGAAGGCAACGAGGAGCCCAAATTTGAACAGTATTTGGTCCTAAGGTGGAAAGTTTTTTTGTCAGCATCAATTTGAAGTTTGGCTGCCCCCCCCACTTTTTTGCCGGTGGAGACGCTTATGATTCATGTCCTTCCAATTGGAAATGCATGGGAAAACGATAAATGGGCGAACATGGCTATAGTTTTGTAGATACAGAATAGCATACCTTCATATTTTCCAAATCTTAGTATCCTAGGCTCCCTCTGCAGGTTCATGCTGCAGCTTTGGACCTGTGACCCTTGAGATGTCATCAGGGACTACTTAAGCAGGCTAATGCTCGTCTTAGGTCATTAATTTCGCAAGAAATGATAATAAACCGTTTATTTCAATGTCATTACGCTTAGATTAGTATTGAAAGCCGATTGATAATTTACATATTGACAATTTTAGGTCAGATGGTGACCTTGACCTGACCTTAGGTCACATCATTTTTTAGGTTGTGATCTAGTATAGTCATATACATCATCCGGTTTTCCGTAAGAAGAGGAAGCGAATGGTGCCTAAAATCGATTCTAGCTCAACTCGGACGCCAGAGCCCGGAAATTCTTCTCTAGTCTGTCACCTCCTTTCGCCTGTCATGACCTCAATATTGGCCTGGGACGAAAGTGACTAAAAGTTTCTTCATCCATTCTTAAGAGCTTTTCACCAGTGTTCCCTTTTTCGCCATCCCGAAGATCGAGGGGGCTGTTTGATCACCCCCACCAGGGCGAGGGGTGGCTCGGGAGTCTACCGGGGTTTATGTTAAACAGGAAAAGCCTGGCCACTGGGTAGCTTTTCAAACCCTATGAACTCTCATCAACCTTAATACATGTTTTAGTAATGAAGCTGTGAGCCTTATGAGCCTGGAACCACTGCTTGAAGCCATAACTCAGACTTGGAACTCTCGAGCCCAGGCGCCTCGGTTACAGAACGGACCGCCTGGGGCTAGGCACCGGCGAGACAGTAGCCCTGTTCCACCTGTCAGCACAGTTTTGTCAGCACCAATCAGCGGGCCGCGTTGCGCCTACGTCACAGGATTGTAGCCTCTCCCCGGGAACTAGTTCTAGAGGTTTTACGGGCTGATGGCCTGCTGTTTGCGCTGATGAAAATAGTAAGTGCACGAAGTGGCAGTATAATATTTTTAATGGTATAAAGGATTAAGTTCCCTTTGCTTACCACAAGCAAGAGGCGATTATGGCGCTGATGTTACTTTTCTGGAGGAGAGGTTAGAGGTCCTGCTGACAAAACTGTGCTGACAGCTGGAACAGGGCTAGTACTGATGCCCTCGGTTTAAAACTCTGTGCCCCCTCCGCGCCACACATTACTTACTACGTGTGACCCTGCACCTGTCGTTGTAAACACATAGTAATCACGTGTCCCAGGTATGCGTGCCAGTCGAGCGAAGGGTCGGGGATTATCAGAGGCGTTGGAAAGTCAGCCGAAGATAAACCCGTCAGAATGCAGAAAAATCAGTTTAGCACATGTCAGATTAAGAAATGCTTAGTCATAGCAATTTCGAATGCGACGCACTCTGCCCCTTGTGTTTCAAGATTAGGTAGGCTTACTAAAAAACACAGTTATCTTTATAAGTAACTGTATTCAGCTAATGACATCATTTTTAAATGCCCAGTGGTTTGAAACACATATATTCAGTAGCACGCGTTCAAACGTAAAAAGAAAATAATCAAACGTGTAATTCCGAACGAAAATAAAGTAAGAGACTTCAGCCTTAGCTAATAACATTCGGGCGCAGGAGGATCACGGGATAATAATGTGTGGAAAGCTGAAAATTTTTACTCATAAAAACATCAATTGATAGGTTGGCATCAGTATTCGGTTTCAAAAATAAAACTAACAAACTATGCACAGCTAACCTGGGTTCTCCGTAA
>JAOTON010001992.1:0-231014 GCA_034440635.1 Lepas anatifera | reverse complement strand
CGGGGCGGCAGCTATCACAACGTCATAGGTCGTCATAGGTCATAATCACAACGTCATATGTCATTGACTTTGAATGACCGTGACCTAAAAATTTCAGGGAGCATTGTGTAGAACTATCCTCTATGAGCTTAGTCCGCTTTTGGTGTATTTCCGGTTTTTCCGCATAATCACAACATTTCCCTTAAATGATTCAGCACGGCCCAGATTTGACCGTTACGACTCGTTTTGGCTTGAAGATATTGACCTAGTTCAATGAAACTTTTTCATGACGTAGATCACAATCGCCCCCACACACACCGCAAAAGGCGTATTTCTAACCCTTTTGGCTTTGGAGATCTCAAATACTTCCAGTGTCCCCTCCTCTGCACGTTGACGGCAGATCCCTCTCCACTGTACGTGTTAAGCAGATCCAAGCCAGAAATATTGGTCGGCGCAGCGGGCCTGAACATCACCTCACGTTCCCAAGTTCAGCTCATGCCTCGTGACCTCCGGGGGAGGGGAGGGGGGTCGGTGAAGTCTGTGACGTTTTTGCCTTTTCTCCGAGAAGGTAAGTTCTGAGGCAAATTAAATTTGATCAAGTGGTTTCTCGTCATGCTCTACTACTTGGATATATCAGTTCAGATCCCATTATGGAAGTACCACATCCCTTTTAAATGGGAAGAAACTTCTTTTATTGCCATGCTACTTGTCAGTTATCGCCTCGACGCAACTGGTGGTTCCAGTTTCAGATAATATTTCACACTGTCCTTTGAGTACAGTCTTTGGAGGCTGTCGTGTATTAACAGTGTGCAATTTTATCATGTATGATGATCTTCTTGACGCAGTTGAAAAATGGCTGCATTGTTTTACCTTGCCTAATGCAGCGCAAAGTTGCGATTAGTTGCCAACCATGTGCTTCGATAAAGGTCTTGAATTTGCTAGTTTCAGAGTAATCATTGCCGTTGTATGTGCAAAACAGTGCCACCTGAGACCCTGACATAAACTTCCATGTTGAAAGTCATCGTACACTCGTTACAATTTTCGATTAGCTCGATAAAGTGGGAATAGCAAATAACAGCATCGCATTTCCCATGCACCAATCGTATAAAAGATTCCAGGAGTGATATATTTTTCTTTGAAACTGAGGTCCCTATTTGTGCCGGATTCTTCGCTGGTAAAGGCGTAGGGTTGGAGAAATAGACGCCAAACAAGGATTTCGCGGATATACTATTTGAGCCCATATGTAAGACTATCCCAAAATCTAGGAAGGTCCCGAGTAGTAGCGCGCTCTGATTTTGTTTTATATTAGCTGAAGCTGTGTTCGGTATTTGGATGCAGTGCTAATGAGATGGTGCAACCACGTTGCCCGCCGCCATTGTATTGCGATCCTCAGCGATGGTGCAGCCTCTAGAGTTGGTCAAGCTTTTAGACAAGCCATTTGCTGCCACAGTTCGCTTCTAGCCTGCTTCGCTCAAGTGGCGTTGTTCTGCTGCACGTTGTTGACTTGATTGTTGTGATCAAATTGTGACGTGCAGTGTCCATAGCGGCTTATTATGTGCCGTAGCGGCCACCGCTCGGACTGTCTGATCTGCAGCGCTGGTGAAGCTGGACCGGTCTGAATTTGGATGGCCTCTTTCATCGCGTCCCTGTGCAGCTCGTCCATTGACACTGGGCTGCCGTCCGTCTGTGGGGACTTGCAGGGCAGCGGGCGGCGGCCGCTGACCCGGTGATGCCCTGAACAGAGCTGGCACCATTCACTCGCCTCCCGAGGTTCTGCCCGCGCGCCGTGGCGGCCGCATCTGTGTGCTCACCCCTCTTGTTTCATTACGGGCGGGCCCGTGGCTGATGTTTGTTGATGGGGCCAAACAAACGCGGGAACCGTTAGTGTTACATCCTGGCATGAGTCCTCTGTATGTGTTTAGAGGTTTAACGTTCCTCATCGCAGATTTCATTTTTCCGGAAGAAGAGAGGTACTGGAGAAACATTTAGGCTCTGGCTTTAGTCTTGTTTGCATTCCTGACTCTCAGACCGGGGGGTTTCTAGTCGCTGAGGTGTCCGATTTTGCCACCACCACAGTTGATACAGGGGACAGGACGCGGACACACACCGGTGTGTTAGATCAGCGGATAGGTCGTCGTCGTCGTCGCCGCCCCGCATACCCGCATGCGTCGACCCAGCGAGAGCGCAGCGAGATCTAGGACGTGCTGATCACTGCGGGAGGTAGGCGCGCTTGGTCCCGAGAGGAGAGGGGAGGGGAGGGGTGCTGCCGGAGTGAACGGATATAGCGGGCGACTGCTCAGTTTGGTGCGGGGAGGTGTCGCGCGCGGCGGTGTCTGCTGTGTGAAATCGCTGCGTGTCCAAGTGAGGCGACAGTACCAGAGTGAGCTGCTATATTGCCGAAGGTGTGCGCTTGACGGCCAGGTAGTACGGTCTGATTCGTGGGTCGGCGTGAATTGACCCCGGTACGATCGACTTTGAACGGCTTGGACATGTCCCTAGCCTTGGCTGTTCTTCCTGTCCCACTTGATGCATGTGACGCATGTTTTTTTCTCCCTTAAATCCGACTGATTCCACCCGAGGCTGTCCTTTCCTTTAATTATTTGCTTAGTCACCTAAATACCTAATGTGTGCTTTCCCTTTGGTCCTTGCTTTTCGTTGTTTCGCACATTTTTTCAGTCGTCTCTTATTCCTTGCTGAGTGTGTTTGGGAACATCATGGGGTTATTGAATTTAGGTTTCAATTTTTTTTAACGGCAATTCTTGTTCATAGGTTTCCAAATTATCTGGAGAATCTGCTTCTGTTTTAGTGATTATAGGTATTGTTATTATAACCTCAATATTTTTTTGTAATATTGGATGCGGAGTCAAACAAAATGTTTACTAAGTTTTGTTTTCAATCTTATTTTTCCGTATAGGGGTACCAACGGACAGGGAGGGATTGGTCCCCCTTGGGCCCGTGAAACCGTCCCCCGTGGACGGTGAGCGCCCATGTCGAATGTCGAGGGTTCGTTAGCTGACTACACGCCTTTAAAATGCGTTTAACGTGTGGCACGGGTGCTTTAGAATTTGCTTCAGAATACGCCCCTGTCAGAGGCGCACTGTTTACCGGCGTCTTCCACTGTTTACCGCCGTCCACGTCAGCCACAGAACTCTGTTTGAGCATCTGGCCGCCCCGCTCTGTAGGTCTGCATCCCTTTGGTCTAATTTTCTTTGCTTGTTCCCGGAGACTTTTGAAGCAGCCAACCCTAAAACTCACTTCGGAATGACGCTCCTCAAGGTGCTATACGTCACCCGTCCCTTGAGGCTCCGCCCCTTTTACGAAATTGTAACCCCGTCACTTACAACGAATCAGCTATAAGCTGTTCGGTATAAACAGTTGTTTTGCATATCAATTCTATCTTCTTACGTTTTACGGTAGGTACTCGTGTCGCATCATGCAAAATTTGAAGGAATGTGCATGAAGCAGCATTTATTGTATAGCATGTTATAACAGCCTTGCCTCTTGACCCTCGCCCCGGTTGAGATTGTTTGACCCCCCCCCTCACCTCGGGTTTTCCAGTGGTACAAAAAAGCAGCGGCGCGAAGCGCCGCCGTACTGCCGCTGCCCACTCGGGTGTTAACTCTAGCAGTGCAGGGGGTCCTAAAGTGCTCCTCTGCCTATTTTTCTGAGGTGGCCGAAAGACCGCTCACCGCCAAAAACGCTAATTGACCATGTGTGAGAGAATTCAGTAGCTCGTCGATTGGCGAAGGAATTTTAAAACCGATCAATAATTTTTGACAATAGGCTTTCAAATTCAGACCTATATTTCCAGACCGTCGCAATCGCGTGGTTCCACCAGTTCGTCTGCTTTGTACACCGAGTGGTGACTTCATAACGTCATATAATCAGGCTATATGCCAAGTTCAACCCACATGAAGGTCACAGGTCAGGTCATTTAACCCACTATTCCGCTCAGATGACATTATTCAGTATGACGCTATGAGTATGTTGTCCAGTATGTTATGTATTATGTTGTATTATGTTCAGTATGTTATGCTATGAACTTATGTATGGTTAAGACTTCTCAAGGTCAAGGTCAAAGTCCTTTTTCATGGTCAAACCCTCATTTCCCGCCCAAAGGCTGCAATAGTGTCAGTTTATCGTACATTTTTGGGAATCTGTCGTATTTTTAGGTCGTAGGTCATTGACCTTGAATGACTATGACCTCAAAGGTTCACAGAAGATTGAGTGGGTCCTTCCCTCTGTGACTTTACCCTGCTTTTGGTGTATTCCCGGCATTTTCTGCATAACCATGGTATTTCCCAATAGGTCTCCAGCACGGCCCAGATTTTACCTATACGACCTCGTTTGACCTTGAAGATATTGACGTGGCCAATGAAACTTTACCCTAAGGTAGATCACCATCGCCCCCACACACCGTCCAACTAGTGGTTTTCTAACCCTCTTGGTTTCCGAGATTCAGGGGTTCAATTTAGAACCCCCTTCACTGCGCGTGTTAAGCGGCGTCGAATTAGCTGGCACTACACCCACGCCCAACCTTCTCTCTCACCCGTCTTGGCGCCGCGGCATTTCCGGTTTTCTCTGCGCGTCGTTTCCGGTTCGCAGTCGTCGCTCCCGGCGTCAGCTGATCCGTATCAACAAGGACGGAGCGTGCGAGCGGCGTCACGGCTAAATCAGAACCGGGGCGTGCACCGGCAGTACGCGGCCGGGCGTCGTCTCAGAGGTAGTGCCACCCACCGCGTCACGTGGCTACGGCATGCGGGATGTGTTCAATCGCACTGAGGTCGTCACTGGGGCAGACTGAGAATGTAAGGCGGCTCGTTTTGCTGCACTGCTGATTCCCTCCGCAGACGCTCTTTCTCTCCTTTTTACATCATCATCACTACCAACAGCTTTAAAGTTCTCACTGTGTGCCGACTCCGACTCGAGAGGGCGTGCGAGAGGTATTTGGTAGCGGAGGGTTGACGGGGGAACCTCCCGCCCCAGGCCTCCCTCCTCCTCCGTCAGCTGAGGCCGCATCCTTCCGCAGAGGCTCTGCAGCCACACCTGGCTTCCGTTCACACCGGTATTTTTCGCTGTGATATTAACAGACCGTCCTCGAGGTGCGAACTGCAGTCTGGACCATATCGTTCCGCTGTGGACATTTCCGGCGGCGTGTACCTGATGCGGGAGCTCAGTCCCTCGGCATCCTAGGATGTTCTGCCAGCTGTTCCGCCTCGCCTGGTGTACAGCGGGGCGTGTTAGGCACGTGCGTGCTGTGGAGTGCAGAAAACCAGCCGGTGCGCACTGTCTTCGCCGTCTGCAGTGTGTGCGTGGTGTGGTGGGAATCACTTAACGTAGGCTGTACGCGTGGAAAGTCACCTGATGCTTCACTCCACGGGGGCTGCAATATATTTCGTGGATGCAGGGGCTGTCCCCTATCGAAAAACGGTTAGATTTGTAAATAATGATGGTAAAAATCGCGTTTTAGTCTTCTCTGGTTGAACATTGCTGGTTAATATCGTTGACTTCTTGTACAAATTGTGTTTACAGGACAGAGACTGCCTGAAAAATTGGAGAAATGTGATATCTGAGGAACCATACTCATTATCTATGATCATACTCTGACCTAAAGTGTGCTATGGACTGGGAAATACGACTTAACATACCATAAGTTACATGTTCATAAAATAACGGGTGGCTAGGATACATTGAAACACAAATGAAAGGTTACGAAACCTCTGTCTGTATGTTATGCAAGAGAAAGGCGACTATAAGCCTGATTGAAAACTTTAGGACTTTTCGTGTGAAAAGTGTATGAGCCGGTCCTGACTATTTATCTCGTCGGGAATCGTCGCTGACCGTCTGACCGGACGCTGGCCTGCAGCGCGGGTTTGGCACGGCCTCCGATGGTGTACGGCGGCTCAGGCCGGCGCGCTGACAAGAAGACAGCGATGGCGGCGCCGGACGCCGCCGACACCAACCACCACGAGGAGGCCAGCAGGATGCTGGAGACGGCCCTGCAGCAAATGGACAGCATCATAGCCGGTGAGCTGAGGCGAGAACAGGGACCGGACTCAGTGTGTGTGTGGTGGCTGGGTGGAAGTAAGTAAAAACCGGGAGCGCACCTGTGATTTCGGTGAGTTGTGTGCGTTGTCCCAGGCTACGAAATAAGGCAGACATGGAAGTATGTTTCTATCCCAGTCTTGTCTCTTCTCTCCTCCCCTTCCTTCGCTTGCCTCCCACTCTCACCTTCGATCTCGCGCGTCTACCACGCTACAACACCCACTGATTCCCGCCCTCCTTACAACTACAACTGCACGTGAAGCGGTCGACGGTCACTCTGCGGTGACGTCACACGTCTGTGCGATGTCCGGTATGCTGGACCGTCGCTTCCGCCGGTCACACTCAGATCAGATAAGGCCGAGTCGACGCTGCCAGATCCAGTCGTGTCGTCTGTGTCCTGAGGACCGAACGTAGGGCTACGGATCTCCAGCAGCGATGTGGGCTGAGACAGTGTCGGGTTCAGATACAGCTCTGAAAACAGGTTCAGTTTTCCTCTTGTGGTAAGTTTGTGCATGTGCAGTTGTGGCTCGTGTAGGTTGTGGTATGCATTTGCCCCAGACCCTATTTTTTCTAAGACAATGTGTTTTCACGTGTTGTTATTCCTTGCATTGATAAAACTTTCGGGCCTGAATATACTTAATGTGTTTTGGTACTGCCTTTAGTTGCATTTTTTATTTATCGGTGATCGTATGCCGTTTCAAAATTTCTCTTTGTCATGGCTGCATAAGGTGTCAACGATTTTAGGCTTGAGTCAAGCTCGCTTCAACTGTCTCTCACTGCGTCCGTCTAGCTTTGACCGATCCAGCTGTCCCCAGCCAGTATGGGGGCAGAGGACTGTTTATAACGCTTGCATCTGAATGGTTACGCCTTGATCTGGCGACGGATATTCATCGATATACTCGCATGGAATAAATGAGTCATTGCATAAACAGAGCAGTGCATGTTGTGCCCTTGTTGATGTGCTCCAAAGTGACCGATGGTGCTCGCGACATTTTTCATTAGCCGTAAGGAGATGAGCTATAGCATCAATACTAAATCTTTTGCTGGGTTAATTCTGGTCAATGATAGACTGCAGTATCACTCGTTCCGTTGGGTGTGGTGCAAAAGTGACCCGCCTCACATTTGCTAACTTTTCCTCAATAACGTTAAATGAAGAAACATAAACAACGTGAATTACAGTTCTTTATATCCGAATGATTTGTCCCATCTCGTTATGTATTTTTTTATCAGGCCATGGATCTATTTAAGGGCTTGCAGTCCGACCTCAAATTCCGAAATCATGAGTCTGCAGCGTTGCCAGGGGGATATCTGTCAGCCGATCATTTCCAAGCTGCCACTTAAAGATCATATTGGTCTATGAATCCCTATTTCAGAATTGTAATGTTGCTGACCTAAAGTGGAAGCAATTTTTTGGCCACTTGAGTGTAGATGAATAAGAAAAATAGCAAATGCTTATTTTTTTGGTATACGTTCACTATAATACCATGGAATAGAGATACCTATTCCATGATCCATAGAGGTATCTCTATTCCATGATAATACATGCGTTCGTATAGTAGTATAATATAGTATAATATAGTACAGTGTAATACGTTCATTATAAACGTTAATATTGTTTCCATTGTGCTCGCCTTGCCACTGAGAATTGATGGATATGCAACATATGACCCTGACCTGAATTGAGGTCAGGTCATGTTCATTATTTGACCCAGCGTGGTCATATTTAAAATAGTAAGTATGAGAGGAACATCAAGGCCTTGTTGCAATCATGTGAAGCTTTATTTGACCTCTGTTGACTTTAATATTGACCTGATCCAGAAATGCTTCGTACAACTTCGCTTTGTCTCGTTGAAAATTCTCGAATTCTACCCGAAACTTTTCTCTCAGGCCAATTTCGAAGGAAGGTCAATTATGCCCCTTTCCTCTACCGGCGTTTTGCGTCACGCTAGGGACCCCAACGGCTCTGAGTGACCGGTCCTGGGTCACCTCCCCGCACTTTGGTATAAACAACTCTTAATTCAACACAACATCACGTCCAATTTCAGTCTTGTGCGTGGCCTACAAATAGTCCCTTCCCAATTTCTATAGGCCAACTGTACCGAGGTCACAAAATTGGCATGGCCCCAGGTCACAGGTAAAGTGCAGGGCAGAAGAAGCGCTGACGTTTGCAGTCGCGCTCCGCTTCACCAGGTAACAGTGTCACCAGTGTGTACCAAATAGGTATCTGTGACGTCACTGGAAATCGGGGCCTGTGAACTTACATCAGAACTATCGGTTACGTTTTTCAGGCGATGCTGGTACGCATCTTGGTAAGACGATATACTTCATTAAAGTTAGGCCTTTTGGTAGATTTTGTGTTGCCGGCTTGCCATCGTACTCACGGTTCTGTCGCTGTTTATTCTGTTTATAAACTCTGCTGACCCCTCAGTTTAAGCGGTCAAAGTATACACTGTCTCTGGCGGGAAATCAGTGCTAGTTGGCCAGTCAGTGTTTGGGTCGGGCTTGGACACGGAGGTTGCGAATTATCCCAGTATGACGGCACCCGTGCAACTCATCGACTTTAAGCGTGAGCGACTCCTCGATTTGTCATCGTTCCTGGGAGTGCCCTAGTGTCTGGTGTGGGGCGACCGGTTGGTTTATTTATGCAGTGTGTTGACACAATCAGTGCTGTTAACTGCGTGCACCTGTGTGTGTCATAAAGTCTGGCGCGAAAAGCCGATACGTCTTGTGCCAGGGGCCCCGTGCCTTCTGAAAGAACCGTCCTGACTAAGGCTGACGATAGAAGGCACGGGACACCGCACAAGACATATTGGCTTTTGGCGCCAGACTTGTTACAATCGCACAAGAGAGTTACTTTCTTGTGTGATTGTACCAGCTTTATGACAAGTTTGCATTTCGGCTGAGCCACCAGCGTTTGTTTATTCGTTGTGTCGCAGGTTCTACCTGTGCTGCTTACTTCAACATCCGTGTATTGTGTCCGGAGAATCTTGTGTTTGGATACCTTTTTCCCTGATTCAAATCCCGTTTTGTTTCCGGACATATGTTTGATTTTTGTGTGAACCGTGTACATGAATGAGGAACACTGCTGCGTTATAACGCGGACAGAAAATAACGTGATTTCATTCTCGTAACTGGGGCGCGATATAGCCTAGATGCTGAAAGCGCCATATAAACCCCAATACTCACACATTCTCGTAACTGATCGGGACTGGAGAAAAACTGGCGATGCCAAACCCGGCTAGCCTCAGTGCAGTGTTATAGTTCAACGGTTCTGTGTTGAGCAAAGTGCCTGTGCTTCTGTCGTGTAAAATTGACTCGAATTCGGTATGTATCAGTATGTGTGTGCGCCATATGACGCTGGCAGTTGGTGCGTCGATAAGCCCCCCCCAGTACTTGTGTGCTCGGTAGCGTGTAGTGTGTGGGTGTGCGTGCTTGCGTAGTGTAAGGTTTCAGTATGTGTGTTTTTAGTAATGTGTAGTGGGTGGGTGCGCGTGTGCGTGGGTGTTTTCAATGGGGTATAGTGTGAGTATGTGTGCACATTTGAACCGCATCCCTCAGCTCAGTGCAGTTTCCTTGCTCTAACAGTGGCCTGTGTATGGACAGGCACTGAGCTGGAGCTGGCCGGAATGGTGGACACGCCTCCGCCGGCGCCGGCCGCGCCCGACCCGGTCTCTCAGGCGGCGGAGCGGCTTCGACTGGCCATCACCCTGTCAGCGGTCAGTGTCGGTGTCAGTGCCAGTGTAGCGCAGTGCCGGGTGACGGAGCGACTCCGACTCCCCACCATTCTGTCAGCAGCTGAGCAGTGCCAATGTCGGTCGTGCACAGTGTCAGTGTCAGTCTGGCACCATTTCGATTAAAAAGTTGTCAGTTTCATACGGTGTTTCAGTCTAGTAGGGTTTCAATGCCAGTGTCGGCCTAACAGTGCGAGCCAGGTTCCGTGTCACTGGCGGCAGGGGCATCGATTGGTCGTCACACCCTCATTGTTCGGTGCCATTCTTTCAGAATGTCAAGCGATATTTCTACCAGTCTGAGGTCGCGGGCGCGATATGGTTATGCATTGTGCAGTTTCCGTAAACCCTGACGCACATCAACTCTCTCGCAGCGTCGAAGTAATTTTCGGTCTGAACTGATGTCGTTTACCACCAGTCTATCCATGTTGGTTCAGGAGAGAGCGTGCTCTGACTCTGCGCAGTACGTACGTGGACAGAGGCCCCAGTGGATAGTAGACACGCTTGATTTTTGTACGGAAATCCGGCTCTCGACACTCGGAACTTTCCCTGTACTAATCTAATCAGACTTTGACGTCGTTTAAAGTGTCAGCCGTGTCGTCGGTGTGTGAGGGCCGTGTCGGTGGTGGTTTTATCAGTAGCCAGTGGCATTGGTGGCGGCGTCGGATCGGAGTAACGGGACCTCGCTTCACTCCGCGAGATTTCTATCGCTGCCCGTCTGTGGCGGACTGTGTTCGTGGATGACAATGGAGGCGTTTCCGAGCCCTACCGGGTGGTGTGAGTGATCTGGCGTGAGCTGCTGCCACCTGGTGACCGGAACTGGTAGACGCCCGCCGTCAGCGGGGTTGTCCCGCGGCGTAACTGCAATGTTCAGAATTGACTCCTATTCTGGCGTTAGTGTTCGACGTCCACTTGCTAGGGAAAATTGCCCGCCCGCCTCTCACGGTTGCTGGCCATCCGTTCCTCATAATTTTCTTTTGCACTTTGTAGAACTGACGAACATGAAATGGAAGCAAACGTTCCGTTTACATTTTGAATGGCTGCAGCTTTGTGTAAAAGACAAACTGTTATTGCTTCCATATTTGGCCAACTGAACATACCGAAAAGAGGAGCTAGGTTTATCTCACTAAGCTGGGTCCTCCACCTCAAAAATCCTGGGTGAGGACCTGTGAAATGATGGTAAACAGACTCAATCTACCTTTCAATGATGCATTATTCCCCTGCTGCGCGCGGAGTGCTATCCAAGAGCTGTGAAGTACGGCGGCTGTGGATTTACCGCCATGTGCCGGGGATTCTTTCAGGTTAATCGACTCCAGGCCTGGGGCTCAGTTTGAGATTACAGTGAATCACGTTGTTCCCTATTTTTATGAAGGAGAAAGTGTGACCAGTAGTTGGTGGATGCCATTGGAGCTTCCTAGCGTTTTTGTTGGCCGAGGAGGTTGAACATAAATGGGACATTGCCTTTTGTTTCGTTGGGGATGTACTGCTGGATAAATTATATGGCTTGTTCATCGTCATCATTGTCATCATTCGTGAGGTTTTGGGGCGCGTCAACTTGAATGGATGTTTTGTGGGTTTGCATATCGTTTTTAGCAATGAGTAGTGAGGTGTATTTTGTTTCAGCATATCATGGACAATCATCGGAACGAGTTTTGATTATACTAAGTGAAAGCAATCCACTAAGAGTAGACGAACCACCAATCGCGGTTCGGGGGCTACAACACCCAGTTTTGTAGTAAACACAGTGCGCAGTATTTTTGCGGATCTATTATGCCTTAGCAGCAGTGGTAACATGCTAACTGATCATTGCAGCGATACTGAAAACCGTGCAGTTATCATGTTGAAGCGGATTTGCCTCAGTTTTTCTAAAACTTGACCTGAACATTTTCCAGAAGGCGGCCAGCACCCCATCCGAGACGGCAATATCGGAGGAAACGTGCAATTTCCTGCTCACGTGGCTGACCGGCAATAACAACGGAGCACGCAGCCAGGTCAGTCCCTGGGACGTCGAAACTGATGGCCGCAGACTGACTGTTGACGCATGCTCGTCTTAAGTATCCCGATGGCTCATGCTCTGGCTTCGGCGTTATTTACCTTCCATATGGACCGCTGGACGTAATCGAAGGGCCGCGCCATAATATGCGCTCAGAGGCGCTATGAATCTCCCAAAGGTAAAGATCGGCAACCCTTTTAGCACGATATTCCACTTCTGAAGGGTGTGGCATATATGTGACCCCCTTTTGGGAGGTGTCGTATCTACGTAAAAAGGAACTTCGCTTTATTCTTTAGAAACAAGCTGCAATACTATTGAGAGGTAGGAGTTCGGAATGCCGCCAGTTTTTGAGCTCAGGGACCAATACCATAATTTTTCGATTCGGTTTTCACCTGCACCAAAGCTTCCGGGAAGGATTTGCTAATGTTTCAGAGAGGAGGTGGGAATTACCCTAGAAATTTGTCATGGTGTGTTTGATCGATGGAACGATTTTGATATCTCCGGGGTTGACGTCGGCTGGGACGTTTTTCTGGGAAGCCGCCTCACCAGCCGGGTCACCGTTCGATGGCGTCTGTCCGGTGCTGCCATCTGTCGTCGTTTCCATGGCAGCGCCAGCATATGTTTGCGTGGTCGATCGACGGTCATAGATGTATTTGATCGCGACCTTTCTCAGACCCACATATAGGGTTTAAAAAAGGTGTTTGGTTTGGTGGTGAGATTAATATTTTTGGGATAAGATTAGTTAGATGCATTCATTCCCGTCGGATGTTGAAACGGACGTCTATGCCGATAAAAAACCCCAGAATAGTACTGCTAAATGTGTGAAAAATATTAGGAAACGTGTGGGTTCTAGAATAACGGCACGTGTCTCGATCGCATTTTTTTGTGTCCTGTGTATCAAGTGAGCAAGATTAAACTGACCCCAAATTCGGGATAGTGCAACCTTGAAGGATTGTGTGCAGCATTACTGCAACATAAGAAAATCGCACTTCTTTATACCTGCACTCAATATTATTCAATCATGGCACCGGTACCAGCCAAGAAAACCGTGAATCAAATGCTGGACCAGCTCTCCAAGCAAACCCATTTCAATCGAAACGAAATAGACGCACTTCTTCTCATGTTTAAGCGTACTCTTCATCCTAAGACAGACAAGCTAGACCGTAGCAAGTTCCGCGACGTTCTTCATAACACTTTCGACATGACAGACGATATGTTGATGGACCGGGTGTTCCGAGTGTTTGACAAGGACAACGACGGCTTCATCAATTCAGAGGAGTGGGTGACCGGGCTGTCGGTGTTCCTACGCGGCACCCTTCAGGAACGAATCGACTACTGCTTCAACGTCTACGACTTCAACGGCGACCGATCTCTGGCCCGTGACGAAGTCTACCACCTGCTGAAGAACAGCGTGATGAAGAATCCGCAGGAGGAGGACCCCGAGGAGGGCGTCCGTGACCTTATTGACCTTGTAATGAAGAAGCTGGACGTGAATCACGATGGCTTCGTTTGTAACTTCGACTACGAGGCCACTGTGAAGATGGAGCCGTTGTTGCTGGAGGTGTTTGGACCGTGTCTACCCCAGCAGGAGTCGCTGGAAACGTTTCTAACGACCTTTGTCGAACCGAAGAGGGTGCCTGGATATGACGGGTAGTACTATCTCAGTGACGAAGAGCCTGAACCGGAGTTAAAGCTTTCGACATTATATATTAAAATTGCCGTTAATTTCGAATACGTGGTACCACTTACACTCATTCACCACGTGAAGGCCTGGTAGGGCTTATTAGATACAAATGTACCTACGACGCTGTTATTGTAATGTCGAAATGGTACCTCCTGTGCACCTTCTGTTTTAGCTTGAAGTTTACGGAAGCTACTGTCCTCTAAATCCCCGTGGTAGGCGGTCTCGATATAAGACATTATTATCTTAAGGAGCTCCTACTGTGAAATTTTTGTTAAAGTTTCTACATTTCTTTGTTATATGAAAAGGTGGAAAGGATATAAAACATGCAAATTTGCAACGCCGAATTTTGCGCTGTGCCAGCACCAAATGATGCTCAGTGAGTAATTTTCCTATATGTGTAGTATACCTATCATGTGACCATGTATACAGTGCATCCATGGCAGCTTCCCGCACGATGGCGGGGTGTATAACTTTGTCTCCACCGAAACGTTCCCCGAGGGATGTGAATTTCACTTCTGTTTTACCACTGTGGTATCTGAAATCTTCGTTAAAAAGACGTAAAAAGTCGAACACATTGTTTCTGTTTCTCCTATACGATTGCATTACACGATTTGTTTAGGTAAATCATGCGGCAGATGAAGAAATGGCCAAGTATTTATTCCATTAATGTGCTACATGAATCTATGGACAAAGTAATCGTGTCGTGGAGTCCCATTTTAACCAGCATTGCTCCAGAATCCACAAATGTATCAGGCAGGTACACCGTGTTAACACCACTGATACCTGCTGACTCTTCGCCGTCAACACCTAATGCTCCCAATAGGAATGGGCGTGTTTGGACACTTCAGGAATGTTTGATATCGTGTGCCAACTGACCGATCTTCGCCTGGCCTCAAAGGGCTGAGTCACGCAGACTGAGCTGAGGTAGAGGGGCGTTGGTGACCGGCCGTGGCCAGATATCTGGCTGAAGGCGGCTGCATTTCAGAGGAGCGGCCGCAAACCTAGTTATCAAAACCTGGGCGGGGCTACATTTGTCTAGCCATGTCGCGTCTTGGCAAAAATGATGCGTTTTATCACAGCAAATACACAAATCTGCCCTAAAGAGTGAACTTAATCATTGGTTCTAGAATGAATGTATTGTTATTCACGTTGCACGGGAACCTGAATGGCAAATGAATGTAGATGTTTGTGTAAATAACTTCAGCGACACAATGGTTAGAAACGTAGCACTAATGTGTAGTGAATACACTGGTTCAATTGTGGTTTACGTAATACAGCTAAGAGAGATGTTGCAGAGTAAGCAGTCGTTGAATACACATGCAGATCGGCTCTGCTCTGAAACACAAGGCTAATTGTGTGACTTCGTGGAGTCTGAGAAGTTAAACCCGCTTCACAATCGGATTTTTTTGCCCGTCTTGTCCGAGTGCTTGGTTTACGGGTTTGTGCCATTAATTGCAAGTAATGATGAATTAAAAATAAGGTCCGGTGTAATATCTTTGTCTTCCTCCACTGCAGTTTACAAACGTTTTGACGTACACCCCGCTTACGTACCGGCACGTGCCAAGAGCACCCATCCATGGCATTATAGCGAGGCTGCCCGGCAACCAGCAGCAGTGCAGCCTCACAACTTGCGGCGCGGTCGACGCTGCTCCCCGCCCCCTCCCCCCCCCCTCGCGGCGGTTGGTAGGCTGCTGTCGAATTTGCAACCGTCTCCAAGCTGGGTGGATGTACATATATCAACGGGAAATCGTGATCGGACATGGACGCCGATGGTGCGTGCGCGGCAACAGAGATGGAGCCGAAGTCGCAAGATGTCAGATGGCTGAGATTTGGCAAACCTGGCCGAAATATATGAACCCATTCAGTCATAAAGCTACAAACTTGGCTGTTTGCTACTTGTGCGTGATTTTCGGTGTCTGGTAGTAAATTCGGGCGGTCATGTGAGTCCCATTTGTTCAATTAGTGTGAGTGGGTGGAGTCGTTCGCTGCAGCCCACTGCAGTTGCACCCTACCCGTGTAAGTACCTCGGAAGCCGTGCAGTCAGCTGCAGCGTGGGTGTAACATCTCAGCCGTGCCCAGTCGGACGACACCCGTACCCGCCGTCGTCTCGGTACCGCCACGTGCAGTGAGGGGGTGTATTCACGGCGCGTGAGTAGCCAGGCGGGAGCCAGCTCTGGCCGCCCCAGTGCCGTCAGTTCCAGCGCCGAAACTGTGCCACGGTGTCGTGTAGCGCGCGGCGCTGGATTTCAGCGGCCGCCAGCCGCCCGCCCCACCTCCACCTCTCGTCGGCTGTTTTTCGCCGGCGGAGGCGGCGCGGTGGGAGCGGGGCTGGCCTGCCCCCGTACAGCGCAGGCGCAGGCTCTGCTGTGGCCGGCGGCAGCAGCTGTGTCTGGCCTGATCAGTGGGCCGGCCATGGCGGGTCGCGACCCCTACTCGGTGCCGGCGGGCGCGCGCTCCTGGCTCTCGCAGGTGCTTCAGACGGAGCCAGTCACTGTGGCCGAGCTGCCGCCGGGCGGTGTCCGCCGACTGGTCAGCTCCTTCGAGCGGGGCGAGTTCGTCACTGAGGACCAGCCGCAACCGTCGACCGCGTCGCGTGAGTTCGTGAACGCCGCGTACGAGTTTCCGGCGCGACAGGCGGTGGTGAGCCGTGAGCTGGTGAAGTCGGGTCAGAGCCAGGTGCTGTCGCCCCCGCTGCCGTCGTCAGCTGTGTCCCGTGAGCTCGTGGGTGTCACTCGTGAATCGCCGTCCATCCCGCCCGTCATCACAGGGACTCACGACTACGCGAACGTTACCTTTGAGTCGCCGCCGACGCCGCGCCGGGACTTTGTACGATCGGCAACGGCCAGTGAGTCGCCCCCGCCGGCCCGGCGCGTGCCGCCGTTTGTCGTGACCTCCTCCCGTGAGGATAACGTGCACGCGGACTACCGCAACATGATCGTGGCCCTGGACCGGTATATCGCGGCGCGCGACCAACGCCGCACCCCGTCGCCGTCGTTCACGACTGGTGCGCTGTCCGGGGTGGCTGGATCGGCAGTCGCAGTTGATTCGACGCGAGCCGCCTCCAATGCTCCTGGGACGCCACCAGAGGTGCGCAGGATTACTGGAAAGCCTCCGCGTCCCGGCGCTGCCGCTGGAAAGCCGCCTCGTCGTGCGGTGTCTCCAGCACGACCTTCAGCCAGCACGGCCAGCTCTGCATCTTTGACGTCAGGTCCTCCCCCGCTGCTGCGCGTGCCTCCGCAGATGTCTCCGTCCAGTCAACCTGTTGTCCCACCTCACTACCTCCCGCCGCAACAGCAGCAGCGGTCTCTCTCCCCGGCACTGTACCAGCACCTACCGCACCAGCACCTGCAGCAGCCGTACCCGGGCGTACCGGACGTGCCGACGCCAGCGTACCCGGCTGTACCTGCGTACCCGACGCACCCGTCGTACGCGCACCTGTCCCCCATCCCGTCCATCTCGTCAGTGGGTAACGGTGGAGCTGGTGGTGTCACCCCGTATGCCGCTCCTTCTTACGCTCCACCGATTATGTACGACCCTGGCAACTGGGCCTACGACGCTGCGCCGTTCAGGAAGCGCTCCTCTAGCTTCGACTCGGCGCTGGAGGATATACGAGCGCGGTACGGCAGTGGCGAGGCCCTGGCCTGTGCCACTGGACGGTGCGGCGCCTGGGGCGGCTCCTGCGGCAACATCGCCTGCTGCAAGGTCAGTTGAATGCCCCAAGCTCTCATGCCATGCCGGGTAAACTTTCGTGCTCGTGTTCGGCCGCCGCTCGCGTTAGCACATTTGTTGTTGGAAGTGAAGACTGCGTTGGTATGTATGATCGGTTCAATGACCGTGTCGAACAGCTGAAGATTTGGGCTTTACTCCGTCGTAGAAAGACCTGCCTCATACGTTTGGTGACAGCCTGACTACGAAATAGGTATGAAACAGGGCACATTCATGTGCCGACTCCTCCGCGGCCGAGTTGTTGCCGAGCTGACTGGTCCCTGGTCTGGCTGTACATGGCCTCTGGAGCTGCGGAAGCCGCCCGTGTTACCCGCTGCTCCGAACCCTGTCGTTTCCCCTGTATAATTCCACCAGTCCGACGTGGACAACAAATGAAACACTTCACCAATGCTCATGTGCATAGGAGCAGTGTGGAATGGAATAGTTGATGCCGTTATCACTTTACAACTGAAAGGAAATGGGCGTGTTTAGAGGGAAAGCTGGTATAAGGAAGTGGAAAAACCTGATAGTGGTGCTGGAGCTCACCGGAGAGGATAGTTGGACGAGCGAAATATTTATATTCTTACACGTTGGAAGCCTGATGGATTGGTATCCTTAAAAACGTTTAACTTGTTAGACCTTTGAAACCTTGCGTGTCATTTTCTCTATAGTTTTTTTTGCTGAGCGGTGCTAGAAAAAAGAACATTAAGGCATAATTAGTCCTCTCATCGTGCAAATCGAATGATTTATAATATGATCATGCTAGGTAAAATGGTGAAAATGGCCTGACCTCAGGCTAGGTCAGGGTCACACTGCCGAATACAGGAGGGAGAGCGTAAAAGGCATTTGCCCCCCAAAAAACAATGTTTTTGCCCCCACCCCCAAGTTGTCAGCCTCCTTTTTGCTCCGACTCCCTTTAGTTTACAAGGAAGGTGATGGTGCTCCAACTCTCCACTTCAAACAGAACCAGTCAACTTCAGTTTAAAAATTTGGTCTTGGATTGCAAAACAAGCATTGTGCCGGCACATCTTTCTTCCGGTGAGGTTTGACTTCTGGCTTTCCCCTAAAACTTACCGGCTAATTAACCCGCGCTCCACCGGGGGTCCGGCGCCACCTTCACCCCAGCGGGGGCATCGATGGTCCCCCTCTAACTTCGAAAATATGGGGGTTAGCGCAAATCTGCAAAGTGTATTAAGAAGCTCACTTGAATTCAGTAAGAAATTAATCCGCATGTTAAGCGCTCAGGCGAATGGATTGACCTCCAGAGGTCAAGTTAGGTCACGACAGGCTATTTTCACTCAAATATGCAATGCTTAAGAAAACTGGGCATAGCCCTTATGCCATTAGAACTATTGAGGTCTGGTAAAGTACATTTGATAGGAAAATACTAGAATTTTTTCCGCTATGCGGAACGTAATGACCTCCCGCCGGTGGTTTGACCTCCAGGGGTCACCTCGTGACCTAATATGACCTGAGGTCACACAAGGTCAGAAAGTGACCTTGCCGTATATCAAATGAAAGCCAGTGAAGAGACATACACGATTATGTTTAATTCAGCGCTCTAGCTTATTTACGTCAAAAGTTATTGTCAAAATACTGGCCCTAGTGACCTTGGATGACCTCGGAGAGGATAAAGGGCAAATATAGCCCCTGGGATCCGTGTAATGTGTCCAAGAACGCTTTTCTGAGCAAGCTAAGCATTTGCAATCGTTTTTGTGACTTTTAGATCATAAGACAGCTTTTCCCCATGCTTTTTCAATGGGAGAGGTCACCTCGTGACGTGGCCTCAGGTCACGAAATCGAAAAATCCCGGATATACATCTTGTAGGCCCTGGAGGGGTCATGAAGTGTAGGAAGTTGCAAAATCATCGACTAAGAAATTTAGCTCTTATAAAGCTTAAAAGTTGAACTGAGGTGACCTTGGTTGACCTCGCCTGGTGACCTGACCTTGGGGAAGATTATGGGATGAGAGGTAGAGCTGTTAACCGCAGTGCGGCGCCTCGTCGTTTTTCTGCTATCCCGAAAAAACCTTGGGAGCATCGATGGCCCCCGGTGGGCCAAGGGCTAAATTATGGCAAAACCATTCACTGTGCAACGTTTTATTTGTCATTTTTTCTTCGGCTTCGTCTCAAACCTACCAGCTGGATCCGCCTTTGGGGTCACACGATAACTTGGCATAAGTATGTTGCATATCAATCGACTCCGCGACAAAATAGGCACAGTGAACTCAAAATAGAAGCTCTATCTCAATTCAGTGTGAAATTGGCACAACAATCACTCTACGCTCACGTGGCCTCACATGGCCTTTGAGTGGTCAGATTCTCAAAAACTCAACTTTATAGTCAGGATCGTACTAATAATACAAGGCATGATGACTTTCAAGTTTATCTATCCAAGACTTACTTAGAAGAAAACTTTCTACTTTTCACCATAGACTTATAATGGAGTGACCAAAAATTCACCCCATCTTAGGTCAACAATATGAAAATTTCGAGATATATACAGAGTGGTCCAGAAAATGTCACCCCAAGCTTTAAACGTCTATAAGTTCATTTTGTGCTTGAATAACAAATTGAATACACCATTGAAAAGAGCTTTCATTCTCCTCAGAATCATGTTAAATAAATAGTATGTTTTCAAATCTTACCACACGAGACGATCTTAGAATAACTGTCACCAAGTTGAATGGAACACAAAATCTAAGCTACCGATGCATTATTACTCGTTGGCTCTCCACCAAGTTATACTTTTCAAATAACAATATTGCATTCAAATTTCTTTTTATTGCACCCAAATTGACCCAACACTAAATAACAAAACAGATAACACACAACATAACGGAACACTGCTCAGCAAATCTTGTGCTCAAACCGAGCTCCTTGAGCTGCCACGCAGGCCTGCAGTCGCTTGGAGACGGCTCCTACTGTTCGGGCAAGCTGTCTCTGGCACAACTGGTTCCAGCACGCTGTCGGCCTTGCCTTGAGCTCTTCGACGATGCTTATTTTCTGACTTCGGTACACTTGTCGCTCCAACTCACTCCACACGAAGAAGTCCAAAGAGTTGAGGTCCGGACTCTTCGGTGGCCACGCATCCGGCGCGGTGAAGGCCGGGCAGGCCTGCTTCAGAAACTCGACCACTGAGCGGGCCGTGTGGCATGGAGCGCCGTCTTGCTGGAAGGTCCATTTGGAGCCACAAACCTCCCTGATATTGGGGAAGTAGTGATGATCCATTATCTGTCGATAGGTGTGCTGGTTGAGGCGCACACCGGAGTTGATGAAAACCAGGTTGGTCCTCCCCATCGCGCAGATACAGCCTCTGACCATGACTGGGTCCCCATGGGACCTGGAAGAAACTGCAATTCTTTCAGGTGTGACATCTCTGCGTCTTGATCCTGCATGTCTTCCGTACAGACGGTCATTTTGGGTGTCCACGCGTTTGTTCAGTGTGAAAACGCTCTCGTCAGAGAACCAGACACGCGGCAGTGAGGAGGCGTCCGGTTAGCGCTTCAAAAGTTCGGTTGCTCTCTTCTCTCTCCTTAGCTTCGCGCCCGGCTTAAGTTCTTCGACACGGAAATTTTAAAGCAGTGGAGCTGGAGGTCTTCTTTCACAATTCTGTTCACAGAACGTTGAGCCACGCCAAGCTGTCTCCCTACTTCGCGTTGGGAGAGATGCGACCCAGGGATGTCTTCTTGGCTCAGAATCAATTCTTCCGTATCATGGATATTCTTCGTGGTTCTTGCGCTTCTTGGTCTTGCGCCTATCCCACTGCCAGATTTTCTTTCTGCAGTACCACTATGGTCCACTTTCTTGATGTTATTTAAGGTTTTTAAGGTTCTCCAAGCCTTGTTAGGGAATTCTCGCACGATTCTTTTCGCACCCCACTTTTTCTCAAGATACCTTAACTTAACTTTTTCTGTTGTCTGAGGAGCTTTATCAGACACTTGTCTTCAGCTCTTAGTTTCATGTTGATTTGATAACGAATGCACTAATTCAATTGATTTTGTTAAAATTTAAGTTCGTAAAAATACCACCACGTGATCAAGCCTTTTGATCAACGAGCTTTCGACATGAAATATGATCAGAAGAGAAAACATAAACATCACATGTCACTGAATATACGAAAACCGTTTCACTGAACACGAATTTTATGAAAACATTTTTTAAGAATTCAGTAAACAATATTTAATTCCACATAACATGATTATATAGAAAATTGAAAGCCTTTTACCATGGAGTAGGTGTGGGGCCAATGGGATGGCCTCCACTGCGGTATGCGCCGGACGACCTCACGGAGGGGCCGCCGGCTGTGACGCCACTCTTTTCGGCTGCGGTGGAAGAAGGCACTCCACTCTGGCATTTCTGCTGGCGGTGTGGTCCGGAGGGTGACGTTGCCTCTCCTGAAGCGCGAACACCCCGAGTCTGAGCCAGCACGTTGGGGGTCGTTAGTCTGGAAACAGCTGTGTCGATTCTCGGCCGGCCTGATGCCGGAAAAGAACCCGTGTGGCGCTCGTGTTGTGAAAGTGTTAGGACTTGGTTCAGGCGTCAGAAGCCGCCTGGTACGTTCGGGAAGAATGTCGTGCGAGCACAGTTTTGTTCTGGTATTTCGTTTCATGTGTTCGCGATAATCACGGTTCTGTCTTGTTGGTAGTGAGATGTGTGGGGCCAATGGGATGGCCCTTCCTCCGCCCGTGGGGTGCTTTGATCGGTGTGCTGGCGGGCGCATGGCGCCGTCGGCGGCCGACCTGAGTCGGGGTCGGTCGGCCGGCGAGAGGACAGTGAGGACAGAGAGCTGAGACGTGAGGGGTGCAATACAGAACCAGACCAAGCCGCGGTGTTTCCGCTTAAAATAGGCAATTTGTCATTCAATGAACTAACTTTGAACTTAAGGACGTTTAAAGTTAGGGTGCCATTTTTGGGTCACCGTATATATATATATATATATATATATATATATATATATATATATATATATATATATATAGTCACTCATCTATTGGGACCCAAAATAGCACCTGAAACCTGCGTTTGGCTCCTGTTACAGGCGTCGTGGACTTTGATTTCTGTCTTTGATTTGATTGATGATTTTTTCTGTCTTTTATCCGAAGTTTTTATCTTAAGTGTTGCCTTCTTTTAATGACTGACGTGGAAACACGAAAAGGCACCCCATTTTTTTAACTCGTGTGGATTGTTTCTTAATATACTGAACTGAACCGATGAAACATAACTTCAAAGGGAAATATATTATGTAACTGTTATGAAGGGTGCGGAATATTGTAACCAGTGTCATTCCCTGCAGCCCAGAGCGTTTGTGGAGTAAGGAGTCCTGGGCGTTATCTCCTCAGTCAATGCGACAATTCGTAATGACGCCTCTAGAGGCCACGCTTTCACGCTGATTTTTAAACCGCATCGCTCGATTTTCGGACTGCTTGATGTCCCGCGCCCCGGTGAGCCTCCGAGGCACCTTCACCCTGTTGGGGGTTTGAACACCCCCTCGAACTTGACCATTCTGCGGCATAGCGAAAAAAACGCGAACGCTGGTGGATAGTTCATACAAATTCATGAAGCAACTATACTAGTCACTTTTTGGCTCAGGTCAATATTGAGGTCATGACAGGTCAAAGAAGGTAGAATTTTGAGCAAAATTTTTGGGCTCTAGCATCTGACGGAGTTGAGTTAGAATCACTTTTTAGGTACCATTCGCTTCCTCTCGTCACGACGAATCGAATGCTGTATAATATGACCATACCAGTTAAAAATACAATAATGGTCTGACCTCAGGTCAGGTCAAGGTCACCTTTGACCTAACATACTCAATATGCATATCAATAGTTTCGTAATAGTAATCCAAACGCAATGGTATGAAAATAAAAGCTGCATCATCATTTTATGCAAAAGTTATTGACCTAAGTCTGAAAACTGCTTAAGTTGCCCCTGCTGAACTCTCAGAGGTTACAGGTAAGAAATTACTGGGTACTTCGAGTTTGAGAATATGACGTCCTCTCAGCTGTATCTGCACAAAACAGCCCAATTTCTGCATGCAGTTCCAAAGGAGAGGTCATGGTCCGTACTTGACCTTGGGTCATCGGTATGGCAAATTCCGGAATAATTTTTTAGCTCTCGGTGGGCCCATTGTGTGGTATAAGTTTCAATCCGATAGATTCACCCATTTCTTACTAATGCCACCTTAAACATTTTTTTAAGTTGAGGTCACTTGCCCTGCACTGCTGACCTGACCTGAGATGACCCAACCTTAAGATTTTTGGGTAAAGTTGCGGAATCGATCAAGGATATGGTGTGCCAAGTACGGCGGTGCTTCGCTCCGCCGCTTTTTCGTGCCGCCGGAAAAAAGCCGAGGGGGTTGTTCAAACACCCCCACCGGGGCGAGGGATGTATCACTGTGGCGGGTTGGCGGCAGCATCTTCAGAGCTCCCTCTAAATTCCAGTTCTTTATTTGCACACAACAATCACGTCCGCACCCGTTTGTTTCTGCCGTAATATTTTCAGAGCGGCGCGTTTCCAGGACTGATTTGACCTTTGATCTTGTATACAACTCCCGTTTAATGGTTTAGACAACGGCATACAATGACCAGGCTTTCTCGCAAACCAACGAGTGCTAACGCATTCGGGTGGGTTGAAACCAACGAGCGTGAAAAATATGATCTATTCTCAGCGCTGGCCTCATTTGTGGGTGGTTTAGACAGCGCTGGTAAATGTTTTGAGTGGTCCGTATCCTCACGTCTCGTTGGACAGCTCCTGGTTCCGAGCGGTACTGCCAGGCAGACGCCGGATGGCGGGACGGATAACAATATACACGGATAGCATTGTAACATTGTTCTAATTTAACTCGTATCGTTATTTTTGCAGTGCTGGGCAATGTTTGCAGCAAATAATTTATGTTCTGGGAGCAATACCGCAGGCGTTATATTGTGGCTAGAAACTGACAAGTCGGTTGGATTCAGGATATTCTGGACCGTTTGGGGACAGAATATCTATCGATTCAGTAGTATCGTTCCCTTTCTATCTCCCCGTGCCCTTTGTCTGGCGCTGCTGCTCGGTTCCGTACCTGGCTGCGCGGCAGCCGGCGTTTCGTGCCGGTTCGTGCTGTGCCGGCCAGTGCGGTGAGCTCATCTCATCACGGGGTCTCGGGTGACCGGCGCGGCGCGTGCCAGCCGCGAGCCATGACGCCGATGCCGGGCCTCCGCCGGACATAGGAGGAAACCATTGCCACTGTTTGATACAGGCTCGTTTTCACTTCACGCTAAAGGCGTGGACGCTTTTTAATACATGCTCAGGTTTTCCTTTATTTCCCTGCCGTTAATGTTTTTGGTAAATGTTAATGTAACTTATTGTCGGTCTTGGGCTGTTTCATACGAGCTCCTGAGTTTGTAGTCCCCTTTTAAACAAAGACAGTGTGTGGGTAAAGTCAGTGATGATTGCTGAGAAATTAAAAAAGAAAGAAAAGCAATGTTCAGGCGAAGTGACACAGAGCTTTCGCCTGACGCATTGGGGTTTCATATCCGATCCTTGTGGTGAGGAGGGCTCAAGTGTTGCAGGCTGCTTCAGAGTAACACGCCGGCTTGCTCGGTGCAGCTCCGTGGAACTTTCCCGGCGTTGGTGGAGCCTCTCAAGTTGCTAAGTCGGTCTGTTGAAGCGGGCGAGTGTCCTATTTTAGAGCTGGCGTCCGCTCAAATGACCCGAGACGGCGTGAGTCGTGAGCCCGCTCAGATTTAAGGCGGTAAAACTCACCAGGTGAGCGCCGATCAGCGCGTTGAATTGGCGCGATAATTGACACGGTTTTGGCTGCGTACTGCAGCGTCTGGGCTACTGCCAGAGGGGCTCAGTCAGCCCTCTGCTGCATATGGCTGCACAGACAGAATAGCGGAAAATCATCAGCCCGCTTTTGCTGCTTTGGGAGGAACGTTACACAATAGGAGTTCCGAGTCCCGGCTTGCCTTACGCGAGGTAAACGGATTCTATCAGGATATAAGGGTCGGGCTCACCGGGACCGGGTTCCTTCTAGCGGCCCCTCCTCCGAACGTTCGAGAATCTTTGAACGACTCAAGTTACCTGCTGGCGTTGGGTCATTCGCACTAGGTCAGGACTCACAAATGTTGTTTTGGGAGTTGATATTTAAAGTGAACAACGTGGTGATCAATCAGCCAGTAAACTACCTAAGCGCCTCAGACAATTGCGGTGAACCACTAATAGAGCCGTTGAATACAATGATTTTAGTACAAGCTCTCAGTTTCCTCAAGGAAATGAAAATGCCTTTTTCTTCCAGCTTCCCCGTTTGTACTCTTACAAAAGCAGGCTTAATCAATTTTTATTCAGAGTTCCTGACCCATGGCCTTTTTCTGGAGTCGGCTTTGGGCCTGCGGACCTCTGCGGGAGTCATAGCCCAGTAAGCAGCTAAAATGGACGAGTCTAGTCAGAATTCAAACCGGATATTCAAGCTGTGAATCGGGAGCGAACAAGATAAACTGTAGTCATCAGCAAGTCCACCCATGCACGGGGCTGTTGTTTCCAGCGTGTGAGAAGCTGCGGGGCGGCGCCGGGATCGTCCGGCCGGCTGACTCCCGGCTGTGACAGGTGTGCTGGGGCCGCTGGAATCGCTCCAGCACTGCCGGCCACCACCTGGCAGAGGCCGTGTTTGCGTTGCCGACTCCCCCTGTCGAGGGCAGCCGCGGCGGCGTCGGCGGCAGCGCGGGCGCAGGTGGCGCTCCGATCGCCCTAGACGCTGGTCTCCGGCGTACGCTGGAAAATTGGGAGGGGAGAGAGGTTGTCCAGAATCCTGAGGAGATGTAGTTTGTTGATATTAGACAAGAGATCAAAACAGTGATATGGGCTGTGCTTAGAATTGAACGGCACTGCGCCTGCCGGTTTGGGAGCGACGCCAAAGCGCCAGCAGCAAGTGCTGTCACCAGGCGTCAGAATCGGCTACCATAGTTTGTATGGTGTGCATATAGGTGGCTGTAGTGTGTGGACGGTTGGCAAACTAAAATCTGGTCGCAGAGGGCTTGAAGGGGATTTTTTGATTGCCCTAACTAGCGGCGTCCGCAGCCATAAAATACCACAAATATCACGCTAGCCAAATAAAAGGCCTTATATAGAGCCTTTTGGGCGGTACAGGGGTCGCTCTCAGCAGGTTGGAGTTTAGTGTGTCCTGTTGTGTACGGGCCTAGATCGTCTCCATCAGAAACAATTCTGTCGGATAAACGGATTTATTGTGCCTCGATTGGCGTCCGTCGGTCTGTCATCTCGTATGTCTTTTTGAATGGTGTGAAGTATAGGGCATTCTCTAAAAAAATGTAGCTTCAGTCTGCCGTCGTCCTAGCCACGATGGTCTCCGTGACAACTCCCTTGATGACTAGTGACAGTGCGACACCAGCAGCCGTACTAGGAACAACTTGAACAAAAATTAAAAAAGAATTGAACTCAGACTTGTGCAGTTCGGTAGCCGTCACAACTGGTCTTCTTTCGAAATATGAAGCTATGCCAACACGTAACAGCAGATCTACGGCACTATGTGCTATGGTCCTCTTATGTTACATCCAGCTACGCTGCAACTGTTGCAACCTTGTTCTTTGAATGGTAGCCTCAGTGTTAGGCGAGTGAGTTCTGAGGGTGGCGTGGCTGAAAAGTGTGTGTGTGTTGGGGGGGGCGGGACAGGGTGGTGCAATTCGAATTGCCATGCGCTGGCAGGAAACTGCCGCATTTAAAGTAGAAAAGTCATTGAATTTAGGCTCACATCTGGCGACGGCTGTGGTGTTGCGCCGTAGTTTGGTTTCCTGCGCTACTGGCGGATAGCTGCGCTGAGATGGCGGCAGCTGCGGGCCGTCGTCGTTACAGACGCGGCGACGGATGTGAACGTTCAGACGGCGTCACTGCTGGACGGCCGCCAGTGGTGTTGTCACCGCCCCACAACCCGCGGTACACCACCAGTAACACTGCTGGAGACGGCCGCCAGTAGTGTTGTCACCGCCCCACAACCCGCGGTACACCACCAGTAACTGCTGGAGACGGCCGCCAGAGGTAGTGTCACCGCCCCACAACCCGCGGTACACCACCAGTAACACTGCTGGAGAGGTGGTGTCACCGCCCCACAACCCGTGGTACACCACCAGTAACTGCTGGAGACGGCCGCCAGAGGTGGTGTCACCGCCCCACAACCCGCGGTACACCACCAGGAACTGCTGGAGACGGCCGCCAGAGGTAGTGTCACCGCCCCACAACCCGCGGTACACCACCAGTAACACTGCTGGAGAGGTGGTGTCACCGCCCCACAACCCGTGGTACACCACCAGTAACTGCTGGAGACGGCCGCCAGAGGTGGTGTCACCGCCCCACAACCCGCGGTACACCACCAGGAACTGCTGGAGACGGCCGCCAGAGGTAGTGTCACCGCCCCACAACCCGCGGTACACCACCAGTAACACTACTGGAGACGGCCGCCAGTGGTGTTGTCACCGCTCCACAACCCGCGGTACACCACCAGTAACACTGCTGGAGACGGCCGCCGGAGGTGGTGTCACCGCCCCACAACCCGCGGTACACCACCAAGTAACACTGCTGGAGACGGCTCTCCAACTTGATGGTCCTGCCGCCACAAAGCGAGCCCGGGTTATATTACCCCGCCTAGATACTACCTTAACCAAAGCTCACAGACAAGGATCGAGGCATGAGGAACCCCCCATCAGCAATGTAGGTAGCGACACAGAGGTGCCGCAGCCCACCACCACTGAGACCATAACAGCTAATGTCCAAACGAACAATGCTGCAGCAATGCCACCGCCCCCTCCGCCTCCCGCACGCTCTCCTCCACCAGCAATCCTAGCGACCAAGCCACAGCAAATTCGTGCAGTGCCTCCGTCCCCAACCCCAGGTCCACCTCCCACGGTACCTCCTGGCTTCCCAGCCGCACTACCGCCACCTAGCCCGCAGCAGGAGGGGTTTTTTTGGAGCTATCTGCAGGTAGAACCTAGAACTCGCCACACCGTAGCCTCAGAACAAATTCGGCAGCGAGGTCGGTCTTATTCCTTTTCTTCAGACCGAACACAGAGATACCGGTCCCACTCCCGGGAACAGGGTAGCACCAGGCGTCCACTTTCAAGGGACCGAGCACGTCCAGTATGGGAGCAGAAAACAAACCAACAGTACAAGGGAATGCTCTCGGGAGGAGTACCCTTCCAGGGACCTAGTGGAGCACAATGAAGAGTTATTTTCTTATATCCAGTCTAGTTCTCACACCTCTCTTAGCTCTCAATAATATGACCCACATCTTACAGTGGAATATGCGGGTTTTTAGAGCAAACCACCCGGAACTACAGACGCTGGTTGCCTCAAAATCTCCCGCAGTCATATGTCTTCAAGAAACCAAACTGAAACAAGACAACTCATGTCAATTGCAATTTTATAAAACATATCGTTACGATGTACCCTCAACAACAATAGCGCATGGCGGTGTTGCCATACTTGTACACTATAGCGTACCATCACATTCTTTCCTTCTCAGAACTAGCCTCCAAGCTGTGGCAGCAACTGTCGATCTCGGAAATACGAAAATAACCTGCGCTTCCATTTACATACCTCCCGACGAGGACCTCCCGGGGGATAAACTGCACGATCTGATCCGCCAGCTGCCAAGAAACTTCGTTTTATTAGGTGACTTCAACGCTCACAGCACAGTTTGGGGTTGTACACGCTCAGACCGATGAGGCAGGCGTCTGGAAGATCTTATATTGCGTAACGACATTTGCAACTTAAATACTGGACTCCCTACACACATTGCATTACCATTCTGCAATTGATCTTTCTTTGTGCTCTCCGACCCTGGCTGATCGTTTTAGATGGAGAACTCATTCACACCCGTGTGGTAGCGACCACTACCCTCTCTGGATGTGGACTGACGCACCTCACCCAGGAAGGAGAATTCCGCACTGGAATATCCGGAAAGCCGACTGGGAAAGCTTCACAGCCGAGTGCTGTTTCGACTTTGAGCTAGAGGAGGGCATCAATGCAACGGAGCTTGAGGAAAAAATATGTCATCATGTAATATCATCTGCGAACTCCTACATTCCAAAGACCTCTGTCCTTCCCCGGCGCATCCCAGTCCCGTGGTGGACTGATGATTGTAAGCGCTCTATCCTTAAAAGAAGGCGCTGTTTTCGTATTTTCAGTAGAAGACCGACCCTCGACAATTTGATTTTGTACCGAAAAGCAAGAGCAGAGGTTAAGCGTGCTTTAAAGGAAGCCAAGCGAACGTCGTGGAAAGCATACATTAGTACCATAAACCGTTTAACACCCCTCAGCACAATATGGCGACGCATCAATAGGTTATCGGGTCGCAGTGCAGCAATGCCACTCCCTGTACTACTAGTAGGTAATTCTACTATAAGTTCTCCCATTGATGTTGCAAACACAATAGCGAGAACTTGGGCAGACCGGTGGCAATTGGGTACGAACGATATACGATTTATTAGACATAAGATAAAGAGCGAGCTGACTCCTGTGAACTTCGATTCTGCTGATGTCTATTCTTATAACGACCTTTTTACACTTGACGAGCTGAAACATGCTCTGATCCAAAGCAAAAACACATCACCTGGGCCTGACCTCATTCACAATGCCATGTTGAAAAATCTGAGCATGCACTGTCTGACATCATTGTTAAATACATACAACTACATCTGGACATTACTATGATTTTCCGGAGGGATGGAGGGAAGCTGTGGTGGTCGCGATTCTGAAGCCGGGGAAAGATGGTCACGATCCTCTTCACTTCCGGCCCATTGCTCTCACATCATGCCTATGTAAGCTGTTTGAACGGATGGTGAACAAGCGGCTCGTTTGGTTTCTGGAGAGCACAGATTTCTTTTCTGAGTATCAGTGTGGTTTTAGAGCAGGACGCTGTACCACCGATCACCTTATATCGCTTGATACCGCAATTCGTCGCTCTTTCGCAGCAAAACAGCACACTGTGGCAGTGTTTTTCGATGTGGAAAAGGCTTATGATACGGCATGGCGATATGCAATATTACGAAAGCTTCGAGAAGCCGGCATTGTGGGCCACATGGGACACTTCCTGAACAACTTTGTTAAGGAGCGGTTTTTTAGAGTGAGAATCGGAAACTCGCATTCCCAGAGGCTGCAACAAGTGAGTGGCACACCACAGGGTAGCATTTTAAGTGTAACCATGTTCGGCGTCCTAATCAATGATATATGCAATGTTTTACCACCTAATGTCGAGCGGTCCCTATTTGTCGACGACTTCGCGATATGGATTTCAACGTCCACTTCAATATCCGCTCAAAGACAGCTGCAACTAAGCATTGATCGCCTAACCGAGTGGAGCATACTGAATGGTTTTAAGTTTTCAACAGATAAAACCACATGTGTACACTTCTGCAGACGAAATCGATACTGTCCAGAGATCAATCTCCATCTATACGGCAAAAGAATACCCGTGGCCACAGAGGCAAAGTTCCTAGGCGTTACATTTGACAAACGTCTGACCTACCTCCCCCACATTTGCGATGTTAGGAACAAGTGTATGAAACGCATTAACATTCTCAAAATGGTATCACGCACTTCATATGGCGCTGACAGGTCCTCACTTTTACGCCTTTATCACGCCCTCATCAGGTCTGTTCTGGACTACTCATGCATTGCTTACGATGGAGCTCTGACCAGCGTGAAGCAGCCGCTGGACGCGGTACATTATGCGTGTATCCGAGTGGCGACAGGCGCATTTCGCACATCTCGCAGATCTAGTTTGCTCGTAGATGCAAATGAGCCCCCTCTGAACCTCAGACGCAAGCGACTTGCATTGATATATGCCAGTAAAATGAAGCAGTACCCAAATCACCCCACACACAAATGGCTATTTGACCCATCAGTGACAGGACTGTTCTCACCTGCCCGCCCGAGTTCCTCCCAGGCATTGTGTATGCGAGTGTCGCGTTGGTTAGAAGGTTCCGGAATATCGTTTAGAAAAATCGCAAAGACTCGACCACAGAAATCTGCGCCCTGGCGCGACGTTTCCATTCAATGCGACCAAGAGCTACTGACACTTGGGAAGTCTGTGACCCAGCCTATGATATTGCAGCAATCCGCACTCGAAAAGATTGCATCATACACAGGCTACTCTGTCTTCTATACCGATGGCTCCAAAAGCAGCTTAGGTGCTGGGTGTGCTTTCGTGGGAATAGACATAAGCCGAGGTTTCAACCTTCCGACATCGGTATCGGTTTTTACTACAGAACTATGTGCTATTATCCAAGTCTTACGCCACATTCTCCGAGCCCCCGGTGGGCGGTTTTTAATTGTTACCGACTCCGCTAGTTCCCTAGCTGCACTCCAGTCTAGTCACCCACCAAAATCCTGGTTAGTGCCTACCATCCGGAGGCTTCTTAATACCGCCTTTTCTGCCGGGGCCAGGATACAGTTTTTATGGGTCCCTAGTCATGTGGGAGTACCTGGTAACGAGAGAGCTGATTTGGCTGCCAGATGGGCTTCTGAGACTACTCGAGCAGGAGCTTTTAGAGTTCCAGCATCTGATGTGAAAGCAGAAATTAACAGCCTTCTCAAATCTGAATGGCAAGCGAAATGGGACAGTGAGTCGACCTGCGCCTTAAAGCAGCTCAAGCCAGCCATAGAACCATGGGAGTCGAGTAACAGGCGGAGTAGAAGGGAGGAAATATGCCTTACACGACTGCGTATTGGTCACACATTTGCAACACACGGACACCATTTCTCTGCTCCAGTACCAAGCCGGTGTAACCACTGTCAAAGCAGGCTTACTGTACAGCATGTATTGGCTGACACAGGATGTAATGTATTGAGAACTCTGCGCGCCCGTTATTTTCCTCCCATGCCCCTTGCGAGTGTGTTAGGAGACAAGCCAGCTGTTGAGCTCCCCATAGCCCTGCGGTATTTGACAGAGATTGGATTTGATATTGTATATAATCCTCACCGAATGACACAAATGCAATAGAATTAAACACGAAGGAATCAAGTAGTTTTCCTTTTAGCTATCTACCTATAGAATAACGCGGAAGACCCTAAGTGGCTTTTAAGAATTGATTAAAGTGTATAGTAGGTGCGCTAAATGGCCCTAGCAGCTGGAGCGCCCTTAAAAACCCCAACACACACACTGGAGACGGCCGCCGGAGGTGGTGTCACCGCCCCACAACCCGCGGTACACCACCAGGAACTGCTGGAGACGGCCGCCAGTGGTGTTGTCACCGCCCCACAACCCGCGGTACACCACCAAGTAACACTGCTGGAGACAGCCGCCGGAGGTGGTGTCACCGCCCCACAACCCGCGGTACACCACCAGGAACTACTGGAGACGGCCGCCAGTGGTGTTGTCACCGCCCCACAACCCGCGGTACACCACCAGTAACACTGCTGGAGACGGCCGCCGGAGGTGGTGTCACCGCCCCACAACCCGCGGTACCCCACCAAGTAACACTGCTGGAGACGGCCGCCAGTGGTGGTGTCACCGCCCCACAACCCGCGGTACACCACCAGTAACACTGCTGGAGACGGCCGCCAGTGGTGGTGTCACCGCCCCACAACCCGCGGTACACCACCAGTAACACTACTGGAGACGGCCGCCAGAGGTGGTGTCACCGCCCCACAACCCGCGGTACACCACCAAGTAACACTGCTGGAGACGGCCGCCAGAGGTAGTGTCACTGCCCCACAACCCGCGGTACACCACCAGTAACACTGCTGGAGACGGCTGCCAGAGGTGGGTGGTGTCACCGCCCCACAACCCGCGGTACACCACCAGTAACACTGCTGGAGACGGCTGCCAGAGGTGGGTGGTGCCACCGCCCCACAACCCGCGGTACACCACCAAGTAACACTGCTGGAGACGGCCGCCAGAGGTGGTGTCACCGCCCCACAACCCGCGGTACACCACCAGTAACACTGCTGGAGACGGCCGTCAGAGGTGGTGTCACCGCCCCACAACCCGCGGTACACCACCAAGTAACACTGCTGGAGACGGCCGCCAGTGGTGGTGTCACCGCCCCACAACCCGCGGTACACCACCAGTAACACTGCTGGAGACGGCCGCCAGTGGTGGTGTCACTGCCCCACAACCCGCGGTACACCACCAGTAACACTGCTGGAGACGGCCGCCAGAGGTGGTGTCACCGCCCCACAACCCGCGGTACACCACCAGTAACACTGCTGGAGACGGGTCACCGCCCCACAACCCGCGGTACACCACCAAGTAACACTGCTGGAGACGGCCGCCAGAGGTGGTGTCACCGTCCCACAACCCGCGGTACACCACCAGTAACACTGCTGGAGACGGCCGCCAGAGGTGGTGTCACCGCCCCACAACCCGCGGTACACCACCAGTAACACTGCTGGAGACGGGTCACCGCCCCACAACCCGCGGTACACCACCAAGTAACACTGCTGGAGACGGCCGCCAGAGGTGGTGTCACCGTCCCACAACCCGCGGTACACCACCAGTAACACTGCTGGAGACGGCCGCCAGAGGTGGTGTCACCGCCCCACAACCCGCGGTACACCACCAGTAACACTGCTGGAGACGGCCGCCAGAGGTAGTGTCACCGCCCCACAACCCGCGGTACACCACCAGTAACACTGCTGGAGACGGCCGCCAGTGGTGTTGTCACCCAACCCAGAGGTGGGCCCACAACCCGCGGTACATAGTAACAATGCTGGGAATGGCCTATAAACAGAGGAATAGTTCGCGTAATGGACATTTACAATGCTGATGAAAAAAGACTTATGACATCAAATGAAGTGTCCCAAAGATATGATATACACCCGATAACAGCGCTCTCAATAATCAGATCAATCCCAGAGGCGTGGAAATTGCGGATTAGAATGGATAAGCCGACCACGCCAGACATCCCTGAAAGCTTTGTCACCCTAAAGAGCACTCTGAAAGTTGTTAAATGGGCATACTGGGAGTTGAAAGAACAAGAGCAGGCACCGGTGAGAGAAAATGTCATGAAAAATGGCAGGACTATCTCCATAGAATGCCAAACCCCGCTCCCCAGATACAGTGGTCGTCTGTTTATGATCGGCTGCACCTGTCAACGAACGATGTAAATCTCAGATGGCTTCAATATCGCATAGTTAAACGTATCCTACCGACGAACAGACTTCTTTATATAATGGGGCTCTCGGAAACTGATAAATGCAAAATCTGTCCGATGTACTCAGAGAATATTACGCATAAAATCTGGCTGTGTCCCTCAGTTAGATTATTGTGGCTCGGTGTGAAAGAACTACTGGGACTTCGAAATCATTTGACAAATAAAGATATAATCTTAGGTCTTCACCTGCGTGACGTGAATCAAAGCATGTGTGCTAATACGGTCATAATGCTAACAAATCAGTATATTTGGAAGGAAAAAGACTACCCAGAACACTTAAAGTTTGATAAGCTGAAACGATTTATACATCGATACCTCACAATTGAGAACTATATTTCGAGGGTTACTGCCAAAGAAAGCCAATTTGGGGAAATATGGGGACGGTTATGGGAACACCTAAGAGGAGATCAAAATCCTCAGTAGATACTCATGAGCAGGAACACGCAGCACCAACAAGCCCACGAGCACCTCTGGCTGTAGGTACAGTTACAAACACTCGCAGTCACGCCAACAATTCATACACAAACATGACTTGTGAGTGTCTTCTGGGGGAGAACAGTGATGTGTGCGTTGTGCAGAGATGATAAAAAAATGCTGGGAATGGCCGCCAATTGTGGTGTTGTCAATACACCAAAACGTGCGGAACATCACCTGGAACGGCGGGCGGCTGTGGGGTTTGTTTCGTGTTCGTTTTCCTTTCTTGCATGTTCTAGGCTTGTTGATATCAATAAGTTGGATTCGCCATGCGTTTTTTCGCAAAAGGTTTGGTACATATCACTGAAAAACGACAGCAAAGCCTAAATATGGTGGGGAAATCACCTATGCGCTCGGACTTTTTGGCGGTTTTAGTGTCGCACCTACCCGGTAGAGGTCAACATGAAACAACACGGGCATCCATACCATTCCCTTCCATCCTGTCCCATTCCGTCGCCAAGAAGAAGTGGTTCCGCTCCGTCCTGTCCCGAGTGAAATCTGGAAATTTTCGTCCCATCTCTTCTTCTTCCTCTCCGTTGTGTAGTTATCATCCCTGTTCTCGTCCCTTTCATGCCTATTCCTATTCCAGCCGCTGACCCTGTTTCCGAACTTCCGTCCTTACGCATACGCACGGTGTGAGAGGAACAGAGCCCGGTGGCGTTTGCGTTCTCTCGCGTGATTTGTCTTCATTGTTGTTCTGTCCTACATTGTGGCGTTCAGTCTGCGTTAAGTGACGCCACAGAGCCTAGAGGGACATCAACGAGGCAGTGACTGACGTTGCTGACGCCGTCAGGTTTCAGTGCCGGTGTATCACCCCCCCCCCCCACCCCACTGTTTGCTCACGCTTCGTCCTAGAGGGAACGGGACGGGGCTTGTCCTCTTCTTACCCAATATCCCAAGATGAGCTTCCGTTCCGGGTATGACGACACATTTTTCCCTGTGAAGTCGGATTTTCTTCTCTGAAAGTTTTTCAATGTGGCAAGATTTTCGTCTGAAATCTAAATAAATGTTGTGTAAGGAAGTCTAGAAGCGACAATGGCGTACGTTCTTGTTTCGATGTTCGTTAATAATCACATTTTCCTACTTTTAACCGCCAGTTTCATTTTTACCTAAACTTAAACCAACATTGGAGTAATTGATGCGATGGAGTGTCTTTTGAATTACCTCAAAGACGCGGCATTCCCGACAGCGCAGTGAGACTCATGAGTCCTACATGAGTGTAGCGTGTGTTCCACTAACCCGGTCAGAGGCAGGAGCTGCCCCCGGCTCGGTGCCAAAGCCAACACCCGGGACGGCCGCCGCGGCGTCCGCCCGTCTGATCGGTCCCGTCACCGACGTTACCGGGCTGGAGCGCCCGCCCGGCTCTGGTACCGACTGTACACGGATCTGTGATTCATGAGATCGGTTGGGGTGTATTTGTGTCCAGTGGGGACTCGCCCGTGAGGTTGGACTTTTCTTGCCAAGCTCAGCAGTCTAGCTTGGGTTATTAGTATGGTGCGGCTGGTGGAAGCCTCACGGAATAGGCTGTGTTTGTATTTTTTGCGGGGAAGTGGAAACGAAAGCGTGATACATAATATGTTTGTAGGCGGCTGGTGTTGCTCAAGTCTTATCAGAAAATAGCGTATTGCATTGTGGCAGAGGGGCGGCAGAATGCGGGATTCAGCAGGGGACAGTGGAAGGGTGACGAAGTATGGAGGACGCGGGAAAACCGCGCATCTCTGCCTGGGTCAACTTTTAATTCAATGTTCAGGTGCCTCTTTCTCAAAATGTTTGTATTTAGAGGCTCTTGGGTTTCCAGGCAGGACGCCTCTGTCTAACTGACCGGGGCGATTAACGGGTCTCCCTTCGCTTCCTTCCCTCAGTTCCGTCCCTGCTAGAAACTCACAAAGCTCTGTCAGAATTTATGGAAGATACTTGCAAACTAAAAATATTGGGACTTACCAATATTTAGCTTCCCATCGGCAAAATACTGTCTTTAGAAAAAAACCATTTGTATGTTTTAGGTATATTCTGACCACATTTGTCACGGCGTTAGATTTGACACATTTTAATATAGTGACCAGGCTACCGACCCTAAATACTCATTTCTGACCCGCTGCTTCTCCATATTTGCAGCAAAGCGACGCCTCGTGTGTTACCGCGCCGGTTTGTAGGGGACGCAGTGGCGCAGTGGAGAAGCGTTGGACTCGTATGCCGCTGACCTGGGTCCAAATCACCGGCCTGAATACACAATAACGACTCCTGATCCCCAATATACCCTCCCAACGGCAGTTGGGCCGGCATATGAACTAGGCACTGGGTTGTCGGTGTGCTGTGAACCCAAGGTCTGTGTTTCATGGGTCTCATCTGAGCTTATAGCAGGGGTGAACGGATGATCCCTTTACAAAGCTAATCTCAGCCTCCAGCAGTTCTTCCCCTTACCCGGAGCTGTTGTCTCGGGGCGCACCGTGCTCAGTACAGCTGCGCTGCGGCCACATGCCAAAAACGGGGCTTTGTTTTCGCGCGGGGACGAACAATGCTCCTGCGCGCGGCCCCTTCCGTGAAACAGTTGCCGAGTCACTCAGGGTACGCCTGCGCGCATGCTTGTCGCGGCGGGCATGCCGTGTCCCGGCATTTAGCTGCTTCTGTCGTGTGCTGGTGGTGTCAGTCAGGTGTTTTCGTGTTTGGACACCAACCCAACTGATCCTGTGATTACTACAGGTCTTGTTTGTTTTGTCTTTAATTTTTTCTTGTACGATCGTGTTGTCTGTGTCCAACTCAATGATTGTATGCTTTTAGAGAGTTTGAATTTATTTCAGGGTTCAGAAATACACCTGAGGGAAATGTGGCATACCCCAATGTTTTCGTTCCTCTCGTTCTCCGCACCACTTTGTTGGTTCAATGTGCCTTGCGACCGCCTAGTTTGGTTTGGCACACAAATGACGTTGGTCTAAAAACGTCTCAGAGGTGCCCCTGTCTCCGCTGATGTCGCAAAAAGGCGTGTTAAGTGCGTCATCCATTCGGTAGTCCCGGCCGCACGCCAGCTCATTTTGGGATGCGCTGCCGTATTCCTGTACAGCGCCGGCGTGGACTGAAGACTGCGTGCAGAATGTCTCAGAGTGAGCTTGGAGTGCTTGATCTTCCCAGTCTCAAACTGTCTCGAAAATTTGGGAAGTTGGGAAGAAGTAGGGAAAGAAGGAAAGTACCCATTTGGGTGGAGGCGCTTGCCCCTATGGATAATTCCTAGATTGCCAGCCGTGTTCTATCGTCCCCATCAGGTCCAAAGCCGCGACTACAAATCTTCGATCTTGCATGTTGTTGTTTGCGTGGCGGTCTTACGCCTCTTATTATCATCTATATGCATTTCGATTTGCCTAAGAATCCTATTAATTATTACGCCATAGATTATGATTAGATTATGATAAATTATGATCCTATCATTATAATCACGGAGAACAAACCCATGACCATAACACTTCTGGCCTACACCGCCCACTTTCCGGCGACAGTTCCAACGACTGACAGCGCCGTAAAGCCTAACCTACCCATCACTCTGGTGGGTCCCGCGGCCTGCGTCGGCCGCTGCTGCTGCGTCGGCGGCGTCGGCGCCGGTGTTGGCTGGCGGCGCTGCCGGACGCCACATTTGGCGGCAGCGCGCGCCACCTCCGCCCCTGCTGCTCACCTGACTGCCGCCGACGCGGCCAGTCGCGCCGGCCGCCGCCGCTCTGCTGCTCACCTCGCGCGCCGCAGGCCGACGCTGGAGGACGCTGGTGCTGGATATTCGCTAGGAGTGTTACGGTGGAGATGGAGCTCCTAACGGTGTGAAGCATTGATAAGCTGGGTTGTGGTGTGGAACGTACTCTCCTGAGCCCTGCGTGACCAAGGCGGGAAAGAGGCTGACATCCGTTCAAGTTTGGTATTGGTGGTTTAGAGCCGCGAGAGACAGGGTGGAACACGTTGCCGACAATCCTTGTGCGTATTTCCACAAGCCTTGGTCGCCGCGGAAGCTTCGAAACCCACTATACACCATCAGCGTGTGAGCGAGCGCCGCGTGGCGGCCTCGGCGCCGTGCATGCCCGACAGCCGCCAGCGGGGCGGTATGCCCGGGGGCGGCCGCGGCAGCAGCGACACCGAAGACAGCGAGGTCGTCACCGAGACGACCTCAGAGAGCGGCGCCGGCGACCAGCTGCGGCTGCAGAGATCGGCCTCCCGGCCCGATGGGGTGTTCCTGACGGAGCCGCCGCCGCCGCCGGCGCCGACCCCGCCGCAGCCGCAGCCGTGGGACCAGGGACGTCGACAGCACAGAAAACGACGCAAGTCGAGGGTCGCTGGGTCGGGGGTGGGGGCCACGGCTCCCTGGGGCGCGCGCTGGTGTAGTGTTGGTTCTGGCACTAGCTGCAGTGCGGGAGGGTCGAATCCCACGCCGTCCTGTGTACCCCTCCTGCTCTGGTTTTAGAGTATTTCACCGTGGCGGCTTATTCCGGGGTAGCTAAACAACCTTGCGAAATTGGGTGGATCTTATAAGCTAGTTCATTCCCGGGAGAGATGGGCATTGGTAGCTAGTGCTTGCCTTCGTGAGCTGGCGCGGGATTTTCAGTGAGCTGGTGCGGCTCATTTGGTTTTATCGTGGTCCCATTGATTGGGATTATCGTCCTGGCCTTCCGAGCTGCGATAACGTCGCCATATGCTGATCCATGACCGCCAGATATCTCTAGTCAAGGCAGAAAATGCGGCTTCAGTCACAGACCTTGGAGCCAAAATCAGACTTTTTGTTGCCCCGCCATCTTGTTACTGCTGATAGAGCCGGAGCACTCAGTTTTGATCAGTAGCTTTCCTGCGTTAAAATGATGAAGACTAACGCTGGCGGGGGCTCGGAATGTGGAGCCCTATTTCTAGCTCACCAGATGCGGCCTCTAAAATCAGACTTTTTGTTGCCCCGCCATCTTGTTACTGCTGATAGAGCCGGAGCACTCAGTTTTGATCAGTAGCTTTCCTGCGTTAAAATGATGAAGACTAACGCTGGCGGGGGCTCGGAATGTGGAGCCCTATTTCTAGCTCACCAGATGCGGCCTCTAGCCTTGATCTCGAAGCTGGGGATATCAGAGTGTTCCATCAATCCAAATGTTGACATATTGATTGGAAAATGGGATTGGCTGCCCATTTGCTGTATGGTGCTCATGTTAAGCATTCTTGTCCTTGGTGACAGTTAATTCAGCGCTGATTTCCGCGTTTGTATCGGTCTAGCAGGCTATCGCTATCAGCGATTGTGGTAGGTATTTGACTTTCATCTGTGATAACCAACTTTCTTGAAGTCGGGTAAATACGTTCAGCAGCGCAATTGCTGGTGTTTCACGAAACACAAGAGCTGTTGAGGTTTTATGATTGAGATTGTAGATTTTCACCAACTTACTCGCACCCTATTCACAGGCCACGCGGTGACCAAATCACACATTGTTCAGGGAACCCCCTAGGCTCGAAGCAACGACATTCACCCCAGAAGGCTTGCGACCAGAGCCATTTACCCACTCGTCTTCCATCTATTCCTTAGTTGGTTAGTGGACATGTCCGACTTCTACTCCTGTGGCCCTACCTCCTTCTACCAGGGTGAACTCGGCGTGCCGTGACCGCGGACTGAGGTGGCACCTTCACGACCCAACCGGCGTGTCGGAGCATCCCATTCTCTGTCTGCAGATCCCCCGGTGACGACTGTGAACAATGTGACCCTCAGTCACGCGCCGGTACGGCGCCCGCCTCCGCACGGGTCCTCACGCCCTGCTGAGGAGGTAGTTAGGCGGTGTCTGTCCCGCACCGGAACGCTGCCCGACTCTGTATTGGGACGGCGTGCACCTCTGTGCTGAGACGGTGTCCACCTCTGTGCTGAGACGGTGTCCGCCTCTGTGCTGAGATGGTGTCTGCCTCTGTGCTGAGATGGTGTCTGCCTCTGTGCCGAGATGGTCTCCGCCTCTGTGCTGAGATGGTGTCTGCCTCTGTACTGAGATGGTGTCCACCTCTGTGCTGATATGGTGTCCGCCTCTGTGCTGAGATGGTGCCCACCTCTGTGCAGAGACGGTGTCCACCTCTGTGCTGAGATGGTGTCTGCCTCTGTACTGAGATGGTGTCCACCTCTGTGCTGAGACGGTGTCCACCTCTGTGCTGAGATGGTGTCTGTCTCCGGATTGGATGGTTTCCACCTCTATTGAGACAGCGCCCGTCGCTATATTGAGACAGAACCTACCTCTGTAGTGAGACGGCGCCCGCCTCTGTACTGAGACGGTGCCCACCTCAGTACTGAGACGATGGCGACATCTGTACTGAAACGGCGCCCGCCTCTGTACCGAGACGATGGCGACCTCTGTATTGAGACGGTGCCCGCCTCTGTACCGAGACGATGTCTGTCTCTGTACTGAGGAGGTGTCGGCTTCTGTATTGGGACGATGTCCACTTCCCCACCGAGACAGTGCCTGTTGCTTCGGTACTGAGCGTCATGGCCCCACCATGTCAGTCGCCGCCTGGGGCACAGTGGAAACCTGGCGGGAGCTCAAACCTCAGAGCCATTTTTTACTCAGACATAGTTTTCCTGACAGCGTGCGTTACGGTAGCTGAAGGAGCGGTGGATTTGGCTTCCAAGTGTGCCCGTTCGAATCAGCCGTGCGCCTTGTTAGTGATTGGGTTTTCTCAAGAAGCTCGGGACTCAGCAGTCACAAATTGAAATGTCCTTGATTATTTAGGTATGAAAATCAGTGTTCCACTTGACTGCATAAATAACTACATATCTACTGAATTTCCTACTGCGTACGACGCTATCACGGCCCTGTAACCTCAATCATGAAGCAGGTTCCCATTCATGCTATAGAATAGAGGCTCCTTCACTTCTTCATTAATTCGTCAGCTTGTTCTTAACTCTCGGCCCGCTGGGGCTCCTAGCATAGCGCACCCCGCTGGGGGACGTATTTCGCCCCCTCCGAATCTCATTTATCAGAAAGGTAAAAAATGCGGACGGCGTTCGAAAGCTCTTGACCAGAAAAGGAGAAATTATAGGGACTATTATTATTTGAGGTTAATATTTAGGCCTGTAGAGGTCAAGGAAGGTTCCAAAGGGTTACAGCAGGGCAGTGTACAGTTTTTCCTCCAGATTTGTGCTCAGTAAAAGTAGAACAAATCTTTAGGCAGCATTTGTTTCCTCTCATTGTGGCGAATCGAATGATCTATAATATGGCCTTGCTATGTCAAATGGTGAAAATGGCCTGACTTCGAGCTACTTCAGTCACATGTTGACCTGGTATGGTCATTTTGCATATCAGGCAACTCGCCGGGACAGTTCAAGCATAATGCAAGCAAAATTTAAACTGTATCTCAATTCAGTGCTAAGTTATTGGCAGCATAATCTTTGTATACTCATGTGGCCTGACATGACCTTTGAGAGGTCAGATTATCAAAAACCCAGCTTCATGGTCAAGATCGTGGTAAGAACACACACGGGTTAAGAATTTGCAAGTTGAATCAGTTGGGAGATGTTCCTTCGGCGCCGCTTCAAACTCATGATTTTGGGGTTTGAGGCCGGGTCGCTTAACCTTAAATAGCTCCTTGACCTGACATGACCTAGCCTAAACAATTTAGACAAATGCGTGAAATCGATCAGGGATACGATATTGTTAGTTGTGTTGTTCTGCCTTCCCTTCGTTTCTGCGTTATCTGGGAGACCAGGACGGGGTGCATTTCGCCCCCCCCGGCAGGACGCCTACTAACGTATCTAAGTCGCAGGTGGATGCAAACAAGGCATTTTAGTCTGAAGCCTGCCGATTTTTTGGAAGTTTTTTAGCCTTTGGCCATTTGCTGAGCCCCTCAGCGCCGTGCGGGTGGGCCCGAGTTTCACCTCTGTGGAGAGGAGTAGTACAAGCTGGTTGGTGTGGCGGCCGGCAGGGTCTCGCGGGGAGGTGGAGCCGCGGGCTCGGCTGGGCGAGAACAGCAGTGACGCCAACACCACTGACGACCTCTCACTGGGCACCGGGAGCAGCTCCCGCCGCCTCAGTGAAGGTGCGCACTCGGCTGGCCAGCGCCCGCTCCCGGGGTGGTCAGTTTGGGGGGGGGTGGGCAGGTCTGTAGCCAGGTACAGACGGAACATCTGTCTGTAAACCAAATCTTGGTTTAATATGGCGCGACAGTCTGTCTTACCGGCTGGTTGAGCTTGGTGAAGCCCCTGAAGAAAGGGGCAGTGTCAGCTAACTTTCGCTGTCGAGGCACCATAAAGAAGTAATGGGAGCTGCACGCACAGGCGGATCCAGCACTTCCGTTCGAGCGGGGGGCACATTGTCGGAAGGGGGCTCCACTTGAACCAGGGAGGGGTCGCTAAAGCCTATCAGGTGGGTGCCAAATCATATCGCGGGAGCGCCGATTCTGGCTTGCATCCTGGAGGGGTGGGGGTGGGGATGGGAAGTGACATTTCCGGGGGCGTCATCGACCTTTCGGGGGGGGCGCTGTGACCATTTCAAGGTGCGCCATATGGTCGATGGGGGGTGGGCAAGTGCCCCCCCCCACTTATTCCTCCCCGGAAAAAGAAAAATTCAAGCTAACCGGATTAATGAGGTCCTTTATTGCGATGCGATTGCGTGCCACATCGGCTATTTTTTGTTTTACTTAACCTACTCTTTTATCTTTTATGCTGCATCTTATCGATTGAATCATTTTGACGAAATAGCGTCACATCTCCTGCATTTACGAATGACTTGCGTTTTTTGCGGGGGCTGTTTTCACTGCCGGACGCCTCCCGTCCTGCCAGGTGTCGGTTCGTACAGTGACGCGCGACACTGCGCCATTCAGCCGCGAATCGCACGTGTCGTACATTCTTTCGCACGCTCGGTGGCCACAAACCGGCGGCCGTGTCGCGCGCTCGCCGTGTCCCGCCAAACAGCGGTACCGTACCGCTCAGCGACACCAGTGGCGGCGGAGTGGCCGACTGAAAGCCTCTGCCAGCGGCGACACAGCGGATGTCAGGGCGGACAGCGCCATTGCGGGACGCGCTGCAGCCGCCAGTAGGACGGAGGTGTCGGTGCGATTTACATCGCTATTCATTACGCGGTATGCGGCGGCCTGACTGGACGGCCGTCGGCGCCGGTGCGAGAGTTGGCGCGCGGTGGTGGTGTCGATGGGAGCCCGCGCTGACCGGTCGCTGCCCTCTGCCGGTGTCGACTCTGTGGCGACAGGGCCGTCCGACGACCCCAGCAGTGACAGCCTGCGGCGCGGTAATGGGTGTGATGGGTTAAGTGACGATGGCGCGCCGACTCCGCCCCAGCGCATGGTGCAGAGGATCGTGTGTGGGCCCGTGCGGTACCGGATCAGTTACGTACGCCGCGACCAGCGCCCCGCCTCGCCAGGTAATGCACAGCGCCCCCCCGTCCTTCAGTCGGAGTGGGAACTGGTGTAGACTCGGGGAGGATATTCGATAGCCGTAGATGCTTCGTTCTGGGTCCGAGTCTCGCCTGTTTGTATGGCCGAAGGGCCAAAGCCTGGTTGTGACGGCGCGGGGTAAGATTCCGTTGTCTACCAGTGAAACATTCTAAATTATGCGTCTTTTCTGATTTGCCATTTCAACGGGTCAGGTGGAGAGTATTTAAGTTAGCAGGCATTTCCAAATCTTGAGCAATCTTCCAGCAGTGTCCATCCCTCAGTCTGTTAGGAAATTCTGTCAATATGTATAGTCCAGCGTTTAGGCTAACTTCATGGGAGGTGGCTGTTATGATTCTCGTAAGACAACCCTCTCTGTAAATGGCGTCAGAGCCAGTATCCGGCCGTGCGTTGGTATCACGTCTGCCCTGGCTCTGTAAATGTCAGCGGGGATAAACACGGCCGGAAATAGCCGGCCCCGCCGCCGGGGGCGCCGGCCGATGAGACAGGCTGTCGCTGCGTTGGTTTTACAGCGCGATCAAACAATACGGAGGTGTCGGTGTCTGAGCAGGCAGGTCCGGGCGCCCGACAGGTGTGCAGCTCTGGCTGGAGGTACTGAGGAGGCTGGGCTCCTGGTCGGGTGGGGTATCACAGCGTTCTGGTCTCTGTGGGGATAACAGTTGCACTTTGGGAATGTTTTGGGGTCGGGGAGACGAGTGACATTTCATGCATATTTTTGCCAGCCAACTTCAGTGAGTTACGTTCGATATGGATGGAGATAAAGCCCTATTGTCCTTACTACGCCCTTGGCTCCTGGAGCTAATTATTTTGGATTGTCCGGGGAGCAATATCTGGTGCAATGTCACCCCATCCCGGCGACCGCGCTGAGAGATGCCGTCGTTTCCACCGCCTACAGCCGTCTCGGACCGTGACCATGCCGCCGACTCCTGGGCCGCCTACTACTCGCACCGCTCCCCCATGTTCTACTACCGTCCGCCGGCTCCGCTGCCACCTCCGAGCTACTACAGCCTGCCTACCAGCCGAGCCGCCACGCCGGAGCGCCGCAGCAAAACTCCGCAGCCTGCAGTGCAGCCTACTGCGGAGGAGGCGGAGACGGCGCAGCAGACGCAGCGGCGGCTGGGACAGCGCGGCCGGCAGCGGGACCTACTGGGACGCCGCGAGAAGTTCCGCCGCAGCAAGAGCCGCGACCGCAGCCTGGAGCGACGCTGGGCCGACCCCTGCGGTCCGTGTCCCTGCTGTGAGAGGGGCGGAGACAGCGGGGAGGAGGACTGGGCGCTGCCCAGCTACTACCCGCCGCACGGCTGCCACGCCGGCAGGTGCGGCCACCGCTACAGCTACGCCGGCCCGCTGGACTACTACAGCGGCCCGCCGGTGTACCCGCCGCCGCCGGCGCCCGCCGCCGAGTACCGCCGCTGGCTCTCGCCCAATCAGGTACTACCGATGCACCCAGTCCCACCGCCTGTAGCTGCTCACTGTGTGGCTGAGTTCTGGCAGCTGAGTGTTTTATGGTGAAAATAGTTCCTAGTTTTTGACAGAGTATTATTGTAAGCCGGGGAACGGTACCTTTACACCTTTCCATGAGAAGATAGAATAATATTTTGATTCACCCGTTAATGGCTTGCTTTTGATACACCCTAGCATTGACACCCCGCCCCCTTCGTACACGGCCAATGACTGGCGGTTGGATTCAAGAGCGTAGGAGTCATTAATGTGTTATGTGAGCTTTGCGACCGCTTACATCCGGCTGACATGCCTAGACTAGTGGACCGTTTTGACCGATTGCAGTCACATGAACTGCCGATTTTAACTGATGACTAACACTTTTGTAGTGGCGAACATTCGCTGTTCGGTAGCAATGCCTTTCGAATCCTTAACAGCTGTTTTTTGGGTTGCATGTGTTTATTTAAACCAGCCTACTTCTTATGCAGACGCCCTAGGCGAGTGCTCTCATTCATTGAGTGCCACGTTAGGAGGTAATGGATGAAAGCGAGCTTCCAACGGTTGGAGTAGCACCCTTGACTCCGAGCCAACAGCCAGTGCTGGCGAAGTCTGTCAGTTTTGACGGGGCTGCTTGAAGGTACTTTGTTGTGTGAAGTAGGTGGTTTAATAGCGCAGAAAGAAACCAAAAGCTCCCGGTATAAAATAAAACTCGAATCACACTTCATAGCAAAACAATAGATGTTTGTGGAACTGCCTAATAACCAGAGAATAGCCCATTGCGGGATAGAAAGCTGAAAAGAGAAATTGTTTACTCTTCACTCAGCTTAGGTGTTGGAGCCGTCATCACCATGAGCGTGACCCGTTCGGCTGGCAGTGTCTCTGGCTGAAGGTTGCCCGGCCATAACAGGGTATTTGACTGAAAGCTGCCCCCGTGAGAATGCCTCTGACTGAATTTTTCCCGTGACAGCGTCTCTAACTGAAGGCTGTCCCCCATGACAGCGTCTCTAACTGAAGGCTGTCCCCCATGGCCGTGTCTCTGACTGAAGGCTGCCCGGCCATAACAGGGTATTTGACTGAAAGCTGCCCCCGTGAGAATGCCTCTGACTGATTTTTTTCCCGTGACAGCGTCTCTAACTGAAGGCTGTCCCCCATGACAGCGTCTCTAACTGAAGGCTGTCCCCCATCGCCGTGTCTCTGACTGAAGGCTGCCCGGCCATAACAGGGTACTTGACTGCCCCTGTGAGAATGCCTCTGACTGGATTTTGTCCCGTGACAGCGTCTCTAACTGAAGGCTGTCCCCATGACAGCGCCTCTGACTGAAGGCTGCCCCCCCGTGACTGTGACAGGTCGGCGAGCCTGCCGCCAGTCCCGGGTCACTGATCAGTCAGCAGTTTTCGGACGGGTCGCATTCTGGGCTCAGCGCCCGCCGCCACCGGCGGACGCTCATGGTAAAACCGTCATCAATCGTTCAGCACGCGGGCAGAGTGGTCACCTTCGGAGAATCAAACTGGTCGCGTGGTGAGATTATGGAGAAATTAACCCACCTGGCTTAAGTTGCGCGCCAAATTTCGGTGATGTGATTTTTTACTTGGAGTACATGGAATCCATTTGCCTTGTTCGTACACCGATGCAACTGTGAATGGTGGCGTGTTAAATACTTCACTGAATTATATGCTAATAATTCGAGGATTAAGGTGAGCTAGGTAAAGAGTGGAGTGAGCTCTCCTTAAAAGTTGCAGATGTGTATTGCTTGCAGGCCTAGGTGTGCTGTCCACGTTACCAGCCACATGTTGAAGTGTGCTCCGTTGACGGTCTGCGTGGTCTCGCCTTGACCCGGCGGCGGCTGCGGCGGTGTCGGCGGGGAGGTGTTTGGTCCTGTTTGGCCGCCGGCCAGCTGCCTGCTGTCACGCAGAGTCTGCCGCCGCCGCCGCCCCGCGCACGGGCCGTGGCGCTCAGCCAGTGGTCTCCGTAGAACTGCGCTAAAGGCCGCCGCCTCACTCCTATTTACCGTCGCGCCGTTTTATTGGTATATTCCGTGCCACCAGGTCGCCCAGCTACAGCTGGAGTCATTAAGATAGAACGCGTAATATGATTATTCACAATTAATTGGCATAACATGCGTGTGCTTATTAAGGGAATGGTCTACTTCTCCTACCCCCAAACCCCCACCCTGTAACCTTTGCAAGCAGGCCAGCCATCGAGATTATAGGTCAGCATGTATTTGCACTTCGTGGCAAATACATTGCACATTCATTCAAACAGGCTCGGAATCATCCGAGAAAAGACGAGAGTGAGGGAAGAGGGCTGTCCGATCAGACTTCCCAGTTGTTGAAAGGTCAAAAGAAGTAAGGAAAAAACGGGATTAATATTTTTTGCATCGTATAAGTACTTACTTTCAAATAAACCCGTATCAAATATATAAGAACCCCGAGTAGCTTTACTGAATCTTAAACCAGTCCAGAAAATAATTGTTATGACTTTTCGGCTGATTCTTACCCGGTGTTTGATTTTCTGAATCGAAACCGAAAGTTGAGCCCCTATTGAAGGCGAGACTAGCAAAGTCCATGGGCGAGGTCACTGGGAAGATTATGTACAGACAGTTTGAGGATGTACAGTTGCCTCATATATAATGGTCTGATGCGTTTCAAGAGGAAATTGTAAAAGGAGCCATCAATTATTTGTAGCTTTATTTTTTCATAAAATTGATGTTTGATGCCGCAAAAATTGGTTTATTGTCTGTAATGTGTCGTTTTCTTGTCCTGCAAGCTCTCGAATGGTATAAGTTTCAGTAAAATGGGATACTGGATACGACTTGCGGCATGAATACTAAGTAAGGATCCGGATCCCTAACATACCCTTCCAACAGGGTGAGGGTTGGTGACTTCATGTGAACCCGGCGGATGGTTCGTCGCAAAGCTCCAAGAAAGCCAATTGGCCGGAAATAGTTTCCGTCCCAGCGTACCTGTTTAATTTCGAGCATATTGTACGCTACTGCGACCCAAGTTTCTGTTGATGACGAAGCTTATCTTATACATACTCCCATGAGTAAAAAAAGTAAGTAAAACTACCAAAATCTCGCCAGAGATCTGACTGGCACGTGAACAATGGCGGCGGGCAGCGCTGCTTTTTGCGGCGGCCGTCGGCCAGGGCCGGATGTTTGGCCTCCCGGGGCGGAGTGAGCCCTTCAGTTCCCAGCAGCCTGCGCAGATAAACCTGCGTCGGTGCCGACTCGCCCAAGGTCCACACGCCTGGCCGTCCCACCGTGGCGGGGCGGCGATTAATTCAACACGTGGTTTCGCAGGTGTCTTTGCTATCCAGATTGAGTTGTCTGGGCGTATTCAATTTGGGATACGGACATCGCGATGAGGGGCTCTGAGGTGATCGGTAGAGTATATAAGCGCGTGTTTGTGCTAAGCAGTGGGAGGATGCGGTGGCACAGTGGTAGCGCGTTTGGCTTCCACACCGCTGGCGCGGGTTCAAGTCCCTGATTGGAGTACTGAATAAGGACCTCCTGATCTTCAATGCACCCACCTAACAGTGAGAATTGCCGGTGCCGTATGACCTCAGGGGCTGATGCGTTGTAACCACTCCCCCTCCTATGCTAATCAGTGCTGTGGATCGTAAAACCGCGTACAGTTTACGATGACACTTTCGTTGTGCTTGGACGCAGCATTGACACCATGCTGCTGCTTTGTCCTAGCGGGCAGCTTGGGCTTGGCAACCTGCCATGAAATAATTTTTATGAGTCCAAATTTTTCTAGGAAGTTTTGTCAAGTATTAGCAATTGGCCCTGCTGCTCCAACAAAAATTACAAGTTTGTGTGACGTCTTACGACTGAAGGTTGCAAGGATACGGATCGAGCTTCGCCCTATTGAGTAAGTTCCGAACGGACAGGCCTGTTAGGCCCAGCCGGCGATGTTGTAGCCTTTCTCCGTGGTGTTGATGCCCGGCAGAGGAGAAGCAGAGACCCTGCTCCTCGCGGTGCTCCCAGGGGGCGCTGGGCGCCGTTCAGTGCCGTAGTTGCGCCGTCAGGTGTCGCCCCAGTGTCACGCCACTGTCGTCACAGTCGTTACGCTGTCGGAGAAGCTGACGCGGGCTGGCACCCGCCGCCGGCGCGCCCAAACTGCGAGACAGCGGGGCCTGCCAGCGGGGATCGAGGAGTTCGGAAACTGCAGTTCTGCGTTTAGGAAATATTGTGAAATCAGCTAAAAAACGGATATTTTGGGTTCTGTTGGATGTAAACATTAATGGGACGATTGTTTCAAGCCTCCGTTTTTTAGCATAGTTGTTTTACCTCCCATATGTTTCTTCAAGTAAGTTGTTATGCATGTTATCGCCTTTTACAACTGAACGACACAAAACAATAAGCTAGTTTTTTGTATAATCGTCCCCGCAAGGGAAAAAGTTGAGGCCGAGAATGGACAACCTCTCGCTCACAAGAAATTCCCCCTCAAGTACAAGCAAACTCCAGCCGGGACTCTTATCTTACATGCTGCACAGGCTGGTTACAGAAGTTGTACTTTTTTCTAAACGAGATTGACATCTGAAAATGTTGGGATAAAAAGGGAGGAGCCAGGCTCCCTAGCTGCCTTATGCTGTTGGACTGCAGCGGTTCAGTGTCTATTCTATTTTGTTTCGAGACATGTTCTGGTGTAACGGGTCCAGGTCAGAGTCGACAGCTCTTTAGCCAGACCATTGATCGTGATGAAGCCGGTGATAGAACCGACCAACTGTTTCTGGTAGTACCGAGGTCGCACTGGGGTTACGAAAGCCCAAGTTGCAGATGTCTGTGATCTAAATGCTTGTATTGGGTCCCGAGGATCAGCGGGTTTGGATTAGATCATTTACTGAATGATCGCTCTGGATATTTCGCGCTGCGGTTTTCGGCAGGGATTGTTAGCGTTTGTCGGGTCCGAAATGACTTCAACTAGTGCGCGCGTATCGGAGCCACATAATTCGCGGCAGTCTTGCAAACACACGCCCAGAATTACGGCTGCACTGCCGACAGGCTCTGCCTGCGCCTCCCGTTACACCCAGCTCGCCCGCTGATTGGTGTTGGTTACCAGGGCCGGGACCGGTGCGTAGTGCGCAGTCGTACACACCGCAGCCCAAATTGCGGACCGCCGCACCGGTGTCAGCTGACACGCGCGCGGCCGCTGCCACCACGGCCGTGCCGCATAAACCACACATTGAATATGGAGGATTAGCAGCGGCGTGACAATGCCACTGAAGACTGCTCAGGCTGGTCCCGAGTTGTGGCCGGTCCCGCGTCCGGGCCTGATTCGCGTTGTGTGTACTTTGAGATATTCAGCCGTGTATCATATTCCATGCTGCTGCTTTAATGCCCTGGGATTTTTGGTTGTATCGATATATACTGTAACGTGTGCATATTCAGAAGCTTGCTGCACCCCCGAATGCCGGAAACTCCAAACACGAATGAGGTGGTGTCTGTGCATCTTAAGCCGATGCTTGGTATACCTTATGAGACAGAGGTAGCTCAGACCCGGGCTCAGATTGGCTACTCGTCACTGAACCCTCCTCTTATGACCCAAATCCATCACCACTCGATAGGACAAAAGTGTCATTGTTACAGTGTGTATCAGCTTTGTCCTGAAATTGTCGTCGTGGTTTTTTTAGAATCTCTTAGCCTCAAACCTTATCCTGGCAACCCTTTATTTCTTACTTTTTCAGGACATTGCATCCACCTGTGGGGGAAATTGGGAACATGCTATGGTGAAAGTGTGTCCCGCTCAGTTTTCAGGCGGGTTGTTATTTTCACGCGTTTCAATCTGTCGAGAGCCACGCCCTGTCCGCCTGTGTGCCGATTGTTGGTTGTGCCGTATAGAGTGCTCCAGCCGACCGGTCCGCTGCCTGTGTTGTACCTCTGCACCAGTAGCGGCGCCGCTGGCCTCTGTGGTGTCACAGGGACTCAATGGTGAACGGCGTCGACGACCCCCCCTGCCCCAACAAAACAGGCGTGCTTACATCTGGTTCCGGTACTGCCTGCGGTCGGCCATTTTCTGGACCTGAGTGCTTCGCCATTGACAATTTTGTAAAACTTCGCCTGTCGCTTTGAACATGTCGGTGTCGTCATTTGAGGTGTATACCAGAGTCGTCTATAGGCCAGGATTTGTGCAAAACACCCGTCAGACCCCCGCCATGACAGACTTGTATAAGTACAGCTTATCATCGAAAGGGACGAATCACTTAGCAAAATTAGAAATCCAGTTTACTAACTTTTGCCCTGCTGGGGACCAGATTTGGCCCCTCGTTGTTATTTCGGCTTGTATTTTTTGCGGAATAACGCGTGCACGAAGGGACAGAACAACGTAACCTGTGGTACTATATCCCTCATTGCTTTGGCGCACGTCTCCAGTCTCGCGATCAGCTGGCCCGGCCGTGTCTGACCAGCGGCGTGTGCGCTGTTGCAGCCGGCCCTGGAGTACGACGAGCGGCTGAACAAGCTGGAGTCGGACAAGTCGTCGCTGCAGCTGCAGGTGTCCGTGCTCACCGAGCAGATAGACGCCCAGACGGAGAAGATCGGCGAACTGGAGGAACAGCTGAAGAACCGGCAGATGCTGCTGGGAAAGGCAGAGGACCGGCTGCAGAAGGTGGGTGGGAACTCGGTCTGCTGCCTGCCTCCTGATGTGGGGCGTCCGTAATGTCGATATGCTATGTATTTCTGGTCGCTTGATCTTTCAGCTGTATTCGTGCCTGATGACCTTATCGGCAAGCCCGATAACGCTAATTTTCAGTGTTTGTTATGCTGGCGATTAGTTCGAAGCGCGTATGGCTTGGAGTTTCCATGCAGAGGGTGAGTTGGCCATTGTATTTATCCGATTTTTATTTAATTAACGGGTGATGGGTCTGTCCCTGAAGGTGGTTGAGGTATTGTTATCTGACCCTGTTCAGTTTCTCCGACCCTATCACATAATTATAAATTTAATTCTGGAAATAGTTCTTTGATTGCCATGTTGGAAAATTGCGTTCCTTGTTGATTGCTAAACTTGGTACTCGTGTTTTTCTTGTTGCAGAAAAAAAACCCTTTCTATTCTAAGACATCTGATTTTCATCTATTCCAAAATACAATACTGAGTGCTGCTCACCACTGGCGGACGCAGGGGATGGGGGGCCGTTTGGGGGGGTGGCAACTTGGGGAAAGTCGTAAAAATAATTTTTTAAAGAAAATCGGCCAAAATTTAGGCATTTTGGGGGATCATGACCCTTGCCCTCCCCCTCTGGATCTTCTAGTGCTGCTAACCCCTGTTTATAACACTCAGCTGTGCAAATTTCGCATTACTACGCCTGGCCCTCGCTCCTCTTACCAACGTATTGATATACTCTAAACTGAACTTAGTGAGTCGCCGGGGCCGTAGCTCCAAACCGACCAGGCCAGTGATTCTCATGCGTTAGAGAAAATCTTTCTGTTACTGCTTACACATACTTTAACCCTGAAGAACATACACCAAGCGTGCCTGTACGTGCCTGTGAAGCTATAGAGATGACGCACGCGACACAGTCAGTAGACTTGAGGCCCTGTCACACCTGGCAGAAATCAGTTGATATCTCTGCCGACCGACGCTACAAAAACAGGTACCGACATTGTGTGCCGACAACAACCTGACAGATCCTGTCGCAGATACTGTCGGGTGTGAATAGACGTGTGGTACCCGAACCGTCGCAAAGCAGCCGCGTTCACCCCAGCACATGTCTAACCACAGACAAGCCCGGCTTACACTCCGGCCAACGCTGCTTGTGCCGCAGGACCTGGCGCTGCAGCAGGAGCTGCTGCAGCGGTCTTCGTTTGAGACTCAGAAGCTGGAGGTGATGAACAAGATGTCGAACCTGACGCTTCAGCAGCGCACCTGGAGCGGGAGAATATGGAACTACGCAACCGACTGCGTCGCGCCGAGATGAACAACCGCCAACCGGTCGGTGGAGGGGTGCACTGGGCGAACGAATGCGTGGGAACAGTGGCATGCATGGGTTTCTGAGTGAAGGAATGAATGACCGGTTCTTCTGCTACATGGAGGGTGGTTGGAGGGATCATGCGGATTTTGTGTGCAAATGAAATAGCGTCTTAACTGGCTGATAAGTACGGGACGGTCTGAGGCTGTGAGATAAACTTAAAGGAAACATTTTATCTTCATAATATTTGAACTTAACTATTATTCGCATAGAGTATGCCGAAAAGCCCCTGGCTTCATATTCCTTTGCTTTCAAAACTCACCTTTCACGAAAAACAGCGCTTGATAAGTGTACTGGTTTTGGGCGCACATATCTTCGCTACTGAGTCCTGTATCACTATGGCTGGAAGCGGATGCGTGGACTTTACTTCGAGGCTGGGGAGCCTAGCCTCGATTAGGTCGATACCGATCTAGCCGTTCTAAATACATGCTGTTTTTTTGGTGAATTTTGAATCTTGTGACAAATAGATATCAAACCTGGGATTTTCCTGTATGCTCTATCATATGTTTGTATCCCTTCAAATCGCTTTCTGGAGTTGCCACGTCCTTCTAACCTACTCGCTGACAAAAATATTGAGGCAAACCAAAAGACTTGGACTTAGTACCTCCTGCTAAGCTCTGCGCGTGTTTCTGTTTTTTTCTCGATTCTGTTACAATCTTGACATGTTCGAATGCAAAGTGGGAGAATCTGGTGCCTTCGGCTCCCAGCTTTCGACGTCCATGCGCTGATGGATGAGTGGAGGGATGTCGGTGGGTCGTCTGCTGATGGTTGTGGTTGAACTCGCTAGCGAATGAATGAGTGAATAAGTACAGACGCGTCAGTAGTGTCCAGGGACCGGGCTTTGTGGCGTTTGCTTATAGTTGAACGATTTTGTAGATATATTGTCTTTAAGCAGGAGTCAACTTCTGCCGGAATTTAGCTCCAGGAAAGTACGGACACTACGCCATAGCCGGCACCGTCTCTGTACACGGGGGTGGCTTGGGTGACGATGTGCGTGGTTTTCAGAGTGAGGAGCGGGGCAGGGTGCGGGAGAAGCCCCCTCTGGTGCCGCGCGCTGGTACTGCCCCCAACGCCACCTCCACGCCCAACCACAGCCTGTTCGACTCCCTGCAGAGAATCAATGTGAGGCACGGCCGCTGTTTGGGATATGTGACTGGTTCGGGGCAGGCAGTCTGCTGCTTTCTCTTGACGCACCTGGGTGAACAAACGAGGCAGATGTTTGGCGTCATTTTTGTATGCACAAGGCAAGATTTAACCCTAAAAACTGAATTTTCCATGACAAAAGTACCGGCACACTCTATGCTTTCGATCCTGTAATGTGGCACAGAGTTTCATATTGTCTGCACCATATGGAAATGACCAAAGGCTCGGCAGCTTATTAAATTTCAAAGGTGTTTTATGTTCAATGTGACATTAGCAATAACAAGTAAAATGTTTCCAATAGGAAAATGATAATTTCCCGTTTTATTGTTCAAACTTGGGCAACGAAACGTTTGGGTGTCCAGGAGACTGGTCAAATTGTCTACCCTGACGGGAAGACTGTTTTTGAGCATTAGCTGACTTCTGCTCAGGCGTGTTGATGTTTTGTTTTGTTTTTTGCGGAACTATATTGATTGATGTTGAGCATGGATTCTGTTTTATTTTTTGCTTTGCTAACTTCATTCAATTGGAAAACATAGTGTCCGCTCTTTCTTGGTACTAATCAGTGAACTTGTGCGTCCTCTGCTCTGAGCTCCCAAACTCATTGATTATATCATATCGTGCTCACGATATTATATATTTGCTCTCCTGTTTTTAGGGCACCGTATAGTCATGGATCAGCCAAACCACACGCTAAATACCCTTCATCATGGGAATCATCTTCCATCTCGTAATGTTTACCGCTAATACACGCTTAAATATTAGTCGTGGTCATCATTTGGTACTGTTTAAATCATCCAGACTGAAATCCTATGGAGCATATTTGCAGTGTGGAGTTCCTCAAACTAGGTTTGCGCTAAGGCTGGTGAATGTAAAACTCACATCGGAAAATATAGCCGAGGAGTGGAAAATACAAATGTGGCAACACCAAGTCGATCAAAGCCCTTACCTCGATCATATTCTCAAGTCAAAATTATTGCACTGTTTTACTTTTAATGAGTTCATATATGCAATAGTTATTGAAATCTGCTAAAAACTCTACTTGAAAATTAAGTGAAAACTGAGCAAACATTAATACTCAAGTGAGTAGAAAATTCGTCTTGCCCGGGTGTCACTCTCCTCCCAGTACCCTGAGATTGGAACACTGGCAGTATGTGCCCTTATTAGTACCACGACGCTGTGTGCCGCCATTAACTACCCCGTCATTTAGTAAGGCTGACGCTGTGTGGCGTCATTAAGTAAGGCTGACGCTGTGTGGCGTCATTAAGCAAGGCTGACGCTGTGTGACGCCATTAAGTGAGGCTGACGCTGTGTGCCGTGATTAAGTAAGACTGACGCTGTGTGACGTCATTAAGTAAAGCTGACGCTGTGTGACGCCATTAAGTAAGGCTGACAATGTGTGCCGCCATTAAGTAAGGCTAACGCTGTGTGACGTCATTAAGTAAGGCTACCGTGGTGTGACGTCATTAAGTAAGGCTGACAATGTGTGCCGCCATTAAGTAAGGCTAACGCTGTGTGACGTCATTAAGTAAGGCTGCCGTGGTGTGACGTCATTAAGTAAGGCTGACGCTGAAAGCCGCCATTAAGTAAGGCTAACGCTGTGTGACGTCATTAAGTAAGGCTGACGCTGTGTGCCGCCATTAAGTAAGGCTGACAATGTGTTTCGCCATTAAGTAAGGCTGACGCTGTGTGCCGTCATTAAAGGGAATGGACCACTTTGTCGAAACTCTAAAAGGAACAGTTTCAGAACAAGAGAGGTCTGAAAATCAGGAAATAATATTTTTCTCCCACTTCCATACGCTAAAAGCAGAAATATCTCCTCTTTTCTAACAATTAGTGACGTCATCAAAATGACAGTTTCACTAATCAGTGAAATCTCAAATCTTGATCATAGACTCGCTGAAAAAGCCCATTCGCAGCATTTCCGCATGACACAATTTGTGTGCAGTACAGGAAGCACTGGTGCAAAACTGAACGTCAGATGTCGTTGCAGCAGCCTTGTTTATGATGAGTTCTAACAATAATTCACATACCTGATGTAAATAAACCATTTCAGAGTTGGATTTTGACAAAAACAATTGATACATGTTTGGACAAGTACAGGGGAGGAATGATGTGATGTGAGAAGCGTTATTAAGCGCAATTTGGCCCAACTGCGTATTGTACTGGACGTTAACGTGCCTGAGGTTGCTGGCCCACAGGCAGTTACATGCTGGCTTACTCGCTAGCATGGTATTTTCAGCGAGTGGGTGAGGCTGGGTGAGGCTCTGATGGGCTCACGACCAATCAGATTACTGCTACCATATGGAAGGTATTCCTTCAGGGTTTGAAATAAGCCAATAGGCCCCTTTACTTTGAACTTTAAAGCTGGCGGAAATTTTCTATCGAGAGCTTTGGGTGAAATCAAATATGCCAAAAGTGGTTTCTCAACACGCTCTACAAAACTGCTATCTCAGTTCCAAACCCATTATAAAAGTGGGACACTCTCTTCAAGTAAGGCTCATGTTGTGTGCTGCCATTAAGTAAGGCTGACGATGTGTGCCGTCATTAAGCAAGGCGCACATTGTGTGCTGCCATTAAGTAAGGCTGCCGTGGTGTGACGTCATTAATTAAGGCTGACGCTGTGTGCCGCCATTAAGTAAGGCTGACAATGTGTTTCGCCATTAACCCTCGCCCCACGGGGGCCATCGATGGCCCCCCTAAGGTTTTTCCGAGAAAGCAGAAAAACGACGAGGCGCAGCACCGCGGTTGAGGGCTCTACCTCTCACTGCATCATTTTCCCATCATCCCTAAAATTTTTACCCCGGGTCACCCAAGGTCAGGTCACCAGACGAGGTCAACCAAGGTCACCTCACTTCACTTTAGAGCTCTGTAAGAGCTACATTTCAAAGTCGATCGATTTGAAACTTCCTACACTTCATGACCCCTCCAGGGTCTACAAGGTGTATATCCGGGATTTTTCGATTTCGTGCCCTGAGGTCAGGTCACGAGGCGACCTCTCCCATTGGAAAAGCATGGGGAAAAGCTATTTCATGATATAAAAGCCACAAAAATGATTGCAAATACTCAGACTGCTCAGAACAACGTTTTTGGACACCCTTTCACGGATCCCAGGGGTCATATTTGCCCTTTGACTTTTCCAAGGTCATCCAAGGTCACCGGAGGTCAAAAACAGTATTTTGACAATAACTTTTGACCTAATTGAGCTAGAGCGGTGAAACAAACACCATCGTATTTGTCTTGTCACTGGCTTTCTTTTTATATACGGCAAGGTCACTTTTTGACCTTTCGTGACCTCAGGTCATATTAGGTCACGAGGTGACCTCTGGCGGTCAAACCACTGGCGGGAGGTCTTTACGTTCCACATAGCGGAAAAAGTACAGGCAATTTTCTATCAAATGTACTTTACCAGGTCTCAATAGCTCTAATGACATAAGAGTTATGCCCAGTTTGCTTAATCGTTGCATATTTGAGTGAAAATAGCCGATCTTGACCTAATTTGACCTCTGGAGGTCAAACCATTGACCTGAGCACTAAAACATGTGAAGTAATTTCTTACTGAATTCACGCGAGCTTTCTATTGCACTTTGCAGATTTGCGCTAACGCCCATATTTTCGGAGTTAGAGGGGGCCATCGATGGCCCCCCGGTGAGGCGAAGGTGGCGCCGGACCCCCGGTGGGGCGCGGGTTAAAGAAGGCTGACGCTGTGTGCCGCCATTAAGTAAGGCTGACGCTGTGTGCCGCAGGCATCGGGCAACACCACAGAGAGCAGTCGATTCGCGTCGTCACTGGACAACTCGGCTTCACCGACCGCACACGGCCAGAGCTACCGAGAAGGATCGCTGCCCAAGGTAGAGCGGTTGGTGGGGTGTATGAGTGGTCTCGGTGTTCTCTGCGTTATTGGCGATGTAAGGACATGCCTGGTCCGAGGTTGAGCCTCAGTCACATCTCATCAGTCGCAGATGTCTCAGCTGAAGCGGTAGTTCCAAGGTGCCCGGTCTTTTCTTCTTTATTGCGCGATGGCTCGAACCAGTGTTTTCTCGGGGCCGGGGTGGCCTAGTGGCTTCGTCGCCTGTTTTCGGATCGGATAGCATGGATTAACGTGGGTTCAATCCCCACGGCGGGAAACTGCCTTCCGTATCCGGATCTGACTCGGTGGAGAGGATCATTAAACACCTACACCAATGCTCCTTGTAATTGGTCGAGTGTGCCTGTTGGGAGTGGCTCTAAAAATCTGTGATTTTATCACCATTTTTCTGGTTTCTCAACGGCGAGATGGAGTTTCCTGGACCCCTGTCTTAGTCAGTCGTGTATACAAAAATCGGTGACGGGGCCCCTCTAGATCTGTGAGTAATCTCTAACGCATTCGTATTAGCCGGACGGCCCGTTCCCGCCCCATCCTTCTCCACAGTCGCTGCCACTGGCTATACGCCCTCACTGGTGCCCTCTCTCGACAGACGCCGCCGTCCAGTCACCGCCGTCGAGTGGAGTCGCTGGGCGGTACTCTGCCGCGCGCCTCCGCCGCCTCCGGCTCCTCCTCGGCAGGCGACCCGCAGCGGCGGGCGGTAGCCTTCGGTAAACAGGCGGCCACCGCTCGGCTCTGGGGCCGGGTGACGGGAAAGTATAGCTCGTCGGCGCCCAACTTAGGTGATGGAGAGGGGTGCAGGGGCGGTGCCGGGTGTGCAGTGTGGCGTGACTACCCCGAGCGAGCATGGCTGGGGACATACTCGCGCTGCTCGGCAGCGGTGCTTCTCTGCAGACTGAAGCACTGGACTTCAGCTACATAGTGCAAACTCACTTTTTGTACATTTATTTCAGCTTGCACTTGTGCGTTACTGTTCAAAGCAAAACCATTCATTTCGAGCAAATTGTGCGTTATAAATGCCTGTATTTGGCTGTGCACGAGAAAATCTGCTCTAAAGTGTGATAGCGTGGTTGAGTTTCTTCTTTTTCATTTGATAGTTGCGGCTCTTTTTTATCTTATTTGTTTGCAATTTTTACTTCCCTCTGCTGCAGGGGTGTAGCCAGGATTTCGCTCACGGGGGGCGCCCCGAAAAGGGCCCCTGCGACAGTCCAAAAGGGCCCTGATGGGTAAAAAGACCCTGCTTGTTACGGAATCGTGTCCTTCGGGGGCCCTCAGGGAGGGGGGCGGCTGTCCCTGCCGCCCCCCTTGGCTACGCCCCTGCTCTGCTGGGTAGCTACCATTTTGAACTCATCTCCTGTTCAAGCCCTACTGCGACCCTCGGAAATTCTGCTCTCAAGCTCTGACTGTATAAAATTGCCGCATGAACACACCAGTCTGCACCGTTGCGACTCCCAGCCGAGAACATCCCCAGGCGCACTTGGTACATCTGCAGTCGAGTTCAGCACTGCGGCGTTTTCTAGCTCAGTGATAAGCCACAGTCTGCACCTAGTAATCGCTTAGAGAGTGTGGGCTCTGTATATATTCGTAGCCGCACCAGACATACGTTATACCTACCTAGCTCTGGTGATCTAGCACTGCTTTAGCGGGTAGCACAATGCACTGGCCTTTGTAGATTTCAGTGAAGCGGGCGGAGGTGAGGTTTTTGTGTTGTTGTGCTGGAGTGTTCAGTGAGTGTATATTTGGTAAGGGTAAGGAAGGGCGCTATAGTTGTTATCTACTAGGCTGCTTGATTTTATGTAAATGAGCAAGCTGCTCGAAAGCAATTCCTGTGTCTCAAATGTGATGAACCCGCACCAAAGACCAGTCAGACTAAGGATATCGATAATTGGTGATTTATGCAGAACTGTATCTGGTTTTATAACGAATCAAATACAGTTGTGTGTAAGTCATCAAAGCTGGTGATATTTAGTCTCAAAGCGCTCGCTGTTTCTCTCTGCTTTTGGGTACGATATGTGTGCGCCATGCATGAATACTAACCAGGCATTGCTTTCAATGTATAACCAGTCAAAAGGATTGTATTTTGTGGTTTGGAATTTAAATTTGATTTCTTAAGTCGCAGCTTTGGTACTCGCATCCATCAAATGTGATCATCTGGTCCTTTTTGTTGGACTAACCAAACATATCGTGTCATACCTCGTTGTCATTATTTTTAACAATAGCGTAGCTTCCTTACAGGCGTTATTTTATGGCAGCCATTGCTATTGTCCAAGACCCCTGTTTCCAAATTCCTGTTCGCTTTTGAAGATTAGTTTGTAGTCGTCCTGTCCCGTCACATTTGCCAAACTGTGCAGCACTTCTGTGGAGTTCGCAAATCGTGCGGTAGATGTCTCTGGCGTGGTGGTGACGGCCTCTGTGGCGTTTCAGCCGACGCGGAGCTCTCGAACCCGAACAGCCCTACCGAGGAAGGACTCAACGGCCAGCCTTCCCCGCCAATGCAGCCGAAGAACAAGGGGTTCAAAAAGCTGTTCGGAAGGTGGGAGAACTACCACAATCGGAGATTTGGGTTTGGCGGGTTATAAATGGCATGCACCCATGTCTGTAAACATTCATTTTCGCCGTAGCATGAGGAATCGAGTGATTCATACAAATTGACCACCTTAACCCATTCAGACGTTAGAGCCAAGCAAATATTATATAACCCGTTACCTTCTTTGAACAGTCATGGAACATCATAGGAACATCAATATTTACCTGAGCTAAAAAAAGTGACTGAAGTAGTTTCTTCATCATTTGCTATGGGCTATCTTCTACCGTCCGCGTTTTTTTCACTATCCCTCATAGGAGCAGAGATCAATGGGGGGGGCTGTTCTAACCTCACCCCACCGGGCCGAAGGTGGATCCGAGGCCCACTGGGGCGGGTGTTAAAATCATACATCTCGCACAGATGATATCTGAGGTTGGGCCGACATTCTGAGATTTTTCTGCAGCTTCGAAGCTATATTCTTTACGCTGCTGATGTGGAACCTCCCGTCAACTATTTTTCATTAGAAAGTGCTGTGCGCAGCTTGAAATATCAACTTGCATGCTATAAGGGACGGTCCGCTGTACTGTACACTAGGGTGTTTCAGCCTACTATAGTAAAATTTTGTTTGTTTAGAACGAAGTCATATCGACTTTCCCCCAGCTCTATACGTAAAACTGAATCGATTGACACCCTTAAAAGCAAAATAAAAGGACATTTAGAGGTCGCGCACTTTATCGCCAAAAACCACTACACTTGAAAGAGGCGTATTCTTTCTTGGTGCGGTTGGGTAGAGCCCTCCGATGGAGTTCCACCACCCGGAGCAGGTACTGCTTCTGCTTCTCGTCCTTGACGAATCCGTTGAACCTCTTGATGAGGGCGATCTCCCTTTCCCGTTGTTTTTGTCTTGAGTCGAAAGTTAAAGTCGTTGTGGCGTCCCATTTGATATAATGATCCTTCCCATATGTAGAAGGAGTATCGCAGCAAATTCGACGCATATGTTCTAAATTCAACGTAAGAACACATTTTAAGCCACAGCAAACGATCAAACAATTACTGGTCAAGCCAAAGGACAGGATAGTAACCGGAAAAACCAGGCCCAGTATACAAGATGGAATGCAATGACTGTCCAAAAATATACATTTGAGAAAAAAGAATGATGGAAGTCCGGGAAGACGAACACCGAAAATCTCGACAAAAACTAATCCGAGGGTCAATTGACGAGAGAGCAGCGGAGGCCACAGCGGAACATTCATTCAAGAAGGATCATTATATCAAATGGGACGCCACAACGACTTAAACTTTCGACTCAAAACAATCCAAACCACCACGGAACCAAAAATAAATAGAAATATCGGTAAAGTTACCATCTTCTCTGGATTTTTGGACCTCTTAAAACGCCAGCCAAACAAGAGATTGAATTGAAAAAAACACGAGTTTAGAGCTAATAATTCTAAAATGATCCGTCATGCTTATAGCTAAGGTTGCTCTTTCAAAGTGTACCCAGTCTTCGTGTTTTTCGCTTAGTTAGGTTCATGTCATAGTGTTATCTTCATCTCCCTTGAAAACGGGGCGGGATGCTCCCGAAATCGGTCGGGTTTTATACTCAGGCTAGTCATTGTGCAGTAATAAATGTTTTACTTAATTTGAAGAATATTTCAGATGTGAAATAGAAAACAAAGCAAAAGAAAACGAGCACCAGTATCAGTGTGGAAATGTGTACATTCATAGGCGTAGGATTAGGGGGCAGGGGGCCATAGCCCCCAATATTCTTGATTCTTAACCCTTAATCCCATGGCGTTGACTGGAAAGAAATGACTTCCAAATGCACCTTGGCCTCCCCAATATTCTGGACGTTCCTACGCTTATGTGTACATTTGAATACATTTGATAAAAAGGTTGCCAAAGTGCGCGACCTCTAAATATAATCAAAATACATGGAAATTTCGCACAGAAGCTTGTAAGCAGATGAGGTTTGAGGGGAACATCGATATGCGCCGAAATATTGCATTTTGGAACAATGAAACACCCTACTGTACACTAGCCTGGTCCGGATTTAGGTTTTTTTCTTCAGAAAGTAACGGATCGTTGTTCATTAGATGCATTTTTTGGTGCTGATTACGATGCACTCATCAGAAATGCAATTTTCGAAAAACTTTTGGTGGCCCACTCGAGTTGAAGATTTTTCATTTTGCCCAATTTTCCACTTTTTGGCTCACCATCAACCCTTACTACCAACGAGGTGCAAAAATTGCACTGGGTTGGTAGTTTGGTTCATTGGTGTTCCATTTGCTTTGTTTTTGTTGTTATAACTTGCACACATAACGGTTATTTTTGCTTATTATCTCCGCTTTTAGTTGAGTTTGCACTGGCTCTCCATAGATGGCGCTAGCGGCGTGACATGGTAAGTGAATACTGATTTCCTCGGGGACCGGGAATATGAACAGTAACGTGAAAGGTGAGAAACAATTACGAATTGGATTGTATAAACGCACTTAAAGAGCTGTTTTCAAGCAGCACTGAAGTTGTTAACACTGTTTCTCAGGTATTTTAAGCATGCCATGTCCAAATATGCTGCTGCTGCTGAAGTCCCGACCATAACCCTTTATCAATAGACGCAGGAACCGTGGGGGCTGTGGTGGTGGCTGTTGCACCCAACTTTCAGAGTGTGGCAGCAGCTCCATCCCCCTCCCCCAGTTTCTCTATTAACATTTAAGTGATATGCCTAATCACCCCCGGCCATACCAACGCGGAAGTCCCTTCCTCCAACTTACACCTTTCCTCCGACTAAAATAGTCTCTCCGCCTATGCCTTCACCGACTGAATTCTTCCGTATTTGCGCCAAAAAGACTCTGCAGTAACCCTACTTTGACTGAAGAGAGAGGGCATCAGTTTTGAGGCTAGTGACGTCTAGCCCAGTCTCCTCTGACATATTTAGAGGTCGTTGTGGCCCAGAGGAGAATTATATGTTTTACGTATACGGATAGGATTGATAATTTTTAACGTTGTGGTCCAGCAGAAAAAATCGACCGGTTTGGCATTATGCAAACATTTTATTACAAACATGATATTGGTCACCAGGTTTTAAGGACCGAAGAAAATATGTTGTATGAAATCCTAAAATTTCCAACGACTTCCAACGACTAGACATCTTGCACTAGTTGCATTGAATAATTCACATACCGGCATAATCCAACTTCTACGTTATGTTCTCCTTGCAGTTTTATGTTTCCTCTGAACAAAATTCAACATGGACGGACGGTAATATTTTCAAAAAACAAAAGAGCCTGACCGTGGGTTGGTATGTCATAGGGCACCTTGTTATGACAAGAATTAGACTCATGGAGGAGCAAAGCAAAGATGAGTGCCATATTCTTATGAAAGTATCAATAACAGGGTAACGGCTGAGATTATGGATGTATGTGCAAGCGTATCACTGCCTACACGTGCAAAATAGGCCGTGCTGAAGGAACTAAGAGGGCTTTAGAAAGAAAGAGAGACAAAAAAGAAGCATGTAAACAGGTTTGGCAAGCGAGCTGCTACATCAACTGCTGCGATGGATTCGCTGATTGATATCAGCAGCCGAGAACGTGAGCCTGAACTAGTAGAAGACAGTGTATCTGGCCGACCAGCCAAGTGCCAGACGTATTCAGACAGGCAGCCTCGATCAGGAAACCACAGCGCGATGGCAGAGGAGAGCTCAGCGAGCGGGTCGAGCAGTCATAAGAGGAGCAGCCGTCACCTCCCCGAGTCAACAGGCGACGGCCGAGACAGCAAACACGCCTGTGGAAACTGGTGTTTCAGGTAGCGCTATCATCTGCTAAGCTATAATGACTTGGTAATCCTGATCAAAGGGATATTATCTGTGTATGAACAATGCTATTATCAGAAACCAGTCTGCTCATAAATCCTATCAAAACACCCACAAGCTATATATTTATAAATTTTTTTAAACACTGCCCAAGTCGTTCACAGTTCATAAATCACAAACCACAAGGAAGGATAGGCCGTAGAAGAACGACAAGTAATGCCTACCATTTTTTATGTTTTATGAGTTATGGAACCGTAAGGAAGGATAAGAGAAGGACAAGCAATACGTACCATGTCTTTTGGTTTATGAGCTATTGACAGTGAACGACTTGGACAGTGTTTTGAAAAATATATGTACATATAGCTTGTGGGTGTTTTGTTAGAACTGATGAGCAGACTGGTTTTGAAAATAGCATTGCTCATACACAGATAATATCCCTTTGATCGGGATTACCGAATCATTATAGCTTAGCAGATGATAGCGTTACCTGAAACACCAGTTTCCACAGGCGTGTTTGCTGTCTCGGCCGTCGCCTGTTGACTCGGGGAGGTGACGGCTGCTCCTCTCATGACTGCTCGACCCGCTCGCTGAGCTCTCCTCTGCCATCGTGCTGTGGTTTCCTGATCGAGGCTGTCTGTCTGAAGACGTCTGGCACTTGGCTGGTCGGCCAGAAACACTGTCTTCTGCTAGTCCAGGCTCAAGTTCTCGGCTGCTGGTATCAAACAGTGAATCCATCGCAGCAGTTGGTATAGCAGCTCGCTTGCCAAACTTGTTCGCATGCTTCTTTTTGTACTCTTTCTTTCCAAAGCCCTTTTAGTTCCTTCAGTATGGCCTGATTTGCACGTGTATGGAGTGATACGCTGGCACACACATCCATAACCCCTGCTGTTACCCTGTTCTTCCATTCTTCCATAGGAATATGACACTCATCTTTGCTCCGCTCCTCCATGAGTTCAATTCTTGTCATAAGAAGGCGCCCTATGATATACAAAACTCACGGTAAGACTCCTTTATTTCTTGCAGATATAACCGTCCCTCCATTTTCAATTTCTATCAGAGAACTGAAAGGAAAAGATAACGTAAGCACTTAGATTATGCCGATGATTATCGATTATCATTTGATTATAGATTATTATCCAATGCAGCTAGTGCAAGGTGCGGAAACGTTGGAAAGCTTATTTTGTGATTTCATACAACATGTTTTCTTCAGTCCTTAAAACCTGATGACCAATGCTGATGCCCTCTCTCTTCAGTCAAAGTAGGGCTGCTGCAGAGTCTTTCTGGCGCAAATACGGAAGAATTCAGTCGGTGAAGGCATAGGTGGAGAGACTATTTTAGTCGGAGGAAAGGTGTAAGTTGGAGGAAGGGGCTTCCACGTTGGTATGGCCGGGGGTGATTAGGCATATCACTTAAATGTTAATAGAGAAGTTCCAGAATCGGCTCAAACTGGGGGGCGGGGTTAGAGCTGCTGCCACACTCTGAAAGTTGGGTGCAACAGCCACCACCACAGCCCCCACGGTTCCTGCGTCTATTGGTAAAGGGTTATGGTCGGGACTTTAGCAGCAGCAGCATATTTGGACATGGCATGCTTAAAATACCTGAGAAACAGTGTTAACAACTTCAGTGCTGCTTGAAAACAGCTCTTTAAGTGCGTTTATACAATCCAATTCGCAATTGTTCCTCACCTTTCACGTTGCTGTTCATATTCCCGGTCCCCGAGGAAATCAGTATTCACTTACCATGTCACGCCGCTAGCGCCATCTATGGAGAGCCAGTGCAAGCTCAACTAAAAGCGGATATGATAAGCAAAAATAACCGTCATGTGTGCAAGTTATAACAACAAAAACAAAGCGAATGGGACACCAATGAACCAAACTACCAACCTAGTGCAATTTTTACACCTCGTTGGTAATATGGGTTGATGGTGAGCCAAAAAGTGGAAAATTGGGCAAAATGAAAAAAACTTCAACTCGAGTGGGCCACCAAAAGTTTTTCGAAAATTGCATTTCTGATGAGCGCATCGTTATCAGCATCAAAAAATGCATCTAATGAACAACGATCCGTTACTTTCTGAAGAAAAAAACCTAAATCCGGACCAGGCTACTGTACACCCACGCCGTGTCAGGCCGTGGCATCGTGAGTAATGGCCTCACTACCCGGTGTCGTGCTCCCATAATGAAGCGCACTCGCGCCGTGTCGTGTCGGAGAGTGGGCGCGTGTGATGACGGTGTGTGACGTCAGGATGAAGCGGAGCAACTCGGGCAGTCTGGAGCCGGAGATTCCAGACGGAGGAGAGTTCCGACGCGGAGGTACCCGCGCCACAGCCGGACCGCGACTGGGCTGGAGCGGCGGCGAGAAGGCACGCGACGAGGAGTAAGTCATGGAGGGGTGGAACAGGAGGAGTCGTGACATACCCTGCGGGAATTGTCTTTCGTTAAATGCATAAGAAGTAAGGACTGATCCTTCGCAGAGGCTGCTACGAGCATTAGCAGGGGCCCCCGATTTGGATGGAATTCACCAGTGCTACCGCCCCATTTTTTATTAAAGGTAGAGGATCACGATAGTGGCAAATTCATGGTAATGAAAAACCTTGTTAAACGTTTGAGTTGGGTGGAATCTTTCTGGTGCTTAGGAGGCAAGTCTTCCCTGGTATTTTCGAAGTTATCTTTAGGTTATTTCGGAGAGCTCCCCTTTGTGGCTGTCCTTTTGATGACACGTTAGCCACTGACCTTGCCTGCACCTGACCACGTGACCCCCGCAGCCGGCTGTGGCGCCCTCTGGCTGACTGGGACACGGACACCGTGGTCAGCTGGTTCCACGAGATGGGTCTGAGCGCGTACACGGCGGAGGTGCGCCGCTGGGTCCGCTCCGGAGACCACCTGCTGCGCGCCACCGCCGCCGACCTGGAGAAGGAGCTGGCACTCAAGGTCAGACTGTGTGTGGCCACGCGTCAGGCAGCGATGGAGTAGTTGGTCACGCACTGACTGGGAAGGCGAGAAATAGCGAGGGTACATTGGCGTGCTGCTTGATACTATTTGGTGATTAGTCAGTGTGTGCAGTTGCTACTCTGTGTTTGAGTCACTTGATCAGCTCTCAGAATAGCGTATTTCGTTAGTTCACGTTGTTTATAGTTGTTGAGGGAAAAATAGTAGGGATTCAAAGTTTTTTTTTTGCGAAAACAACATTTTTGTCGGATATATGTTTTTTGTGCAACTACGATGTGTCATGCTGGTTGATACATTTTAAACCTACTGACCATCATTTACATCGCTTCCATGGGATGCAGTCTAACGTTGTTCCCCTGCTCATCTCTCCTCTGCTGTGAGTCTGACCCCATCGGTCCATCTCCAGCACCCTCTGCACCGCAAGAAGGTGTTGCTGGCCCTGAGCGCCGCCGGCTCCGGAGTCGACGACCCGCCCGGCCACATAGACCACAACTTCGTGATGCGCTGGCTGGACGATGTCGGGCTGCCTCAGTACAAGGACGCCTTCCTGGAGGCGCGGGTCGATGGTCGCGTGCTGAACCAGCTGACCTTGGACGACCTTCACACGCTCAAGGTCACCAACCTGCTGCACGCGCTCAGCCTCAAGCGTGGCATTCAGGTGAGTGCAGACACTGATGTGGACATAATTACGGCTGACTTTCGATAGCATGTGTGGGAATAACCTGACGGTGTCTCATAAAGCGCAAAAGTAATTTATCTGGATGCTATCAATATCGTAAATGTATGGCTTGCTTAAAGCTATGTTCATTGCGCTTAGTCGGGAGCTTTATGTACCGTCCTCTCTCAAGTCAAGTAGACATGATTAACCTTCAAATCATATACTATGTGCCAGTCCAGTTTGTTGTTGTCCAGCATTGACGTGAGCCGGTACCGCTGTGTGTGCCGGGCGCAGGTGCTGCGTCTGAACGGGTTCTCGCCGGCGTGCCTGCGCCGCCGCTCCACGCCGGACGAGCCGCGCAGCCCGGAGCCGTCCCAGGTGGCGCTGTGGACCAATCACCGGGTCATGGAGTGGCTGAGGGAGGTCGACCTCGCCGAGTACGCGCCCAACATGCGCGGCTCAGGTCAGCCGGGCGCCGCAGATCAGGGGCTACCACCAGGAGCTGGTGCATCCTATGGAGTTAGAACTTGTGTCCAAGAAAATGTTGATGAACTCTTGCCGGTTTTGGGGAATTGTATGCACTTTCATGGGATTTTAACTGGGATATCAGTCTTGGAGCGTGCTGAAAACCTTTGGTTTTATCAATCGCTAGTCGAAACTCACCAATTGTGAAGTACTATGCCTCCCCTGGGTAGACATCCTTATCTCCCCCACCTCCCTTCTTTCCATTGCGTGGTGTTTGTCTGTGCGCCGGTTGAACCCAGAATTTTGGGCACGTGGCCGAGAACTCTGCAATGAAAATATTTGTTTCTCCGCGTACGGTGTGATTTGGGCCAACGCAATATTCATTAGGGGTTTCCATACGCTCTGCAAGATTGTTCACTCGGTTCAAATTCCCCGAGCAATGTGCTGTATTCCCTTTAAAATGAATAGTACGTATGCCTTTAAGGTCCATCATGTTTCTTCAAAATCTCGTAAATTTTGGCCTCAGATTGAGTGCACCACGTTTGTTCAGTTGTTGACCGTTGCTTTTTTCGCGGAAGGTGAACATCATTTATCTCTGTTGTGATTTATTTCTGCGAGATGAGGATCACCGTTTTATCGGATCAACTGAGATAGAATGGTGATTTTCTCGAACCGTAAACCTGTAAGCTATCCTGAGGCGGCGTCCCTGACGTCGGGTCGGCAGGCGTGCACGGCGCGTTGATCGTGCTGGAGCCGCGCTTCACCGGGGAGCTGATGGCCTCGGTGCTCTCCATACCCGCCAGCAAGTCGCTGCTGCGGAGGCACCTCTTCACCAGGTGAGGGTGACGAGCACCCCATCAGTTCTCCCATTCCTGCCTTCACCAGGCGAGGGTGACGAGCACCCCATCAGTTCTCCCATTCCTGCCTTCACCAGGCGAGGGTGACGAGCACCCCATCAGTTCTCCCATTCCTGCCTTCACCAGGTGAGGGTGACGAGCACCCCATCAGTTCTCCCATTCCTGCCTTCACCAGGTGAGAGTGGCAAGGGCCCCCCTTAGTTCTCCCGTACCCAGAGTCACCAGGTGAGGGTTACCAGCACCCCCTCAGTTCTTCCATTCCCGAAGGAAACTCCCTGCCCCGGCAAGGACGGAGTGGAAGCCTGGTTCTCCAAAAAACATTAGGAGACATGTGCTTGCCGGGTAACATTGGGAGACATTTTAACTGGGTGATACAATGGATAGAAATTCTCGTGGTAATATTGAGCTGGAAATGTGAGTTGGGCCACTATAGCAAGAACGATGCACTAGGCGAGACAATTGTTTGTGAGGCCAGTACCTGTTCTGCTGGTGAAATCGAGGACTAGCTGTTAATCAGGTGAGACTGATGAGGCCTCCCAGCAAGGCTTGATTGTCGGTCCCTTTCCATGGGGGTCTGGGAACACGCCGGTAAGGCGGGCGTGGGGGCCAAGCTGGACGAGCCAGCCTGTCGCCTCGAGCGGCGAGAGAGACGCGACCACGAGGGGGAGTTCACAGCACGACTGTTTCCAGTGTCCGTGCGTGAGCTGAGTTGAACTAAGTGTGTAACTCAAAATGTGCTCACTGCTAGTTTAGAAAGGCGGCCTCTTGACTGGCTTGCCTTTGAATACAGCATCAGCGTTTGTGAATTCGTAAGCCTCCTCTCACTTTTTCGTTAGTTTGATGGGGACCACGGTACCCGTTATGCCTTTAAGGTCCAAAAGTGTTTCTTTGATGCTTTTATGATACCGATGGCGTCTGCTGAACCAGCCGTTTTTGATGTCAGATTTAACGAGTTGGTGGGTGCGGAAATTCTGAGAGAGAAGCGCGAGGTGGAAGATAACCAGACCATCATGCCGCTCCGTACCGACTCCAAAGTCAAGGTAGGCACGGAGACTTGCCCCCTGCTGAGCAAGGAAATGTGTGAGCTGACGCTAATGGGGTTGTTTTTACAGAAGCGGGGCATTTATGACAGCAATTACCTACGATGGTCAGGTTTTTTTCTGTGTGCGTGTGTGTTCTGGTAGAGTACCGGTTTCTGGCGTTTCTCTCAATAATATCTCTCCAAGGTCTCGCTTCTTTGCTAAACCATGTTCTATTGACGTTCACTCCATTGTGACGCATCGCACCTCCGACTCTGAACCCTTCATTGGTCGTGTTTCACTGCACAGCTGCACAAGCGAGGTCAGTTCACACTGAAGCGAAGGAAGGGCAAGGCGGAGTTGGACGCCGACGACTTCCTGTGTCCCGTGGACGTGCAGAGTTCCCCACTCTCATCTCCCGACGTCTCCCACTCCAATCAGGTGAGAGAGAGAGAGAGAGAGAGAGAGAGAGAGAGAGAACAGAGACAGAGACAGAGACAGAGACAGAGAGACAGAGAGACAGAGAGACAGAGAGACAGAGAGACAGAGAGAGTTTTGCCGACGTACAGTTCTGGTCTTCATGAATTACTGTAGGGTATTCTGTGGTTCAACTCCCGTAGATTTACAAAAATCCAAGTCGTTATCTTCTAGATTTGGCACACCCTTTTTGTGCTGGGTGGCCTTTTAAGTTAGGATTTGCCCTCTCTCGGATGGTTTTCCTTGAACTCTGCCTCTAAATTACCTTCAACATATCCCACCAATACTGGCAAAGATAAAGCCGGGTCGCACGACCAGCACTCTCGCATTACCACAAGGTCTGCGACCTTTGTTTTGTAAATATCCCGCTGGATGACGCCACCGTCTCCCCTCTCCGCGCAGAAGCCCGTGTCGTATTTCGGCGTGACCGGCACCCGGCCGTGAACGGTAACCGCGTGAGCTGGTGCCTCCGCCCGTTTGTCCGTTCACAGCGGGGCCCGCTTGTCCAGGGTGCACCGTACTGTGCAGCTGGTTTTCTGTTGGTTTCAGCTCTCTGTGTGTGTGGATTTCTGGCCTGGTTTGGCATTCGCTATTTTTGCGTTGGTGTGTGGTGAACCCCGGCATGGTGGTTTGGTTTGGTTTGTTTCGTTTCGTTTGGTCGGTTTGTGTTCTTACTTTTGCATTAGATATATAGCTCAGTAGTCCACTTCGCTCTGCAATTGTTTTTTGCCTATATGAGCGTGTGATTTGCGATTGTATTTCTTCTTGATTTTTGTTCTTACCTCTCTGCTTCGTATCGTGTGAATCTTCATAGCGGGCCATTTAATATCTCCGTATTTTCTTCTCTGCCCTGGCTTGTATAGCTGTAGTATAGTACCCCCAACTGACACTGTGCCTCTTCCTCTCGGGTTACCTAGTGGTCTCGCCGGTCGTCGGTTTCTAAGTCCTGCCATGTGTTGTAGAGCGACGGCCGGAGTCAGGTACGCCGCATGTGTACGGCTAACGCCCACATAACCACACACACGCAACACGAACAGGGAGCGGGCGACACACATGCACCCACAGAGTGAAGTGGTAGACTCCACTAGCCGTATTATTAACGCCAGCGACATGACTGGCTGGTGTCGGAAGTGATCGATGATTCATTTATTGGATGCTGATTTTTCATTGCTGCAACAAGTTGCCCGATGCCATGGATGTGCGCTCAAAGATCTGCACTCCTGTGGCTCATTTGGAGGCTATTACCCGTTTCCCGTCCTAATATGGAACTCCATTTCTTGTTGCACTCATATCTTTTCTAAAAATATTGCCTTTCGCCAGCCCTCCCATATGCTGTCAATGTTCAGTGGGAATGTGGGAATGTTCAGGGTTCATGTTGTCTTCAGTGGGAAACGCACAGGATAATGCGAGTAAAACAAGATCAACCTCGGTTAGTGCCGACTGAGCACGTTGGGAAAACCTGAGGTAAAGAGTGTTCAAACATCCCCCACTGGGGTAAGGGTTAACCCCTCTATCGGAGATGTTGTACACCCTTGCGCTACGGAGGTCGATTTGACCCCCAGCAGTTTGAATACTAAGAAATAGAAATGCAGCAAGTTACAGTGTGTTGCTTTTAACTGCAGATCTCCAATGGTATGCAGTATTTGATCCCAAGTCAATTGGCGACCCTGGCAGGGCACATGTAGGGTCCGAAATTACGCATTATTATTATTAGTTATTAATGTAAAACAGTCACGATGCGCTTTCGTGCTAAGTCCTGGGAACTGAACAACACAGAAGCGTGTTAAAGACATTTGTAATGTTCTGTGCGTGCAATGACTTGACAAAAATAATAACAGGTGGCATTTACAAGCCAATGTAACTCCACCAAATTTGGATACCAGTGAGCAACTGCAGTATGAGCAAAACTGTTTTCAATGCGCTTGAATGTTCCTAAATATACTGCAGAATGTCAAATAAGGTCATTTCAGGTCACTAACCGTGGCTCCCATTGAGAGGTCAAAGGTCAATGAGCCAGCCGACTAAAAGTCAAACAAGGCACCTGGCCTTGAATGTCCCTTACCATTGCAATCCAACATACGTTTGTGTATACTGTCAGCATCAGTTTCCGAGCACATGGATGGATGGATGATTAGTATCCATGTTTATGTGAGGTACATTGACGACACATATTGTGAGATAACAGACACCACTCGCTGAGCACATTGAAGGAACGTCTGGAGAGAGTGCCAACACTCAGTTTCACCACGGAAGAGAGCGTTGACAACAGGATCCCTTTCCTAGATGTCGACGTCGATGTCTCCGGGGTACGGTTTGTAACAAAAGTGTATCGGAAGCCGACCAATACTGGCCAGTGCCTAAACGGACGTAGCGAATGCCCGAAGCGCTACAAACAAAGCGTCATTAAAGCGTACATCCACCGGGCTTTAACACACTGCTCCTCCTGGGAGCTGGTACACCAGGAGTTGAATGGAGTGAAGAGCATCCTAATTAACAATGACTATGGTTTGAATGACATCGAAGACGTGATCTCCAAAGAAATGAACAAAACTTGTACGAAACCACCAACGAAGGAAGTCCCATCAGGAACCATACACCAACTGTTCTACCAAAACTCGAATTCCACAGCGTACAAAAAGGATGAAAAAGTGATCACAACAATCATCAAGAAGAACATTATCCCAAAACCAGCCGAGGATTCAATACACCTATCTACTACAAGAACCGGAAAACATCAAGCCTTGTAATGAAAAACAACTTATCTAACGACCCTTCAGACCTCAAAGCCACCAATGTAGTTTACCAGTTCGATTGCAAACATGGCGACTGTGCGCGCCGAGCGGACTGCTGCTACAGCGGGTACACTACTACGACTCTCTCCAGAAGAATAACATGCCAACTGCAGCAAGGCGCCCTCCTGAACCATCTGAGGACGACCCACAACCTTGAGCTCACGAGGGATGAGGCCGTCCAAAAAACATCTATAGTGGCCCGAGCGCACAGTAGGCGAAAACTTAAAGCGTTAGAAGCCGTGTTTATCCGAGATATTAACCTCAAGATTAATATCCAGATAAATCTAGTTTCCCACCTCACACTATATGATAGTGCCCCCCGCGTTTATGATGATCGTTGTTTATAGTGATGTGATTTACCCAAGCTGTGTAACTTTTGTAAGTGTATTGAGTAATCATTGAAAGGAATTTCCAGGGTATGAACTTTCGCGATCTGGAGTGCCCTTGTAAAGTAAGCATTTCCTTGCAGTTTTAAATTTAACTTTTAGTGAAGCCAAACTAATCTATAGAATACCTCAGCTCAGTTTTACCAATGAACCGACCCGATGCGAAGTGTTAGGATTGCTAATGTTGTTTATTTAAGGTATAGTGAGTGTATGATGATAAGTAATATGTATTGATTATGCCCAATGATGCCATCTGGAACGGTGAAACGTTGCGAAACAATGAGGTTTTTGGAGAAGTTTTAAAGGGTCTACAACGTAGTGAAAGGAAAACTATCTATCGAATCCTTACATAAAAATATTACTCAAGCTCCATTTGCCGTCATATTAAATGAACTCTGTATTAAGGAAAACCTGCTCCCAATATACACGAATATATGTATGTGTGTATACATATTTTCAATGCTGTTTAGGCGGAGAATGTACCGCGGAATGACCTGGTGTTTCCCTAATCTGGCATGACCCATAGTTGAAATTCGGTTAAATAGTGTAATATTGAACTTGGCTCCCAAATCCCAGGCGGCATTACGCTGAATGAAACGGTTGGAGTTGTACGTGCTGATTTTCAAACAGACGCGGAAAACAATATTTTCAAAAACATAAGTTTTCTGCAATTCTGAAAAAATATGGAAGGATAAATCAACCAAAAAAGTAAATAAATCAACCCCCTCCCCACAGAGCGAGCTTCATAATGTTCCCACCTGCCACAGTCACAGTCAAGAAAATAATCACACTTCACCTCTCACAGACATCTATCAGCACTTATCCCTCGTATCAACGCTCATTTAATGAATGAACGCATGAAAGGTTGTGGTTCCCCTGGGAGGGCTCCTTTAACTATGGTCTTCGCTCTCCCGGAACTTACTCAGTTTATGGGTGCCTACAAAAGACAGTCGTTCCCCCTAACCTTACTGCTACTGACCTACCCTGCGAAGGACCTGTTCTCTTCGTTACCGGAGCTCAAGAGGCTTGCCAATGCCGGGTTTTGGTGTTTGTTTTGCTAATGAGTGCTGCTTAAATCCCGTCCTTTGGCTTATATTTTCTCTCCGTGTTACCGATAAAAAATAGTACAACTTCGCAATGTGCTTCTGAGTGGTTATCCCCATCTGTGTTCAGATAACAAAGCTAAAACATTGTTGCTAACTCTGTATCTGCCACCTATCTTGTATAATCCACCAATGACAGTGAGGCTTTCCCGGAAATATGAGTCTAGCTGCGCAGGAGCAGGACCATCACAGTCACCCGCTGCCTTAAGACTGGGGAACATGTGATCGTTAGTAACTGATCCCAGTCCGCCCCGACCAGCTCGGCTGACGTCACCGCCGCTGTCGTGTTTCAGAATCCGCTGGAGCTGTCGCTGGTCGAGCTGCGCACCAGTGACGTATGATGTGACATCACTGGATCTCTGTAGAACTCGTCCGGAGTGCCTCACCGGCCGCCGCAGACGACGCATTCACATCACGAAGGACACAGCGGTTGCGCCGTTATGGGCGGCGGAGGTGCGGCCTTTTTATGGCAGCATCATCTCTATTGCGCAGTCGGGCCCACGTCTGTACTGAAGTGCCGCGTGACAACGAGTTGTTTTGCTGAATAGGGTTTTATTTGGAGACTGTACCGTTTCAGGACCAACCGTTGGTAGTGCGGTCGAGTCTGCTTCGCTTTTCGAACAAAAAAATAGGCGCACTGCAAGTCAACTACCCTTTTTTGGAGTGTTGTGTGTTTTGTTGACGACATCGGATTGCGTGACTTTCGACCAGAAAGTTGCACCAATCCTGGTTGTGTATGACGGAGAAAATGTCACAGCATTCGAACTGGGCGCTTAATTCAGGTTTACGTCAACGATGGTGCTAAATACCAACCTGCGAATCGTGCGATCCAGAGGAGAACCAGTTGTAAATATGAATTTTTCTGCTCTTTTTGGGTAGTTTTTTTCGTGCTGGGAACATCAGATTATTGTTTTTTTCAGGAATTAAGATAACTGCTCTTTTTGCCAGAAACATATGGAACTATTGTGCCTTTCGCGGTTTTCTTCTGGAACACCTGTGGTGCTGTAAATATTGAGTAGTGGTCGTACGCCAAATTGTTGTGCCTTTTGCCGTATGTGTGGGCAGTGTGTTCTTTTAAGATACTGCTGTATTTTTATAAACGCTGCGTGAATTGGCAATGTATGAATGGAAGTTTCGAGAATACCGAACAAATGTAAAGTCTCTCTTCCCATGTCAGTGAAGAGATGACTTTTGGAACTTATAGTCTGTAAAGTCTTTTTCTTTACTACCCTGTACTTATGCAGAGGTCATGAAGTCGTATTTTTGTTTCATTGCTTGAAAGTTTGGAGGAAAATATTGCCACTGGTATTTTGTATATAACGTCATTGGCTGAAATTGCACAAGGGTGCGTTGTCTCAGTTAATACTTCCATTTTCCGGGCTCATGACTTCTTTAGAAGTTTTTCGTTTGGCGTTCACGTTGGTATAGTGCCTACGCGGTAACATCCAGTGCACCAGGGAAGAGATCGTCGTACAATGTAGTGCCTCTGACTGGAATGATTTTATAGTTGACAGCGTCGCGCCACATTTAGCGCCAGCCACGATGTTGGTAGGGCTGATGTGGAACTAGGTGCTGTCTCCCGTACCGTGCGATTCAGGTGGTTCTTTAATGGGGCATTCATGGTACGTCGGGGAGAATCCGCGGATTAAGACTGAGAGAGAGTACTGTCTACACAGTGCTGGTCCTCTGGCTGGGCCGTACCAATTAGAAATGACTGCTTAATGCGGCGGTTCAGAGACTTAGCGGCCCTCCGGAACGTGCGGTTCCCTTCAGTCTGAGTGTGTGGACATTTTCATTAGAGCTATGTGTGGTGTCGAGCTGTGGATGAGAAGTTAAGCCTTGGCAACTGCCCGACACCCCATCGTCTGCCTTCGAAAGTGCCCGAACATCTTGTGTGTGGACTCAGCTGTGAATTGTCTCGAACCGGTGAAGTCTGAATGTCCTTCACGTATGAGCTGCCAACAACCACTGGTCAGATGCCGGCCTTTGTATCATCTCTCATCAACTGCGCGTGCCTGTGACCGCGTGCGTTTTTGCGGTGCACACCTCCGCTCGGGGTATGCTCGCCAGTGTGTCTGCTTGTCAGTACGCGGTCTGTCCTGGCCGCGTGCAGTCGTCAATACACGTCTGGGTCGCCTGGCAGCTGATTGGTCAGAGCCGGCGGCGCCGCGGCAGCCAATCGTACGTCTGTTTACTCACCTAACGAGGGGCCGACTAACCGTATTACAGGTCCCGGCCGGCGCCGGCAGGGAACGGCCGCACCCGGCCTGGCCAGAATCCTCTTTCATTTACTGTTGATTAAAGCAGTTGTTTTGCCCGTTCAAATCCCGTTTTGTTATTTTTCCGGCAGAGGCTTATAAGTGCGCGTTGCATTTTATGTCTCTTTACTGAGAGAAGTGCTGGTTAAAGGTTAAAAAGTAAAATGAAAAAAACGTGCGTGCAAACTGATGCATGACGTCGATCCCAGCCGGAGAAGTTCTTACACATGTGACATCCCAAGAATCACGAGCCTAGGCCGTACGAGGTTTGAAAGTTTCCGCAGAGTTCAAGCCAACTCAGAAGTTTTGTTCAGGTTTATTGTTGCCTATGCATCGAAACTTATTAAATAGGAAGCATGCAGGGGGGATCCAGGGGGAGGGGGAAAGGTATTTACAGCCTCCCCGCCCAAACTGAAAATCTCAGGGCAAAACTGTCTTAAACCCCCCCCCAGCTGGCGACATCCTTTTTGCCCTGACTCTTTTTTAGTTCATGAGCAGGGTTTTGGTGCTTCAACTCTCAATTTCAAACAGAACCAGTCAACCTCAGTGTAAACCTACCGGCTACACCCGCCACTGGGAATATCGCTGAGCCTGAGCGCAGGGTGAGGTACCAGCGGTACCTGCTTAGTCGAGTGGCAGCTGCAGTGTCACATTCCACCCCAAACAAGTAATTGTAATTCCACATAACTTCATACAGAGATCTCTTCAAGAAAAATGACAGGAAAATCAGGATAGGATCGAGAAAAATCATATATTGAGCATAGTCTGAGCAAGCATGGCAATCAGAACGCGATTCCCATTTTGCCCTTGTATTTCGCTCTGTAAAGACCCGCACTGGAGAGAGGTCTGACACTAACGCGCACTGGAGAGGAGGGTGCCTGAAAGGCCCCTGAGATGTCGGGAACTAAGAGGCTTAGAAAAACGCCGTTGGGGGGGGCTATGGTGATCTACATAATAATCAGTTTTCATTGACCTGGGGCAATATCTTGAATGTCAGACGAGGTCATAATAGTCATATGTTGTCCTATTGACTGAGCTGAGGACCTATTGGGAAATGCCGTAATTATGCGAAAAAACAGGAATATGCTAAAGGTGGACCAGAGTTATAGAGGAGAGATCGCAAAGAAACTTGCTTAAAATTTAGAGGTCAAGGTCATTCAAGGTCATTGACCTTTGACGTCACAATATGGCATACTACCTACAATGTAGACCATAACTAGCACTTAAACATGTGTTGGGCGGGAAATGAGGATTAACCTTTACCCATGACCTATGGTCTTGACCTTTACATTGAGATACCTTAACTATGATATCATAACATAGTATACGTCAGACTGGGCAACGCAATTTGACCAGAAGCACTGGGCTAATAACATTGAAAGTGCTGGTATGACCTTGACCTGTGACCTTGACCGTCATGTGAGGTGACATTGACATATATTCCCGTTTAATTGGCGTTTTAACGTCACCACTCGGTCTGGAATGCAAGCGAAATGGTCCGACCACGCGATTGTGGCGATCTCGAAATGCAGGGCTGACTTTGAAAGCCTATAAGTCGAAAAAAATTTCGACCGATGTTCAAAATTCTTTCACCAATAGACGCGTCCCTAAATTCTCTCAAATATGACTTAGTCTCGTTTTTCGGCTACGAGTGGTTCTCCGGCCACCTCAGAAAATAAGTGGGGACCTCCTAGCCCCCCTTCCCCTTCAGTGCGCGTGCTCTCATTCTCTTGAACCGCGGTGTTCATTTCACCGTGGGTTCTATTCCCAGGCTCAGTGTAAATGTATTGCAGCCCACGCCCAGGCCGTCCCAGTGCGCCGTGGGCCTTTGGAGCAGCTCCCACACCCGACCTTTGTCACCGCGCCGGCCGGCACCGCGCTCAATAAAGCGCCGCCGCGCTGCCCGCGCCATGCACCATACTCAGTACCATGGAGAGGCGTCGGCTAGGGGCGGTCTGTGGGCTCCGCTCACTGCCAAGCTTTGCTTCAAATAAAGATAACAGCCCTGCCTTAGTTAATATATAGGTACCCCTCAAAACATGTTTTTGGAATAAGAAAATTTTGGAGGTTTTGGTGTGAGGGCTTTTACACCTCTACATGACAGCGCGTTCCCAGGCTGAGAGAAGCAGGTGGCTGCCATTTCCCCCTCTCTGGCATTGTTGTGACGCTGGGAAGCTGCGGACCAGAAAAGGCATTGCCGCAGGGGATGAACACCAGATCGCATGCTGACAGCGGGAGGGGGGAGGCAGTCAATCAGACCTCGATTAGGGCGACTAGATGGGTGAGAGTAAAGAACCTGTTTCTGAGGGTATTTAGGGTATCCATCCTAACATTTCACAATTATCATTAAGCGTAAAAGTGTCCGTGAGAATACGATTTTTCTCACCATGCCCGTCGCCGATGTTACGGTCACAACCCTCCTCAATGCGGGCTGGTGGTGGGGGTATTCTCCCTTGTTTGTCTCATTTCGTGTGAAAGCACGAACACAATTTTGGATGGCATTACAACTTTTGATGGACAGAAGAGAGATGAAAACAATCATTCTTAGGTTTTCAATATTAAGGCCACCAAAGCAAAATTGAATTTCCCTAGGATCATCTGCAACAGGCACTAGATATGTTTGCATATGCCTAGATTCTAATCATTAAGATGTTAAAATAGCCAAAGTAAGTCAAATGGTGAAAACAGCCTGACTTCAAACCAGGGCAATGTCATTTGCAGGCATTAGTAGGTATGTCATAATGTAAACGAAGCAACTGCCAGTGATAGGAAAAATACAACAACGTTCGAATGAAAGCTTTATCTCAATTTACATGAAGTTGCAGCTAAAAGCATAGGCGTAGGAACGGGGACAGAGTTCCACTGCCCCCCCCCCACTTTTCTGTGGTGGGCCCTCGAAAAATATTTAAAAATATCAGCAACTGTAATATAAAACAAGAAGCCCAAATAGGCTCGATGGCTTGTCTGACAATTCTCTTAACCCTATTTCCGGCAGGGGGGGCTAATATTGCCCCCCTAAGGTTTTCAAGAATATCTCCGAAACGGCTTGCGATAGAACTTTGAAACTTCCTGACTTTTCCTAAAACTAGTACAGGCAGGTTTTCTGAAATTGTCAATATTATATATTTACCAGGGGCGGAGCTATGGCTGGGTTTTTGGGGAGGTTCTATCCACAAACCAAGTATTATCGTATGCGATGGGTTCTTTGTAAAAGGAAGCCGTCTCTGCTGATCCTGATACCAGTTATATGGTTTTATTATATCATTTTTTATGTGAGATGATAGTGCATTCACAATTGTCACTATTTGTATTCATCAGGGGCGGTTACAGCAGTTCAAAATGGGGGGAATGTTATCAAGAAGGACTAAACGTTAGTAAGTGAGAAGACTGCTTACAGCCGTGCCAGGGCGAATACAATTGGGTATATGAAAATTCAAAATAGTTATAACCAAATTCTAGATTACCAGAGGCGTGTCCAGTCACTACACATTTTCAAAATGCATATTCCCAGCCAGTATCACCGCCGCGACTCAATATCGTTGTATATTAAAAATGTGTTTCCAATCACCCCCACCCGCCCCCCCCACGACGAGAGTCCTTGATCCGCCTATGTCACCCCCTTTCCCAGAGCTGCCATGGGAGGGTAAAAATTATCAGAAATAAATTTCAACTAGTCGAGGGACTAATATACTCATGCATACCACTCGCATATTGTTGGGATGTATTTTACCCCACTGTTTTACCTTACTGCATCCGCCCCTGATGAGTTTTTCACTTTTTTCATTTATTTATGTGTCAAAGATGCCAAGCAGTATATCACGGCTTCTAATCCGCGTAACAAAAACTTTTTAGGTTGTATATATTTCCCCTCATAGTCCTGGTCCTGGAACTGCCATTGAATTTCGAATTTTTGCGTAACTCGAGTAGGACAATTTTGGGTCAATTATTTGTAAATCTGAACTAGTTTTGTGAAAATCGTACAACAGAGACAAGGGTTATGGAAAATCTAAAAAATACACAAAAATTGTATATTTTGCACGACTTTCTCCTTAAAAATCAAAATTTTGAAATTTTCTTTTTTCAAAATAAAGTTTAGCGTCAGGGAAATCTATAGCACTTTGAATTTTCAAAATCGGCCGGTTAGATTACGAGATCTTAGGGGGGCCGATATTGCCCCCCCCTGCCGGAAATAGGGGGTAGCCGGGAGCCTGACGCAAATAGGGTTAAGCTAATCTGGGCCCCTGAGCATATATGAGTCAATCTGGGGTCCTGAACTGGCCTCTGATATTTTATGAGCTAATGAGCTAATACGGGGATCCTGTGCTGAACCCATAAATACTTTTGAGTCACTGAGCTGAGCTGGGGGCCGTGAACTTTAACCGGCCCTTGTGTTATTCTGAGACCCTATGTCAGCCGACCTGGGGCACCTGATCTGAGCTTGGCCCCTCAAACCTAATCTGGGCTCTGAAGTCAGATCTTGGGGTCCTGTGCTGTCGGGCAGCCCCTGAGTTGTTATGGAGGTCACTGCACAGTTAAAGAACCTCTGAGCTTAGCTTGGGGCAATGAGCTTGAATAGAGCCCTTGAACTCTTCTGAGACCCTATAGAAGCCGACCTGGGTCTCCTAAGCTGAGCTGGAGCTAAAGCTAATCTGGTTCCCTAAGCTAATATTGGTGCTCCCTTTGCGTAACTGGGGCCTCTGAGCTGGCCTGGGGCCTCTTGAATTGTTTTAGTTCCCTCGGCTGAGCTGGGGGCCATGAGCTTGAATGGGTCTCCTTGAGCTGGTTTGTGACCCTATATCGGCCGACCTGGGGCACCTAAGCTGGGCTAGACCCCCATAGCTAAGATGCCCCCTGCGGAAACGGAAGTAAAGAAAGTAGTCATGTATGGAAATACGTAGTGTAGGCCGGTGTGCATGCGTGCCTTATTGACACCAAATGAGTAGTTTTAAAAACTGCTCATAATTATGGGTCCGTTGGGCTGGGGACCCCCCTTAAGCCCCCCAAGGCTGCCCCAAACTTTTCAAACAGTTCCTACGCCCCTGGACAAACTGGGCAAAAGGATTAGAAGCTGCTCATGTAGCCTAAGGTGACCTCTTAGAGGCCAAAAGCCCAAATATTTACTTGAGCCACAGAGACATCCAAAGCACATTCGGCAACAATGATTCAGCCTCATCTGAGCCGTATTTACTGAAAACGAAGCCCTCTTTCTTTCACTGGCGGTAGAAGTGGGGGAGGGGCACCGGGGCACGGTGCCCCCTTGAATCAGAAATTTTAACACTAACCCTATGGCGTTGACTGGAAAGAAATAGGCTGAAAAGTCCGTGGTGACTCCCCCGCCTTAAATTCGGACGTTCCGCCGTCACTGCCGTCCTTTCTTTGTAAACTTAGAATAGGGTGAACCAAAAATTACCCCGCTTGAGGTCAGCAATACGCAACTTTTGAAGCATGATAAATCTAGACCCTGTGACCTAGACGCACAATGTACTAGTATAGAAAATCTGAGGGTAGGGGCTACCACGGTCCCACTTCAAGTTCAGGCTTCAGGTTTTGAGTTTGACCCACGGGCTCGAATGCTAGACTGAGGGGACCTGGCCTAAATCATTTGTGGACACATCAAAATAATCACGGAGAAAGCACTACGCAAGCTAAGCTTTTCTTTGCCAACTTTTTCGCTAAATTTCTTCGGTAACACGATACTCTAGAGAAGCCACTAGCGAGTGGACTGCATCTTTACGCTGTCTTTACAATGAATTGCAGCTTTACGCTTCCTAGAGCACATTCTACTGCCTTTACTCGAATTTGTATTCAAAGGACAGACTAAAGGGCGTTAGAAGATGGCATTGGGAGGCGATAAGAAGAGTCAGAACTGCTGAAACTAACTTCCGGGTGTCGACAATTCTAGGCATCGTCGCTTAGACTGGTGGTGAAAGGGGAAGCAATGAGGGAAATAACAATCTGGTGCTGAGACAAAGGAACGTTTTCTCTTAGCCCAATGATCGACCAAGCTGATATAAAAACATGACAAAATTGGGACTGAATCACACAGGTCCAGAAATGGAACGATCAGCAAAACTGGAATGGAGCCTCACATTTTCTCTCCACTGCTAACTAGCTATGCTTTGTTTTGATTTCCTTATGATTCTTTGTTTGCATTTTAAAACGAATTGATCGATACATCGAGACATTAAATCAGGAAATCAAGTTTAATAAGGTGATCAGATTCTTCTCCTCTCTAACATGAGAACCGGCTACCATGCTATTCTATCTAGCAGGGTAGCATGTTTTTGATATGAGAAGTGCTTTTCTCAGCATTTACATACCTTCCATTATTTCGTTTTATCTCTTCGTTCCCCCTGGCAACAACACAGTTCCCACTGCCGCAATCACCAAATACATTTCAATTAAGACGGCGCCGCGGCCAAGTCCCTGCGAACGCTCCGTGCCCATATAATCGCCGTAATTGGCTTCCGATGGGACAGACCAACAGCAGGCCGGCACCCCGTACCAGGGTGACTGTCCATCCCCCCACTCTGACGCCAGGCGTCCCGGCAGACGCCCGCGGCGCTGCTGGATTAATTTACCGTACAATAATTTATGAGCGGCGGATAATGCTTCAAATGACGCGTGCGGTCTGCCGATCATGCATCATTGGCCTGCTCATTCATACCAGGCGAGCTGTCCTATCACGGGGACCAAGCACAAACAGCTGATTTGGAACACACGCTGGACTCATTGAGCAGACAGCATTTGCATAGCTTGAACTTGAAAAACCACACGAATTGTTTGAAAACCCTCGGAAAATTTAGCGAGCACTGCTTTTCCACGCCTTGAATCTCTAATGAACGATAACTATTATATGGCTTCTGATCATGGGAACCAGGTGCCTGAAAATTTTTGCGCGAATGCTATAAAGTACCCAAGCATTATCTAACGCTCGTTTTGAAACAAATGTTGAATGAAGCTTATGCTAATGCAAGTATGTTTAGATAATTGTTTCCACATTTTGTGTAAAAACAAAGTAGAATTCGTCGCCGCTCTATATTCACACCACTCAAAGCTACAAGATCACCTTGATTTTCCACTTAACTAGAATCGCTATTATTCCACCGTCTCTGAGAAGGAAATAACTTCAAACTAGTCTAGTTTAGTTTAGTTTTGTTTAGTTTCTTGTCCAATCATCAACGGACATGAACCATCCCAATGACAGATGAAGTCATGGTGATAAAACAGTGGTGTCAAATATCAATGTCAGTGGATACAACATAGAAAAAAACACAGTAAAACGGATAAAAAATGGCTGCTCAATAGCAGTTAGCCGCATAAAGGATCACACGTGCTCGAAATTGAGCAGCTGTGGTGTTCCACACATCAACATCTCTGCACTTGTCTAAGAACATATTGCAGATCTTTTACCTAGTGGAGTAAGTCCCTCATTTATACTACTTCATCCTCCACTCATCATGTCATTCTGCATATATTGCAGATCCTCTGCAATCTACAAAACAAACCCGACAAACAGTGCTAACTCTCGCGTGGGGCACATGAAAAAGAGAATCCTGTAACGCAGGGCTCGGGAAGGAGCTGCTAGAGGAAAGCATTCTAACAGAAAAGACGCGTCAATTTTGTGGTTATGAAGATTCCGTAGGAACAAAAGATCATGTTGCATCCTCCTTCCAGGCTAATGAAGTTAGGTCAAAATGCCGAAGGAGATCTTTGTATTCAAAAGAAATGTTGTTAATGCGGCAGCGTCCGCAAAGCCAGATAAGAAAATTGTGTTGATTTTTTTCTTTTCGTTTTATTTGAGTTTGTCTAGTCTCCAACCAACTGCAAAAGGACTAAACCTATTGCATAACGAATTAGGTAGGTGCTGAATCTAAATACCTCCACACACTCGTCAAAGGGAGATGTCCAGAACTGTGGAATATGGTAGCAGTAGATCGTGGAATTTTAAAGCTCAAAGAAATTCCACACACCAATGTCTCTGTAATGCTGACAACATGACGTATCCAGCTACGCTTGCGTTAGGCTTATTCGGTTGAAAATATCGCCCATAGACGCTGTCAAGACAACGTGTCGCCGTACGCAGCAGGTTGGACCCCTTAACTTGAGTTTTTCAGACGGGCTGCTTACCAGATAAACTATCAGGGCTCTAAAGTCGTGAAGTGTGTAGAAAAAAGACTGCTATAAAAGTGACTACAGGATTGAGCCCATAAGATGGAATGAAAAAGCTGTCCGTGCAGTAATGATTAAACCTCACCCTAGTGTGGTGGGGATGGGTAAACAGACTCTTCAGAGTTTTTTTCAAAGCAGCTAGAAAACGGCGGTGTGGAACGCCGCCGTACTAGGCGGTATAGCTTATCCTTTATCTTTGAAACAACTTTCTAAAAAAATTGGTTCTGTGTTATTTAAGGTCAGGCCACCAGGCCAGGTTAACCAGTCTCACCTCCAAAAACTTTCTAAGGGGTAGCAGTGGGAATAGGCTAAATCTCTTGACCTGACACTCATATCAAATAATAGCCCCCCGCCCCTCCCAAGTGGTAAGGTTGTGGTAGCAAAATCTTATAAATCAACAACCTAGGGTCTGATACGGGCCGTGACGTCTTTATTAAAAAACAAAATGACTTTCCAAAATTGTGCTATCGTAAGCCAATCTCCAGGACTAAGTTAAGCTGTCCAACCTGTGGCTTCTGATAGGTCATCTGGAATTACCTAAGCAGGTTTTTATGTGGTCGTGTCAATAAGTTTGTAAGTAATGAGAACAAAACTTTTGTTTTGATGGTAGTACGGTCACAGTGTTATCAACAGACGTTTCATATGCATAATGACCATGTAAGATTAGTGGCTGACGTTGACCAAACCTTAGGTCAGATCGTTTTTATATGTTGACATTGAATGGTCATATCATGGGTCACATTAGAAAACAGAGCACAAAAAACGGTCACTAACCTGTCACCTTTCTTTACCAGTCATGTCCATCATATTGCCCTGAGTCAAAAGGTGACGCACACAGTTTCATAGTAGTTTTCCACGGTTATCTGGCTTTTCTTTGCCCACGAAATATGGATGCCAAATTAGGTTCCTATTTTTTGTGTTCTAGAACTCTTTTACTCTCAGGCGGCTCCGTATTACAGGGTTAAAATTCGAATCCATTATGGAGGCAGGAAAGAGGACTGCCTGCTTAGCTTTAGACTCGTACGAAGTACTCAATACTAACATTCATTTTTGATATTTCTTTCTAATTCTATGAGCCTAATTTTATGATTTAATTTTATAATCTTACTCCGTCTCACGTCCGCCAAAGGCATGGGTGCCAAAGGTGGAGGAAGGGGAAGGGGTGGACGCCTACGACACTCTTTATCACACATTTTTCTCAAATCCAGCCAAATTTGTGAAACAACGCACTTTTTGTCGCGAATATACGTGCGGACCATTGCAATGAGTTCAAAACCGAAAACTGTATGGTTTCAGAGGGGATAGTTTCCTGTCGGCGACGATACCCATTTGGACCTAATTTTGACCCACACTTTCCGTCCCCCCACTTTGTGGCTGGCATGGTAGCGCCACTACCAAAGCTATCCTATTCTTCACACCTGACGGAGGATTTTTTGGCCAGCCCTTTGAATCGGGCTTGACCAGCTTTTTGCAGAGTCACGACTGGTGAGCTGGCAGCGTTCTCCGTCGCCGCGCTGGCTCTAACAACACGTGCGTCGCTGATGGGGCGGCTGTCGCTGCCGTCGCGTCGCCATCCCCGCCCAATCGGCGACTCCCAACAGGCCGGATAATCCGGTTAGCGTCTTCTTCCCCCGCCGCCAGCAGCGGCGCCGTGTTTAGCGAGTATTGACTTTTCTTCAAGCGAACAAAGGAGCCGCGCGTTTGCTTGTTTTTGGCGCGAAAAAATGTTATGTTAGTGAAAGGTTTGTGGTAAGATGGCAACGAATGCACTACGAATTTACCATTGCTGCTGATGCTAAATAGGCAGCATAAAATGAAATTTGGGGATTGCTATTGCTTTTAGTTTCTCCGCTTATCCTGACATTTGGTCAGGATAAGCGCCAAATTCAATGAATTTCAATTTATCATAACCAAAAAATCAGTATAAATTTAACCCTATGTTATTTGATGCGAAAAGTCCAGATCCGAGTTTATTCTGACATCGGAGCATGTCAGGATAAACCCTTTTATCCTGACTTGCCGAAATCTACGTTTTCGCAATGAGATTTGAATTCGCCTTTGCCCGCCATTGGTCTCCTTCGAACAAGCCGAGTTTTCTTCTTTGATAGAGAATTTCTTACAATATTTGGCAGCAGTTAGTGGCTTATACCTTTGGGAGCAGGCATGACGCTTTTTTACAAACATGGCGCAGCATTATTGTGCTTGGTACACAAATTTCTTCCATGAATAATGCCACATTTTGTCAGGAAGCATCCTGCTTTTAAAGGTTCTTTCGCAGCTTGCGTTTGACATTTCCCCAAATGGACCAATCAGCATTCGGCTTTCTCGCTATGCTGATCAGTGATTGGTTGGTTTTTTCGATCGCTTGGAGGATGTCCAGCTTCGTACAAGTCGCTTACATTGGATATTTTTAGGGCCGTGGTTAAACACACGCATAGAGTCAGTTTTATCAAAGGTATCTTGGTTTTTATCAATATCTGATTACATCTATTTACAGGCGTTTACTGCAATTTTGGATGCGGTGTAGTAGGAGCAGAATGAAAATGTCATGCTTCGATGTTAAGAATCATGTTGGCAGGTGTTTTTTGTGTGCAAGGCAGGAACATGGGTGACATGGCTTTCCTTATAAAGATCCGTACCAGTACACCTCAACCTAAGGTAACCTATGGTAATGTAAAGTGTCAATCAGAGCATGTATCTGGCTGCGGGGCAGATTTTTCTTTCCACTGTGGCATATATTTTGCCTATATACTGTAGCAAGACCACTAAAAAATACTAATAATAATTTCTTTATAAATGTGTTCTTTTTGGTGCTGCTATGTCTGCCTCTGTGTCAGTCCTGCCTTAAGTGTCACTTTCTGCCCAAGGTTTCCTTTCTTGCCCCAATGATGGACAAAAGCTGCCCCAAACCAATAGGTCTTCCCTGAGGCTGCCCCAACAAGATCTTGGTAAAAGCTACCGCCGACTGGAAACTGGCCTGGAAATGTCCTTAAATGTGGTGGTGTGGCAAAACTCTATACATTTCTCCTTAAAGGTATTAATATGGACAGCAACATTCTATTTAGTTTTGATATCAGTTAGGCGACTAAAATGTATTCCGTGCTCATGTCGGCTTCATAGATTATTGAGTAGGTATAGCTTTGACTTTTTTAATTTTGCTTTATTATTTGCTGCTGTATGTTCTTAAGCTTAAACAAGAAAATACTTGGCTCCAATTGGTAGCCATAAACAATTAATGTTATTCTTGTATCTTTTTAACTCTTGAGCTGCCATTAATGTGTACGCACACCTACTTTTGCCATAGGCTGTTTTGTGAGCAAGGCAGGCACATGGGCGACAAGGCTTGCCTTATAAAGACTTGTACCAGCACACCTAATGCAACTTAAGGTATTGTTAAGTATCAATCAGGGTCTACATTTGGATGCGGGAGCAGGCTTTTCTTTCCGCTGGGGAATATATCTTGCCTTTATACTGTAGCAGGACCACTAAAAAACAACAATTTCCTTTATAAGTGTATTCTTTTTTGGTGCTGCTATGTCTGCCTCTGTGTCAGTGCTGCCCTAAGTGTCACTTTCTGGCCCAAGGTTTCCTTTCTTGCCCCAATGATGGGCTAAAGCTGCCCCAAACCAATAGGTATTCCCTGAGGCTGCCCCAACAAGATATTTTTAAAAGCTGCAACGTTCTGAAAACTGGCCTGGAGATGCCCCTAAATATGGTGGTGTGGCAAACTATATATTTTTTCTTAAAAATATTAATATGGCCAGAAACGTTCTACTCAGTTTTAATATCAGTTAGCCGACAACTATGTATTCCATGCTCATGTCGCCTTCATATATTATTGAGTTTAGCTTTGACTTCTTGAATTTTGCTTTATTGTATGGTGTTGGATGCTCTTAAGCTTGACAACATTTTTGGCTCCAATTAGTAGTCACCAAAAATTAATGATATTTCTTATATCTTTTTCAACTCTTGACCCGCCATGGATATCTACACGTACCTACTTTCTGCCAATGTGCAAGAATATCTGGAATAGTGGAGGGCCAAGTTGTATTTTGAAGTGATTTCTTTCCAGTTAAAGGGATTTTCCAACTTTTAAAATGGGTTGTTTTTAACTGAGATAGCAGCTTTGGAGAGCATGGTGATAAAACATAGTTGGCATATTTAATTACAATCAAAGCTCTTTGTATGCAATTCTGCAAGCTCAATTCAGTTCCATATATTCACATCATCCTCAACAATGTGAGGTGTCATGAATGCACGTCAATGAAAGGTTAAAATAGTCAATACAAGGGTGAAAACACAATCATAAAGCCATTTTAAAGCCGATCATTTTAAAGTTCAAAGTAAAATAGCTGACTACCCTGGTTTTTAGCACGAACTACACTTTATCTGGTAGTGCTTGTCATGTGAAAGCTGCCACCAAATAGTGTGGCCATGCAACCCTATGTGTCACAAGCTGCCAGAAGCTGTCAGGTTCATGATCACATGTGATGCTTGGGTTAACCCAGCATAGTTAGTCAATAGGTCATATATTTGCTTTAAGTAAATTGAGGTGAACCAAAAATTTGTTTTCCTGATTTTCAAGGATTTTGTCCATAAATTGTTCCTTTTAGAATTACAACAAAGTCGTCTATTCCCTGTAACATCCTAGGGCTAATATTACCAACTTTAAGGATTAGGGAGCCATGGACTCCCTGGTTCACTTTGTTCCTATGCACATGATGTCTACAGTGACACATTGTCTTGCAAGGTGGACCTAAAATATTTGTGTAGTACATATCCAGGTGAGTGCCAATTGTCAGTGTTCTGAATATGACAGGGTTCTCAATAAGATGAGGTGTCTATAAAGTATCAGCACATATATTGTGATTTTGTACTCTCCTCCTCCATGCAATGTCTTTAAATGTCCGTTTTTACATTTGTACGTTCAGTAAGGCTGAGTCTTGCATTGTACATCACCCAGGTTTGTGTTGCATAATGTAACTGATTTTACACTAGGGAACGTGGGGTGATTCTAATTTTTGTAATCTTAAGATTTCTTGCACTCCTCCCCATGCAATGTCTTTGAATTTTGGTTGTACTTTTTACATGCTTAGCATCCAATAAGGCTGAAGCTTACATTGTCCATCAACCTGGTTTGCATTGCATCCCAAAACTGATTTTGTATTAGGAAGTATAGGGTGAAATTCACCCTGCAAAAAGGTAGAAATGCCATTAGTTACAACGTTGCAAAAGTAAAGTAAATCCTTACTCAAACGCTTGTGATCGCTATTCTAAGCTTAACACAAATATCATCAAAATATTTTCCCTGTCATGGTTCAAAGACTTCATACTCATCGGGATAATTGGTTTTAAGAGAAATAATCCACAGTAAAGTGGCTGGAAGATTGTGAATTGTGAAGAACGGCACAGAAGTAAGTGTGGTTGCTTTCAGGTTGCTTAGGTGTTGCTCTCCACCCATAAACCTGGGATTTGGTACACTGCCTGAGGGTATGTAATTTATGGAAGACACTAAGACCCTTCCGACAACACAAATCATGGCTCGATGGGGGCAGAAATTAATATTTAAATGCGGGCGACGTTTCCACAGCATCCGTCACCATCTGTGGCCCGGATTGTGCTCGATACTTCTCCGTGAAGACAGACGACACTACAATCAAGACAAGTTGCTTATTACAAAAATGCATTAGGAGAAGCAGTTGGAAAGTGCCCGTATTGCACACACCGTACAAAACATTTCAATAGCGTTGGAACGGGTCCACACCTGATGATAAAACTTTGTTAGGTCATTCCATTCTCTACTTTGTCCACCTGCCGGCAGATATCTGTATGCAGGTAAAAGATCTAGCCATCGTGATGGGGCCCATTGCACAGCACGTGCTGCTCTGAGACGCAGGTGACGCTGCGGTCGTCACAGTGGAACTGACGCTGCATGCCCAGGCTGTAGACGTCTGCCACATAGTGTCCGGCCTGGGTGGCGCCGCCGTAGTGGAGGCCGACTAGACTAGACTAGGCTGACTAGGACACCAGCCGGTAGCTATGGGCACCGGTGGATTCACTGTTTGACCCTCAGCCGCTGAGTTGTCGCCCTTCTTCTTTTCCGCCAGCTCTTCGGGGAGGGTCCTGGACGACCCTCCCCACCTCCAGAAGGAACGACCATATGCATTTGGCTTCTTGTGTGAAAATAGTGTGTAGGGAGGGCAATGGGCCCCACCTCCTCTGGTGAGGTCCCTGGTAGAGCGGGTAGTCTGTGAGGAGGTGTTCTACTGAGTCCGGGTCCCCGCAATCCAGACACGCGGCGCTATCCGCCCGACCAAATCTGTGAAGCGTGTCGTATGTGGCGATTGAGGACCCCACTCTCAGTTGGGCCAGGATGGTTTGCTCTCGTCTAGATAGTGAGTCTGTCCCCGGCGTGGGCTTCGGGTGTGCCTGTGGGCATCCTGATTCTGCTGGTCCTGAAAAACGATGCGGCGCGCGCCACCGCCGCTCGGGCCGACTCTTAGTCGATGGGGATGTCCCGCTGATCCTCCCGTGCTCCTCGGTGGGCTAATTCGTCTGTCTCCTCGTTCCCGGGAATGCCCGGGTGTCCCGGGATCCATTGAAACACAATTTTGTGTCCTAGAGAAGATAGCAAGTTAATATGTTGCCAGGGGGCTTCTACTTTTAGTATCTTGGAATTTGTCTGGTCTGCTACGGGTTGGATGGATGCCCTGGGGTCGCATAATATAAAGGAAATGGCCTCCTCCAGGGCCACTGCCTCCACTCGAGTGCTAATGCACAAACTCCCCGCTGCTCTGGTGGTTTTGGTGGCGGGACCCCCGGGTCGGTGGATAAGTATCCCTGCTCCTCCTGGTAATACCTAAGGAGGCCGATCCGTCAGTCCACGCCTCCACATGTATATATTTCCAGGGTCCTCTCAGCTGCTTCTCGGCGTTTATCTGGGGGTCTTTCCTTCCGACGGGTTCCTGGAGGTGCAGGTTGAAGGAGGCGGCTGGTGGCAGCAATACTGGCGGGACCAGGCTCTGCGTCTCTGCGGGGAGACCACGTGGGTCGCTCTTCTCTTCCATCCAGATGCCTTTCTTGCGGAAGGTTGGCTTGGTGGTCATTTCCATGTCCTCGTCTGTCTTCCTGTGCCCTTGCCCTCGCCCCCGAATGACCGTCTGCTCTTGTCTTCTTAATCCAAGCTTCCCTTGCTTGGTAGTGTAAGTCTTGGGGATGTCGTTTTCCAGGACTCTTGTCGGATCTGGCAGGCGGCGTATTCTTTGGTCTTCTCTGCCCGCTAGTTTCCACGTATTGATATTTCCAGGTCTGCTTTAGCTTCTAGGATCCCTTTCTTGTCTCTCGGGTGCATCTAGTGATAATGCGGGTGCAAGTGCGCTGTTCGACTTCTAGTAGGTCTCTTGAAGAGCGGGGCTGCGTGATTCATATAAACTACCGCTCCGTAGACCGCCTTGGCGCGGATGTAAGCCGTGTAGGCCGTACGGAGGACTCGCTTGCATGCTCCGTAATTGCGTTCAGACAGCGCCGCCAGACAGTTTCTTCTTTGGGCCATCGATTTCTTCAGTCTCTTGATGTGCTCTACGAATGAAAGTGTGCCGTCCGAGGTGAGGCCAAGGAAGGTGGGGTGGGTAATCTGGGGAATCTCCTGTCCCCTGAGATGGAGCCTGATCTTGACTTTGTCCCTCGCTTCGCTGGGGCATAGGGAGAAGGTAGTCACTGAGCATTTTACGAGGGAGGGCAGGACCTTCCACTGGTCGCACCAGTTGGATATCTCGTCGAGTGAGGGTCGTAGGCGGTCCGCGCAGTACAGCAGTTAGCGATCCGATGCCTAGATGGCGAAGTCGTCGTCACCCTCCGCGCAGAGCTGGGACCGCCGTGCCGGATCGGCGGCGATGTCGTCCGGCTCGTCCTCCTGCAGCGAGCGTCGGTTGGCCTCCTGCAGCTGATATTCCTCGTTTTCAACAGCGCGCGTTGGCCACTCCTTGGCTCCGTCCTGCTCCGCCAATTCCTCCAGACCGGCGTCAGATACCTGCGGAGGATCGAACGCCCACGGCGCCGCCGATCGCTCCGGCTCAGCCGAGTCCTTCCACTTCGACTCCTCAGGCGGGCACTGCGAGCCGTACCTGGTGGCGTCCCAAGCTGGGGGACGGACGGCGTCGTCCACCACACAATCCTGCAGCGTCACGAACTTGGAGATCTTTACGTTGGCGCAGATCTTCTTCGACTCCTTTCCAACAAACAGGTGACGATTCAGCTGTATAATCAGCGTCCTGGGTAATTTGGAGATCTGGGCGGTGATGTTGAACTTGTCGTGCTGACACTTCTCGCCGTGCAGCTCACGTCGGTCGGCCACATGGAGAGGTGCAGCGCGTCCTGCAAGGTGGGCGCTGCGCCGCTTCCTTGGCGCCGCGGCACGTTAACGAATCAGCTATGTTTTCCTGCTGCTTCAGCACCGCCTCCTGGCACTTCAAGCACGTGTATCATTCCATAGTCTAGTACAGGAATTTATCTCTAACTGGATTAGCGGCAGTGGTCGGCCGGCTGCTTGGGGGAGACCGGTTGACTTCCGTTCTCCTCCTCCTTGATGATATCCAGTAGCCTGAGCAGCCTGCATCTCAGTGTTGTGGAACGCCATAGTTGAGGTGGCTGTAGACGGGGGTGCCGCACGCGCTCTAGCGCAGCTCCATAAGGCAGGTGACGGCGCGCAGGGTGCGACATCGTTCAGGGTCCAGAGCCGGCCCCAGGGCCACAATCTCGCTGAGGAACGACCACAGTCCCAGCAGCAACTGCAGCGTAGCGTTCTGGTAGCACGAGTTGCCTAAGTTGGACAGACCGATAAAGAGCGGAGCCGGGCTGTGCTTGTGCTAGTCGCGATTGCTTGCAAGCACCAGCTCCAGGATCGGTGTCTGCACCTGAGCGCTGTTCAGCAGCAGGGCATTCTCCGCCTCGCCTGTCTTGCGCGGAGATGCCGAGGTCCGGGCTGATGGCGTCTGGTCAGGGGCGCAAGTTTTCATATATTTGGGGGCTCGAGCCCCCCAATGCTCGGAGAAGCCCCCCAATGACCCGACGAGCCCCCCCCAATCCCAAGTTGCGGGCCCCTGCGGACAGAGCCGGGCCCCTGCCACGATTCCGGGCCCCAGTGGTCTACTTGGGCTAGCTTTGGCTGAGGCCAGGCTCCCTGGCATGCTTGCGGGTGCCCTGTGGGCCACCTTTAACCTCGGTGTCCGCAACCGGGTCCCTAACGATATTTTTTCAGGCCCAATTTGACTGCAGCCGGGTACCTAATTCCGGCAGTCTCGGGCCTCCTGTCATCCAACCGGGCCCTCTGTGATCCACCCGGGCCCCTGTGGAATGCAACCGGGCCCCCTGTAATCCACCCGGGCCCCCTGTGACTGCAGCCGGGCCCCCTGTAATCTATCCGGCCCCCTGTGACTGCAACCGGGCCCCTCTTTGATCCATCCGCACCCCTGTGACTGCAACCGGGCCCCTGTGATCCAGCCGGGCCCCCTGTGATCCACCCGGGCCCCTGTGACTGCAACCGGCCCCCTGTCATCCACCCGAGCTCCCTGTGACTACAACCGGGCCATCTGTGATCCACCCGGCCCACCTGTGACTGCAACTGGGCCCCCTGTAATCAACCCGGGCTCCCTGTGATTACAACCGGGCCCCTATCATCCACCCCGACCCCTGTGATACACCCAGGCCCCCTGTGATTACAACCGGGCCCCCTATCATCCACCCGGGCCCCTGTGATACACCCAGGCCCCCTGTGACTAGGACAGAGCCAATGTGATCCACCGGGGCCCCTGTGACTGCAACCGGGCCCTCTGCGACTGCAAGCGTGCCATCTATGATCCACCCGGGCCCCTGCGACTGCAACCGGACCCTCTGTGATCCACCCGGGCCCCCCGTAATTATAACCGGGCCCCATATGATCCACCCGGGCCCATGTGACTCCAACCGGGCCCCCTGTGACTGCAAGCGTGCCATCTATGATCCACCCGGGCCCCCTGTGACTGAAACCGGGCCCCCTGTAATCCACTCGGGCCCCCTGTGACTACAACCGGGCCCCATTTGATCCACCCGGGCCCCCTGTAATTACAACCGGGCCCCCTATGATCCACCCGGGCCCCCTGTGATACACCCGGGCCCCCTGTGACTGCAACCGGGCCATCTGTGATCCACCCGGGGCCCCTGTGAGTGCAACCAGGCACTCTGTGACTGCAACCGGTCCCCCCTGTAATCCACCTGGGGCCCCTGTGACTCCAACCGGGCCCCCTGTGACTGCAACCGGGCCATCTGTGATCCAACCTGGGCCCCTGTGACTGCAACCGGGCCCTCTGTGATCCACCTGGCCCATCTGTGACTGCAACCGAGCCCCATGTAATCCACCCGGTTTCCCTGTGATTACAGCCGGGCCCCTATCATCCACCCGGGCCCCCTGTGACTGGGATCGGGCCATCTGTGATCAACCCGGGCCCCTGTAATTACAATCGGGCCCCCTATGATTCACCCGGGCCCCTGTGACTCCATCCGGGCCCCCTGTGACTGCAACCGGGCCATCTATGATCCACCCGGGCCCCCTGTGACTGAAACCGGGCCCCCTGTTATCCACCCGGGCCCCCTGTGACTGCAATTGGGCTATCTGTGATCCACCCGGGGCCCCTGTGACTGCAACCGGGGCCCCCTATGATCCACCCAGTCCCCCTGTGACTGAAACCGGGCCCCATGTGATCCACCCGGGCCCCCTGTAATTACGACCGGGCCCCTATGATCCAAACGGACCCCCTGTGACAGCAACCGGGCCCCCTGTGATACGCCAGGGCCCCCTGTGATACGCCCGGGCCCCCTGTGACTGCAACCGGGCCATCTGTGATCCACCCGGGGCCCCTGTGACTGCAACCAGGCACTCTGTGACTGCAACCGGGCCCACTTTGATCCACCCGGGCCCCCTGTAATCCACCTGGGGCCCCCTGTGATCCACCCGGGGCCCCATGTGATCCATTCTGGGCCCCTGTGATCCACACGGGCCCTCTTTGAGTGCAACCGGGCCCCCTGAGATCCACCCGGGCCCCTGTGACTGCAAACGGATTCCCTGTGGTCAAACCGGGCCACCTGTGACTGAAACCGGGCCCCCTGTCATCCACCCGGGCCCCCTGTGACTGCAACTGGGCCATCTGTGATCCACCCGGGGCCCCTGTGACTGCAACCGGGCCCCTATGATTCACTGAGGCCCCCTGTGACTGCGACCGGGCCCCCTGTGATCCACCCGGGCCCTCTGTGACTGCAACCGGACCCCCCTGGGATTACAACCAGGCCAGTTAAGATCCACCCGGGCCATCTGTGATCCACCTGGGTCCCCTGTGACTGCAAACGGGCCCTCTGTGAGCCATCCGGCCCCCTGTGACTGCAACCGGGCCCCCTGTAATCCACCCGGCCCCCTGTGACTGCAACCGGGCCCTCTGTGATACACCCGAGCCCCCCTGGGACTGCAACCGGGCCATCTGTGATCCACTCGGGGCCCCTGTGACTGCAAACATGCACTATGTGACTGCAACCGGGCCCCCTATGACTGCAACCGGGCCCTTTGTGATCCACCCGGGCCCACTATGATCCACCCGGGGCCCCCTGTGACTGCAATCGGGCCCTCTGTAATCCACCTGGGGCCCCCTGTGATCCATCCTGGGCCCCATGTGATCCACATGGGCCCTCTTTGACTGCAACCGGGCCCCTGAGATCCACCCAGGCCCCCTGTGACTGCAAACGGATTCCCTGTGGTCCAACCGGGCCACCTGTGACCGCAACCGGGCCTCTGGAATCCACCCGGCCCCCTGTTATCCACGCGGGCTCCTGTGACTGCAACTGAGCCCTCTGTGATCCGCCCGAGCCCCTGTCACCGCAACCGGGCGCCTGTGATCCACCCGGGCCCCCTGTGACTGCAACCGGGACCTGTGACTGCAACCGGGCTCCCTGTGGTCCAGGAGGCGCGGGTCCTCTAATGCCACGGACGGGCCCTTGCCATGAGTGCGGGGCCCCGTGGTCTATCTGGGCTTGCTGTGGCTGCGGTCGGGCTCCCTGGCATGCTTGCTTGGGTGCGGTCCCCTTTAGGGCCACCCATAATCGCTGTGTCCGCAAACGGGCCCCTAACGATATTCTCAGGCCCATTTTGACTGCATCCGGGGCCCTATTTTTGGCAGTCTCGGGACATTTTTGGTTCCTCTGTGACTGCAACCGGGCTCCTTGTATTCTGCCTTGGCCCCTTTTAGTCTGCCCGGGGCCTTTGTAGGTGGTAAGGGCTTTTTGTAGTGTGCCTGGGTCCTGTGTGGTCCGCCCGGGCCCCTGTGGTCTGCCAGCGCCCCTTGTGGGCGGTCTGGGCTCCTTTTAGTCTGCCCGGGCCCTCTGTGGTCTGCTCGGGCCCCCTGTGGTCTACCCAGCCCCCTGCGGTCTGCCCGGCCCCTTGCAATTTGCCCGGGCTCCTATGGTTTGTCCGTGTCCCTGTGGTCTGCAAGGAACCACAGCACTAGCGGATCCAGGGGGGTAAAGGTAAAATTGGGGGATTTGATGCCCTCCCCAAATCCCCCGATTTTACCAATTTTTACGGAATTTCTTCAAACAAAAACCATGTGTTTTTTCACGATTTGGGGCCCCGTTGCCCCCTCCCCCACCATCGGCCTGAATCCGCCCCTGATTCCACTCCTCCCACTTCGCTGTATCCGGGAACCCGTGCTATAATTTCAGGCTCCCCTCTGGGCTACCCAGACCTCCTCTGACTATAGCCGGGCTCCTTGCCTTGCTTACGACCCCCTGTAGTTTACCACCCCCCCACCGTGCGCAGCCGGGCCCGTTCCGATAAGTACTGGTTTAATAAATTGACATGTTTGTTATTTTTGCATCTCTCCGCCGGCACTACTTTTCTTCATTGATATATTTCTACGCATTTTGTCAGAAATGTGCATGAAGTTTTCCATTTTTGTTTGTTCTAGTGGAATTTTAAATACAGACAAATTTAAGTCTCTTAAATTTGTCTGTCAAAAAGTGTATCAAATCTTGTCGTCAAATCTGGGTTAAATAATGTGCGTCCGCCGGCGAATGGTAGCCTCTTAATTGCCCGGGCTTGTCAGCGCAGCGCGAAGGAAGCTAAGGCATGCTCCTGGCTCTCTTGTCGCATTCGCCGGGGCGAATGATTTGCACAAAGTTTGCCTTGAACAGTAAAATTGGCATGCTTATAATTCAATCGGCTTTTGTCTACTCTGGAAAAGTTTCGTTAGGCTCTGATTTGGATTTTACGTTTGGGCTTTTCGTGTCAATCCAAATCGTGCTCCGATGCGCAGTGTTGAATGGCAAGTGAAGTGATTGTTTGCTATTAGCTCCTGTCGGGCTGAATCCCTAATGAGTGATGATCCCCTGTCCGGCTCCCCTGATGGCTAAATACCAAGACTTGGAGAATCTTTTGCCCCCTATGGCCGCCAGTGACGTATCTAGAATTTGGGTAAGGGGAGGGGAGGGGCAAAGCCTCAGGGGTCAGGGCGGCACTTAGCCACCCGAAGAGCGCACTTTTCACCCAAAGGGCGACCAATCGTCGCATCCTGGGGGAGGGGAGGGTTTGGGGGCGGCATTTCGTCCTCAGGGGCTCTTGGGTTTAAGGGGTGGCTGCCCCATTCGCCCCCCCCTGGTGGCCACCCCATTCGCCCCGCCCCTGGTGGCTGCAGCCGGGTCCCTACTCCTAGTAGTTAATACCCTGTGGATGCAGACGGGCCTGCCATGGATGCGGTTCGTGTAACTGCAACCAGCCTCTGCCATGCTTGCCATGCGGCCCCCTGTGGTATCCCGGGCCCCTATTGGTCTGATCGGGCCCCCTGTGGCCTGTCCGGTCCCCTGTGGTCCGCCCGGGCCCCAGTGTGCAAAGTATGGCATTTTCGACGAGATCTCGTCGGTGCGAGTGCCCTTGGAGACAGGAGCGAGTGGTGCGAATTTTATCAGCCTGGTGCGAATTTACAAGACTGGTGCGAGGAAGTTGACACTGAAAACTAAAAAAAATAATGACTGAATAGTTAGGAAGACACAGGAGGGTGCTTTATAAAAAGTCCTTAACTAACTAATAAGAGAGGTAGTATTGCATCGTGTGGGTAGGAATGTGTGCGTTTTTCTCCCTAGTATCTGGCACATTGGTGAGAATTTTTAGGCTGGTGGTGCGATAATTTTGGATGGCTGGTGCGACTCGTCTGGCCTGCTGCCATACTTTGCAGACTGGCCGGGTACCATTTGGTCTGCACGGACCCCTTGTCTGCTAGTGCCCATTTTGTTCTGATCGAGCCCCTTGTGGTCTGCCCGGGCCTCCTGTGGTTTTCCCGGAACCCTTTAAGCCTGTCCGGGCGTCTGTGTGGCCTCTGCGGACCCCCTTTTGTCCGTTCAGGGCCCCTTTTGTCTGCGCGGGCCCTCTGTGGTTTGCCCGGGCCCCTCCCAGTCTGCAGAGTATGGCACTTTTGGCGAGATCTCGTGGTGCGGACACCCTTCAGGTGGTTCGAACTTTGGAGCAAACAAGTGCCCACTTTTGCTGTATGGTGCGAGGGAGCTCAAATCAAACACCCACAGAGATCTGAGAAGGGAGAAACTGGTAAAAACATCGAAATTTCCGGGTCAGTGAAATTTCTCACCAATGCTTGGTGTGAATTTTAGGCTGCTGGTGGTGCGAAAAATCTACAAGGCTGGTGCGGACTCGTCAGGTCTGCTGCCATACTTTCCAGACTGGGGCCCCTCTGTGGTTAGCCCGGCCCCTGTGTTCAGCTCGGGTCCCTGTGGTCTGCCCGGGTCCTTTCATCTGTCCAGGCCCCGTGTGGTCTGCCCGGGCCCGCTGCCCAGCCAGCAATTTCGACCGGGCCCAGAGCGGGCTAGGTCGGGCTCTGCCCGAGCCCTAAGACTCATAGCTGAGTCACATAGACTCGGGCTGAGCCCAACATTAGGTCGGGGGATGACAACTTGCCCGAGCGGTAGAGCCCGGTCTTGCTTGACCATGGGCTCTGCCCAGACGGAGCGGAGCCGGACCTGGGCTGAGCCCATGTACGCGGGCTCTGCCCAGTCAAAGCCCAGCATATATCGGGCAGAGTCCAGCCAAATTGCTGGCTGTGTGTGGTCTGCTCGGGCCCCTTTTGGGTTTACCGGCGTCCTATGGTTTTCTAGGTTCCTGTGGTCTGCCCGGCCCCTTTGGTGTGCTCAGGCCCTATGTGGTCTGTCTGGGCCCCTTGTGGTCTAAGAATATCGTGCAGAGACTGAAGCTGTTGTGTTAGTCGCGTATTTGCAGTTCCTTATTTGTGAGCAGTTTCGTGCCCCAGGTGGTGTATCCGTGCTCCCTGTTGCCGAAACCGGCCCCCTGCCATGCTTGCGGGCCCCTGTGGTTTTCCCAGGGCAACGTGCGGCCGGTCCCATGCAACATTCGGGGAAAATGGATGGGGCGTGAAAATGTTAGGCCCCCATTCCTTTTGTACTGATCCTATATGAGGATTATAAAGGGAAATAGGCAGTACCACCTATTCATAGTACCCCTTGACCGGTACCCAGTGTTGTACAATGCCATGAACTGGCAAGGTGAATGGATCAGAAAAAAGGTGTCTTGATCATGTAACATAAATATCAGTAGGTTCGATTTCCCCGCTGATAAAGGAATTTCGCACTTCGATCTCTACCTTCCATTTGTATCAAATTATTCGCGATAATGCAATTTCGTTCCAGGTGTGAATGTTAAAATGGTTGGACAGTATAAACATAAGTCGGGTGCACAAAAGCGTAAAACAAAGAACATTCAATACCGAGGGGCTGCTCTGGCAAAACTACCCAAATTTTGTACATTTTTCAGGTAAACTATGAATCTAGAATCGTCTTGCTAATTTTGCGAACTGTTATAAAATGATCCCGATCATATTTGCATTTAATCTCCTGCAACATACGCGTCCACTTAAAGTAGTTCATATCACTACTATTTTTGGTACTTCGCAAGCTACGTTCATTCATCGACCGCAAAAATTAAAACCCCAATTTAAAACTAACTCGGAAAAGTGCAATGTGTATAGTTTCCAGCAAAACGGTAAAGTAAGGCTGTAATTCCAATCCTTCTTTTCCTGATCATTGCCTTCCTCGGCTAGGCCATCAGCCGGATCCCGTTTGCTAAAAGACCCTCCAGCATCCATCCCTCCTGCGTCGTCCGGGGCTGATCCCGTTGTACCTCCGGAGGAGAGCATCCACGTGGACGACAAAGACGAAAAGTAGACACCTACTTGTCCAATATCCTTACATAGTTTGGCAGCTCGTTCAAAAGATTGGGTCTTCTGACTACTTTTTGGGCTAAATAGTGCAAATCAGGAACAGTGACGAATAGCGCGCTAAAAATTGTTATTTAACCTTTGCAGTCATTTTTCGACAACAAACGGTCGAAAATACGTTTTTTCGGTCACATTTTCATTAAAAAATACGGGCCCCCCATCATGTACGGGCCCCCCATCATGTACGGGCCCCCTTTCGAGCCGGGTGCCCCCCAATCGAAAACATAAAGTTGCGCCCCTGCGTCTGGTGATGTTTCTGTGTACAACGGGGACTGGCCGTAGCAAGGGCTGCTGCGGAGTTTCCTCGAACAACAGAGATGGAAACTCCTTGTCGCAGTCAGGCCGTCTCTCGGTGATCGCCGCTGACAGCTGTGATGAGCCGTCCCATCTCTCTCAACAGGGCTGAAGCGGCGGGCCCCAGTACATCCGTTATTTCGACTGCCAGCGGCTGGAAACGGCACCTGGAGGTCAAGCTGGCGTAGCGATGCCATTTCCTCTCCCCTGCCGCACGCGCAGCCGTTCCCGGTTCTAGGGCGGACTGAACAACTGTGAAAGTGAAGGTGTCTACGCAGGTTGCGTCCCACGTTAAACACTTCCCACTGGTGACCGGGAACAATGTATAACCCTTTCGGCCGTTTGCCGGCTCACAAACAGTGACTCCCAGCCGAAGAGTGGTTGCGACGCAAATAGTTTCCCCTGTCGAGATCCAGGTAAAAAGACATTATACTTGTTCTGATACATTTGTACTCAGTTCGTGACGATAACTCAAACTTCCTCAACCATTCGGCGATCCATCACTCAATCCGCCGTCTCACAGGCCCTGACGTGTGTATGCCCCCTCCCCCCCACCCAGCTCAATCGCGTTCCTTCGGGGGAGACAAGAGCTGGCTCAATGGCGCCTAGAGCAAAGGTTTGGGATGCGCTTTCATCCATCCAAGTCTTCCAGATCCGCCACCTGATCTCTAATGTTACCTGCATCTTCAAATGCATCATGAAATGCTTGGCAAAAGAGATTAAGGAACGGGACACAGACAAGCAGTACAACATGTTGCACACCCTTATCAAGTTCTTTAAAGTGGTAAATGGTATAGTAGAACAGGCATTGATATACTGAAAGATTTTACCAGCAGAGAAAAATATGAACAGCAGTTTCAATGGCTTCTGCAGGAGGTGGAAAATTACAGAATTAAATCTCCTGGGTTCCAAGGAAGCTTTAAAGCATGTTTAGGAGAGAATGTACTCTTCCTTAAGTGGCTACAACGTGATGCGCCCGCACTTCCCGACCACTAAGGCGCGTGACCTGACGGGATGCACACAGAATGAAAACAGGTGTGACACTCCGAAAATTGTTCCACGATCAGCACATGCAAATGCAATATTACAATGGCGTCCAGCCAGGATCTGTTCTTTATGCATTTTACCGCCTAAAGCACTTTCAGAAGTGAGCTAAAAAAGGGCTGGTCAAGGCATCATAAACGAGAATTGCCCTCTTTATCATAGCTTACCGAGACCTTGTTCCCTTGGGTAATGGCATTCTATGGCTTCTATCATGCCTTTATGAACATTTTGCAAATAGCGGGGTTAAAAGAACACGTTTGAAATGATCCTCACCATTAGTGTCAGCTGCAGTTGTCTCCAGTATAGTTATTTTAACGGTAACTTGATGTCTTTAGGTCCCATGAGGGAGACCAAAATAGTGTCCAATTTTGATATAACTGGCACCGAACGACTTCACTTGGACCATAGAACGGAAGAAATCACGAAACCTGACAACAATAAGCCAAATTGAAAAATGAAATGGCCAAATGAGCAGTCAATCATGAAATAGGGATGCAAAACCACAAAGTCGGAGGTGAGAGCATTCGGAGGTGAATAAGGGCGGTCCACGTTGAAGCGGGACTGCTCAAGAGCGGCAAGTGGTGGAGAAGGTACGCCCAGTCCGGGGTGGAGATCTCTTCAAACCTCCGGAATTGAAACTTTCAAACTGGAATCTCTTCATGGTTCCGGTCTGATCGGCGCTGCAGGAGTGGATTTTTTGTTAAAATATATATTAAAATTCGGGCAATGCCTATAAATACTGTAGTTGGTGCGCCCTTAAGCCCCAATAATCAATCAATCAAGCCTATAAATACTGTATGCAACTATATGATGTCAGCATTTTTACACGGACTGGATCATAAATGGCATTATTATTATTATTATTAATATTATCATAACTTCCTCGGGAGGTAAAGGCCACATGCACATTTCAACAAACTTCTAGCATTTAATTAGATTGTTCTTCGTCAACTCGAAATGAGGTACAATTCCAAACCTTTGCTGTTCACTTGGTCTTTGAATGGGAAGCGATTATAACGTGCCGTACGATTTTTAATCTGGTTCTCCATGAAAACGTGTTAGCAGCAGACAACATTACACCAGTGCATTCAATCAAACTACTTTTGAATGCTCAAGCCTAGCGTATCCTCCTTCTAAGATATCTTATGACACCAGCAGTAGGCCAAAACAATTATTACAATATACATATTTGGATGCTATAAACGAAACACCACAAGCTTCTAAGACATGCTACAACATGTCGATAGCTAGGTTGAGTATGCTGTTTCCACAAAATTGACACATGTCTACGCTCTTCTCACTTCTCTTTCATTCAATGGTTTTATCCCCTAAAATTCCAGGACAAAAAAGAAAGAAAAAAAAACACTTAACCTTACTTGAAAGTGAATTAAACAATTATACCACGAAAATTTCTTTCTTGAATGTTTCGAAAATTGAATACATTTCACTTAGCCACTTTCTTGATTCTTTTTCTTGTATAAAATCATGAGTTCCGCATGGGGGAAGGGGAGACGCGTCCGCCCACTTTTGAGAGTGGGGAGGGACTGAGTATTTTGTCCCTCCCCCCACTTTCACGCAGGTCGCATCACGTTGTTCCGAATACTGAAATCACGATAGCGAATAACGATGAACGGGCCTCCTGCAAACACACCAATTAAAGCCACAATTTCTGTGCGACAGCTGACTTTGGATATAGACGCCCAGTTTAGTCTCTCAGGGGGCCCTTTGCTAGCACAATGACTCCGATATCAAGTCAGAAACCTTCTGCAAAATCAAATTTCAGTGGGCCCCAGCCAGCTAAATGGGCCCAGCACCAATCCAGGGTGCCAGACGAGCCAAGGGCTCCGAGGAGCTCAGGGGGCCTAAGATCAGCACAATGGGCCCAGACAAGCTAATTAGATCCATTCCAGTTAAACGGGCCCAATGCTAACTCAAGGCTCTTGCCATTTCAAGGGACACCGATCCAGCTAGGGGCCATAGAACCAAGTTACGAGCCTCTTACATAATCCCTCTCTGGGAGCCTAGACTAGCTCAGGGCTTCCGTTGAAATTCTACCTCAGAGGTCTTTTCAGCTCAGGAGTCCCAAAGCAGCTTTAGCCCCAAGGTCAAGCCAAAAAGCTTCTATGCAATACCCTCTCCATGGCCCAGAACATCTCAGATCAATTTTGCGAAACTCCCTCTCAGGAGACTCAACGTCAATTCAGGGGCCCAGGCCAACACAAGGGTTACAAGATCCGCATGGGGAGCTTAACCATCGACACGTGTCCTAAATAAGCTCAGAGGGCCAAACTCTCAGCCAGGAATTTCGCTGGGATTCCGCTGGGGCCAGCCGGCAATTTTGCGGGGTGCCAGCTGGATGTCTCAGTGGGGCCGAGTGGGCGTATTAATTCGTTTTTTATTGGGAGCTTAGCGGAATCCCGGCAGAGGACTTCGCTGGGCATCGGCAGGGCGTTAGCCGGGTCCCGGCTGCGAGGAGATAAATTTGGCCGGGCGTTGTGCCTGGCCCCAGACCGCACCCTGCTGGGACGTTGCTGTTGTGCTGGGTCCTGAGCTTAGCGTGTTTGGGCCCCCTGAGTTGCAGCTTTAACTCAGGGGGCCCAGCACGCCGATGGGGCCCAAACAAACGTAAGAGCAGCTTGGGAGGCCCAAACAAACGTAAGAGGGCCAGACCAGCGGATGCTTCGATGAACTCACGGAGCCTTCAGATAAGCACAAGAGGGCCGCAAACAAGCTAAATGGGCCCATACGTTAAACGGACCCGATACCAACCCAGGGGCTCTTGTAAGCTCAAGAGACACTTTTCCAGATATGGGTCATATGGCCAAGTTAAAAACCTCTTATTTAATTCATTTCAGGGGCCCTTACCAGTTGAGGTGGCACCAGACCAGCTTGTGCCGCAAGACAAAGTCAGTAAATTCATGTAAAATACCCTTTCAGGATCCCGGATCAGCCTAGGGCCCCATGAAAAACTATTTAGGAGGCCCAAACCCAACTCAGGGGGCCCAAGATCAGCTGAAAGGGTTCATACCGTTAAGAGGTTCCAGACCAGATAGGGGCCCCTGACGGCTCGGAGCGCCAGTCCAAAACCGATATTTCAAGATCAGCGAGAGGACCCTGACCATCTAAAAGTACGTCAGATCAGTTTAGGGACCAGGCCTGTTGTGGGGGTCCAAATCGGCTCAGCGGGCTTTGAAAAAACTCAGGGGACAGACCAGCTGGCCCCGCCACGATCCCAAGGGACCTAGATCAGCGTAATAGGGTCCGGACAAGCTAGAATGCCGATACCAGTTTAAAGGGTTCCATTCTAGCTCAGGGGTCCTTGCCAGCTCAAAGGACATCAATCCAGCAAGGGGCTCAACGACCAAGCCAAGGACCTCCTCCGTAAATCCTCTTATGGGCCCTATACCAGCTCATGGCCGCCTCACTAATTCGATATAAAGGGTTCTTTCCAGCTTAGGGGTCTCAAACCAGCGTGGGTCTAATGCCGAGCCAGTAAGTTTAAGTACAATACCCGCTCACGGCCCCTGAACAGCCCAGGGGCTACCTGAAAAACCAACTCAAGGGCCGATATCAGCTGATACCAGTTAACGGGCAGCGACAAGCTCAGGGAGCCCCAGTGCCAACACATGGGTTTTGAAATCCGTTTGGGGGCCTGGTTATATAAAGGTGCCCCAGATCGGCTGTGGGGACTCAATATAAACTCAAAGGACTCGCAAGAAAAATCTCGGGGACCCAGACATACTGATGGACTCCAAAGCCGCTCAGAAGGTCCTGAAAAAAAACTCAGGACGATACTGGCTGGGGGCTCCAAGCCCAAGTCTAGAAACTTCTGTGCAAGTCTCTCAGGGGCCCAGATTTGCCACATGACCTTGACAGTTGGTGCGTCGATAAGCCCCCCCCGGGCCTCAGATTTTCTCAGAGGCCCCTAGGGAAGCTCCATCTCAGTGGGCCCAAAAGCCAGCTCAGGGGTCCCCAAACCATCTGAGGAAGGCCCCATACCAATTCAGGAGGGTCAAATAAGATAAAGGGCGCCAAAGACCCCACCGGTCTCAGTGCCAACACAGGGGCTCAGCTCAGCCCATGAGTATTAATAAGCAGCCCCCAGAACGACCCAAGGGCCCCTCCGAAACACGGATCTCAGAAGGCGCAAATTTAACTCAGAGGTGCAGACCAGCTCAGGGGTCCGAAGATCACCTGGCAGACTCCATATGAGTTCAGGGGCCCCGGACCAGATAATGGGCTCAAAATGAGCGTATAGGCTCATTTCCCAACTCGTAGGGGTCCAGTTGAGCCCAGGGGTCACAAGATCAGTGCACGGGACCCAAACATGTAAAGGACCCAGACCAGTTCAAAAGCCAGCCCAGATCAAGGGTCAGGGGCCCACACCAGCCCAGAGCCTAGTCTATTTCAGGTACCACAGACTAGGTTAACTTCACGAGATTCCAAAACTTCTAAAGGAGCCCACTGGGGGGAGGGGGTGGGGCAATACCAACGCGGGGGTTCCACACGCCAATTTAGTGGTCCAGCTCAGCTCCGGGGCCGTGAATCAGCTCAAGGGGCGCCAAATCAACTCAGGAGTCTTAACACGCGCAGTGAAAGGGTCCTAAAGCGCCTCCACCTATTTTTCCAAGGTGGCCGGAGAACCGTTCTTTACCAGAATACGTTACTCGGCCACATTTGAGAGAATTCATAAGTGCGTCGACTGGTGAACGAATTTGGAGAACTGTTTAATAATTTACAAACATATGATCTTTGAAAATCAGACTTATATCTTGAGACCGTCGCAATTGCGCGGTAGCACCTGTTCGCCTGCACTGCAGACCGAGCGGTGACGTAATAACGTCATATAATCAGGTTATATGTTAGGGTCCCCGCGCTTGAAGTTCAAGGTCACATATTAAAGTCATTGGCCCAAGTGTTCTGGACAGATGTCATTGCTCAGTATAACGTATGATATGCTATCACTTCATAGTTAATGTTTTTGTTAGTGGCAATGCCACAGGTTGAGGTCAAATGCCTTTTAAAGGTCCAAACTTCATTTCCCGCCAAAAAGCTGCTACAGTGCCAGTTATATTGTAAATTATTGAGAATATGTCATGTTAATCATAGGTCAGTGACTTGGAATGGCCTTGAGCTCAAACATTCGGAGGATATTATGTGGGACATTCCCTCTATGGCCTTAGTCCACTTTCAGTGTATTCCTGGCTTTTTCTGTGCAATCACAGAATTTTCCGATAGGTCTCCAGCGCGGCCCATATATGACCTTTACGACCTCGTTTGACCTTTAAGATACTGACTTAGGTCAATAAATCTTAGCCATTACGCTGATCGCCATCCCCCACGCACCCCCAACGGGTGATTTTCTAACCCTCTTGGTTTCCGAGATCTCGGAAGTGCCTGAGCATCTCCTAAAGTGCCCCCTAAGGGTGGCACTTTAGGACACCCCTCCACTGCACGTTGACGCCAGACCCTTCTCCAGCGAAGGTGTTAAGGTAAGAGCATGACTCCACACTAAATCTCGTGCCCTCTGTGAAAGACCGACTTAGGGTGCTGCTTAGTTCAGCCGAAGGACCTTAGACCAGCTCGGGGACCCGGACTTTTCCTGACACAGAGCCGTTGCGCCGCCCCTGGCCTCTAGCACTCCTATTCAAAGAAGATGCAAAGGGACAGATAGTCAAATCTTGACTAAGCCGATCATAAAAATGCCGCGAATAGAACTATCATTACTTATGGGTCGGGAAAATATTTTGTGGGGGCAAAAGTGGTAGGGTCCGAGCTGGCCCCTCCCCCTCACCGCCCAGTTTCTCTCAATTTCTAAATCAGGGGGTCCTGATCCCTAACCCCGGGATATCCACCCATGCGCGCAATCATGCAGAAAAGGGTGGTTTAAAGGGGTTGAGTGCGATACATGTTGCATTGGGGCATCCTAGGGCTGAAAGGGAGGGGGAATCGTCAAAACAGGGCGCCTAACCACAAAATTGAGGGCGGCCGGAGGCAAATGAGAATCGTCCATGTTGAGGTGGGGCGCCACGAGGCTGTAAAATAGCAGACACTTCTCCCCGCGATCACCGCTGCTTCTCCCGTGCTGCCTGCCGCTGACGCCCTTCGCTCCACCCGCTGCTCGCCTCGCGCGGTTCTACCTGCGCGCCGTCGCGTTTCGGCCCGCTCTGTGGGGCTGGATGGATGGGACGTGCATCATTCTGGGCTGTCATCACTCATCCCTGTACGTTTTAAGACTTCATACGTGTACCTATTCATGTTATCCTAAGTTTGTGTACAGGCATGTTGCCCGCGAATGTGAGAACATGTATGGGTACATAAAGGCGGCCAATCGGGCACTATGGGCCAATATGCCAATAGTGGAGAAGGGGCGAACAATCATGCTGAAGAGGGCGACCAGAAGTAGACGAGGGTGGTCCATGTTGCAGTTGGGCGCCCCAGGGCTGAAAGGCGGTGGCTAATCATAAATTATAGGCACCCAATCGCAAAGAAGAGGGCGGTCAGTAATCGATGAGGACGGTCCATGTTCACGTGGTGCGCCCAATAGTATGCGAGGGGAAGCTGGTTCGAAATTAAGGGTGGCTAACGGTGAACAAAGTCAACTTAAAATAGTATTTTCTTTGCGTTTTGGTCTAGCATTGGTGTTTAGTACCCAAAGTGTCGCCAACTGCGGGCGCCTTCGCCGCCCGAAATCGGCTGTGTCCGTCCTTGGGTCCTAAGGTGGACGACAGCCCCTTTGCTCCCTGGATCTGTCGCTGTAGTGACCACAGGATACCTAAAAAATAATAAGGGGTCGGTTGTGAATGCAGTGTCTTGAGATAATAATAAGGGGTGTCATGGCCCCCTGGCCCCTGTTCCTACGCCTATGATAGGTATCATGGAAAAATTTTATTGGACGAGGGAACAGGGTTATGCTATTATCGGGGAGCCTGGTTGTGACCACCGGAAGCCACGACTCTGGATTGGTGGGATATTTCCGAACGTTGGCGGGGTTTGCTTGGATTCCACCAAAGATGTGGAAAGCTGCACCCATTGACAATGACGTAGCCCACCTTTTCTCTGCACACATGATTTTTGGCGCAATTGCTCATTGCTCGGGGATTTGCATGGGACTATCATTACGGGGCTAGCGTCGCTGTAGTGGCAGAAGTGGAAGCTGCTAACTGAACTTGGCAAAGTTGCTTTGTTTATTTCCCGCAACAATAGTCTCGTTGCCATAGCAATTATAACATCCCAATCGTCAGCTGGCGCGACAGTGAACGTGCACGTTTTGCAGAATAAGGGAATTTTTGCACGGAAAGCGTTTACTTTACCCTCGTTCTGTTAGAATTTATCCTGACTTCAGGAGTGTCAGGATAAAAATGTCACCATAAAAATGTCACCATAAATTCAACGTCGTAGAATCGTGTCAGGCTAAGCGGAAATATTCATTATGTGTGTTTTTGGGTTTAAAATATCTCAATTGCCTATCAATATGTTTGACACGTAAGCATATCTAACAGATACCACATATAATTTTTTTAGACAAGGAACATAAATATATATTGCAGCATCAAGACACTAAATAACATTATAAAATTTACACTTTTAAAAAACGTAATCATCTTCCTCCTCCTTTACCATATATTTACTCCCCATAGGTTTCCAGAGCTTTTTCCATATAAAAATATCATAAATTTAATAAGCAAAGGTTGTCATGTCAGCTGCTATCATCTAGCTCTTAGATACATTAACCCGCGCCCCACCGGGGGTCCGGCGCCACCTTCGCCCCACCGGGGCCATCGATGGCCCCCTCTAACTCCGAAAATATGGGCGCTAGCGCAAATCTGCAAAGTGTAATAGAAAGCTCGCGTGAATTCAGTAAGAAATTACTTCGCATGTTTTAGTGCTCAGGTCAATGGTTTGACCTCCAGAGGTCAAATTAGGTCAAGATCGGCTATTTTCACTCAAATATGCAATGATTAAGCAAACTGGTCATAACTCTTATGTCATTGGAGCTATTGAGGCCTGGTAAAGTACATTTGATAGCAAATTGCCAGTACTTTTTCCGCTATGAGGAACGTAAAGACCTCCCGCCAGTGGTTTGACCGCCAGAGGTCACCTCGTGACCTAATATGACCTGAGGTCACGAAAGGTCACAAAGTGACCTTGCCGTATATCAAATGAAAGCCAGTGACAAGACAAACACGATGGTGTTTGTTTCACTGCTCTAGCTTAATTAGGCCAAAAGTTATTGTCAAAATACTGTTTTTGACCTCTGGTGACCTTGGATGACCTTGGAAAAGTCAAAGGGTAAATATGACCCCTGGGATCCGTGAAAGGGTGTCAAAAAACGCTGTTCTGAGCAGTCTGAGTATTTGCAATAATTTTTGTGGCTTTTATATCATTAAATAGCTTTTCCCCATGCTTTTCCAATGGGAGAGGTCGCCTCGTGACGTGACCTCAGGGCACGAAATAGAAAAAATCCCGGATATACACCTTGTAGACCCTGGAGGGGTCATGAAGTGTAGGAAGTTTCAAATCAATCGACTTTGAAATGTAGCTCTTACAGAGCTCTAAAGTTGAAGTGAGGTGACCTTGGTTGACTTCGTCTGGTGACCTGATCTTGGGTGACTCGGGGTAAAAATTTCAGGGATGATGGGAAAATGATGCAGTGAGAGGTAGAGCTCTCAACCGCGGTGCTGCGCCTCGTTGTTTTTCTGCTATCCCGGAAAAACCTTAGGGGGGCCATCGATGGCCCCCCGTTGGGGCGAGGGTTAAAGAAACGTGACTGATCGGACGACTAAGCATTATGACTTACCACTTGGATTTTTCATCAAACACGTAGATAGGTAAGCTTAGCAAAATGTGCACACATTGACTTTTCGCATTACGTATCCTGTCCTCAAACAGAAGCTGTCCCACTTGTTCTGTGGAAGTATTCTCGGCAAAAAACCGACAGCCTGATCAGCTGCCGGTACTTAGGTTTAAGGGTCCCTTTTAGTACGAAGGCTTGTGCCGTCGGAGTATAATTTTTCTAGTACTTTTTACATTTCTGATTCATTGCTGCAATACAGATTTTTCAACAGTGCAAAAAGACATGCGTCTTTATAAACAAGATTTATCTGGAGTACAATTTTGCAATATGACCCAGACAAAATGATAGTGGTAGTGGTTTAACTAGAAATCTCATAAGTTATTTCGGTTTTTATGCTCTCGATCGTGTGGACGTAAATGGGAAAACATAGATCCAAGCCCACCACGTGGTGGAGTCTGAACAAGAATAGAAAGCACCGTTTGCCTCACTGGACTATCCTATTTGTGTCCGAAATGTATGCGATTCATAATCAAGCTGCTGGTGAAAATATAAAGTGATCTTACCATTTTCAAAGGTGAAACTCAATTCTGACAGGGCTGCCGTTTTAAGACCCATTCCCATCTTTAAACAAAATGATTGATTACGACCTTTTACCAGGCGTCCTGCTCATAGAACATTTGCCCGCCTCTAAAGATGTATTTTACAAATATAGTCAGCTATGTCTGGTATTCCAAAGCGAGTTGCATCAGGAACACGAGATGAGCTGTCACAAACCGGAAGACACGGCGTGTACCAGAGTAGCATTCCCGTGATAATTTGTTCTAAATCCAGCTCCTCTCCAGCACCAGCACACCGGGTCCCACCCAGCTGCATTTGCCTAATTGCGCGTCTGTGTGGACGCGGGGTGCCCGCGGCGCGCTGCCCCGTAGGTGGGCGGCACCGCTGAATAATGAGCACCGGATCAGACCCGACGTGCGGCGATGGCTGACGGATAGAGAGACTAACCACCGGCGACAGAGCACAAACAGCGCTGAACCTACCTGCAGGCTATACGCCAGGACAAACACGGCCGGTCGTGTTTGCGTTGAGGCGACAATATCAGTACTTACACCATTTTGGGTCACCTCGGATGGGAACATCACCATTGTAGCACCTCGTCGCCAAGGGGACAGTCGAGCGAAGAGGCCCACCGAAAGACCTCTCACAGGTGTGGAGGTTGCGGGCGCACCGCTGAGTGAGATTACTCTGCAAGACACCTGAATTTCGCTGGTACAGTTTACGGCTTTTAACACGCGCATTGACGGGGGTCTGAGCCACCTTCGCATTGACGGGGGGCGGGTACCCGCCCCTAAGATCTCGAGAACCACGGTAGGTAGCGAAAAACGGTAAACGGCGTTGGGCTGCCCATCCACTTCTCCATTAAAAACATTTGAATCATTTTTTTGTCAGGTCACATTTAAGGTCACGAGAGGTAAAAACATGCCCGTCATAGGGATAACATGTAAATTCAGTTTTTCGGCCATTACATCTGAACAAGTAAAGATAAATCAAAACGACTTGAACTATATGAATTCTCTTAGCAAGCCAAATCGAATGATACATAATTTGACCTTGCTAGGGCAAATCAAGGATTTGACCTGACCTGAGGTCAGGTCAGGGTCAAATTATATAAAATGCATATAATTAGAACCGCAAAGTCCAGGCAAGTCTAATGCAGCTAAAATAAATGCTCTATCACCATCCGTTACTGAGTAATTCCGTAAAAACAATTTTCCCATGTATTTCCAATGGAGAGGTCATGCCTCGTACCTGACCTTAGGTCATCGATATAAAAAATACCGGAACATATTTTAGAGAACTCGGTGGGGCCATTATGTGATATGAGTTTCAATCAGATAAGTTCACCCTGCTCCGACTTATGCTATCTTAAACTTTTTTTGAGGTCGGGTCACTTGACCCGTACTGGTGACCTGACCTGAGATGACCTAACCTTAAAATTTTCACAGAACTTGTAAAAATGATGAGGGAAAAGGTATCCCAAGTATGGCGGCGCTACACGCCGCCGTTTTTCTACTATCCCCGAAAAACCCGAGGGGGGCGGGTTCCCGCCCCCCGTCAATGCGCGTGTTAACATGTACAGTGGAGGTGGGAGGGGGGGTGTGGTCATTAAGTGTGCCCACATATTTTTTTCAAGGTGGCCGAAGAGCCAACACTGAAAGAAAAATTCACCAGCGCAAAACATTATTTTGACGAAAGCATGTGAGTAATAATTTGAAACAATATCTTAAGCATAGTGCGATTATTTTGAAACGAGGAGGACTTAGTTTAAAATATGTTCCTTCGTGATCATGACCCACGGTTCCATTCATCAAACGCTAGTCAGGATCCAAAGACGCTAGTCAGAATTGAGTCAGAACCTAATCAACCTTCAGCCTGGCTAGCCTCTCCTGGCTCCAAGGTCACGCACTCTCGCTGTTACCTGTTGATGAGGGCGTCGACGACAACATGTATTCGTCTCCAAATCGTTGCAGGTTGGTCAAAACATCGAAAAATTTTGGGCACGCGCTCCGGCGCCGACGTGTCTAACCAAGAATTCGCGCTCAAATTGAGTCTTTGTGAAGTTTTTTTTCGGTGGATGGTTGATCGGCGGGAGCTGCGGCTCTTTTATGGCGAATAAGTGCGTTTCTTACATACATCTCATCCCGTACACCTCTTGTCTACGACACCTCAAGAAGCTATTCCAGGTCAGTGACACAAATTGACTAGAAGTGCTTGTTTTGTTTTCAAATGGTTTTTAGCACGTCTTTAGGAGTGGTTACTGGTTATTGCATGTTTTACCTTTATTGACTTCATCTATAATTAATTGGGTACGTGTCGGTTAATGATTGCATATACAGTCATACAGTCATACTGTCATACCTGACTAAGGTGTGGCTTCTGACTAAATCGTACTTTATTTAATGACATGGAAATTATTTTAAGTTGGAACTAACAACTTTTGATGATAAATTAGATGTATGGTCAGTACTTACAGGCAGGTATTGAAAACATGGGTCTTGATATTTTACAGGTATCCTAACCGTCGAAAAAAAAGGAACGGGGCCTGCCAGAGGTGCAGAAACTTGCCAACTCGGCTACCGGTGTTTGTGACACATTTACAAAAATTGAGGTGCATAATTGTGACAAAATAGCGATCCTGACTGTATGGCTCAAGCTCAAACCCCATATTTTCGAAATAGAGAATGTAGCGTGTAGGGAATATTTTAACTTAACAGCTCTGTTCTTCAATTGCACAGCGTACCATTAGTAATACAATATTGGTACTGTGTTCAGTTTCTACTAAAACGAGGGACCCCCGCTGCAGAAAACCCGCAAACCGCTGTCACAGTTGCCAGATTTTAACCCGCGCCCCACCGGGGGTCCGGCGCCACCTTCGCCCCACCGGGGGGCCATCGATGGCCCCCCTCTAACTCCGAAAATATGGGCGTTAGCGCAAATCTGCAAAGTGCAATAGAAAGCTCGCGTGAATTCAGTAAGAAATTACTTCGCATGTTTTAGTGCTCAGGTCAATGGTTTGACCTCCAGAGGTCAAATTAGGTCAAGATCGGCTATTTTCACTCAAATATGCAATGATTAAGCAAACTGGGCATAACTCTTATGTCATTAGAGCTATTGAGGCCTGGTAAAGTACATTTGATAGCAAATTGCCAGTACTTTTTCCGCTATGTGGAACGTAAAGACCTCCCGCCAGTGGTTTGACCGCCAGAGGTCACCTCGTGACCTAATATGACCTGAGGTCACGAAAGGTCAAAAAGTGACCTTGCCGTATATCAAATGAAAGCCAGTGACAAGACAAACACGATGGTGTTTGTTTCACCGCTCTAGCTTAATTAGGTCAAAAGTTATTGTCAAAATACTGTTTTTGACCTCCGGTGACCTTGGATGACCTTGGAAAAGTCAAAGGGCAAATATGACCCCTGGGATCCGTGAAAGGGTGTCCAAAAACGTTGTTCTGAGCAGTCTGAGCATTTGCAATCATTTTTGTGGCTTTTATATCATGAAATAGCTTTTCCCCATGCTTTTCCAATGGGAGAGGTCGCCTCGTGACCTGACCTCAGGGCACGAAATCGAAAAATCCCGGATATACACCTTGTAGACCCTGGAGGGGTCATGAAGTGTAGGAAGTTTCAAATCGATCGACTTTGAAATGTAGCTCTTACAGAGCTCTAAAGGTGAAGTGAGGTGACCTTGGTTGACCTCGTCTGGTGACCTGACCTTGAGTGACCCGGGGTAAAAAATTTCAGGGATGATGGGAAAATGATGCAGTGAGAGGTAGAGCCCTCAACCGCGGTGCTGCGGCTCGTCGTTTTTCTGCTATCCCGGAAAAACCTTAGGGGGCCATCGATGGCCCCCCCGGTGGGGCGAGGGTTAACATGCAGCCCAATGGGGCTGATTGTTAGTAGTTTGCAGAAAGTTGTCGCCTAGATACCGGAAATGTGACAGTCAATTTTTTCGAGAAATACACGATTGTGGGCATATTTAAGGCATTAACGATAACGCAAATACTTTATTAAGTACTTCTCCGTCCATTTTTTCAGGTTAAATCATATTTACAGTTTGAGTGTCTTCGATTTATTGGCCCCTATTTCTTCGAATTTAGTATTAAGTACGCCTAAAAGCTACTAATAAAAGTACTAAGTGAGTGAGAAAATAAACATAGCTGGGCAGCAATTCTACTTAAACTGCGCAACAGAAACAAGACAAGTTAGAAATGTTTATGTGATGTAGAGCCTGCCAAAAATTTTAACAGGCGGGAAGCCACTTATTTTGAGGACATATTCATTAGGTATATTTAAGATAAGTGCAGGCTAAGACTATCTAGAACAAATATTGCTGCCCATGGCTAATCTAAGATGAATGTAGGCTATTGTAAGACTCACGCACTTTCCCATATCAAGCTTGGTTTTTCATTCCTTAGCCTGCTTGTGCCTTAGTTTATTTGTGCCCTAGATTGGTTAGATAGATTTGGAGCTGGAGGAAGTTGGGAGAGTTGGTGCCAGCAACAGGCTGGCAACAACAGTGATTCAGGTGAGTTTTCATGATCAAATTATCATATCAATATTGTACAGATAGCAAATGTGTGCTAATGCAGTCCTCCACAAAGTGTTAACACCCACACTGGAGAGGGGCCTGGAACTAACGTGCACTGGAGGGGGCCGAGTAGACCCCCTTCTTATCTCAGAAAATCACAGCAAATCTCAGAAACAAATAAACTTCGAAAAACGCTGGTTGGGGGTGTGTTGCTTACTACCAGTGGTGGTAAGCAATGCACAGGACCTGAACTGCATGGAGTTAAAGCAGGATTTTGACTACACTGGATCTTTCTTTGGTATGTGAATTCCAATACCTCTGTACCTATTAGGGCAATAGACATAATTTTACATCTATGCAGGCTAGTTGCCTCAGAGTTTTTACTGCAAAAAGGAATGACCAGGCAGGTAATGATCGTGAGTGGGATGCAAATTTTAAGCATTTGATGTGTTTATAAAAATGCTACCTAAGGTCCACTTTACCAACACATTTTAGGTAGATTCAAATACTATGTTGACATTGACATTTTTTCCCTTTTGTTGATATGTGAGATAGAAGTTAAGTGAGGGGGGGAAAGCTGCGGTTAGGGTTCCCAATTGTGTGTACATGTATGCTCCTATTAATAGGTATGTTCCCAATAATGACTATTTTCATAATAATTGCTACATGTAATCATGTGGAAAAGTACCATAATTGGAAACACTCCTTTCAAAAATGGAAACTTCTTCAAAAAAGGAAATGCATGTCATTGGGGGAAACTGCAGTCAGAGTTGCCAATAATAGTTATGACCCCAATACTGGAAAAAATGACCCATAATTGGAAATTTTCCTTCGAAAAACAAAAACATGATCTATAAATGAAAACTTACAACTTTCATGGTGTAATGGTTTGGTGCTAGAACCTTGTCTGCTGCAAAAAGTAAGGGACAGGTAGAGGACATTCAGCATATTGGAAATAGTATTCAAGTATACAATTATTATTTCCAGCTCTGTGTGACAGAGGAGGCATATGTCGCATTGAGTTTGTGACAGCCAGCATACTTTCTGCACCTCTGGGGCCTGCCCACCTCCACTTTAGTCGCCTCTTTCAGTATAAACACCATTAACCGAAACTAACAGAAGTGCTTCTGTTGCAGAAGGCGCTGTACCCAGCCCGTTTTGGGCAATGTAAGAGGGCAACGAGCTCTCTTCCTCAGACGAAGTCCCCGCTGCCGCCGCTGTAGTGGATGAAGTCGTTTGGGTGGACAAAACCCGCGTGATTACCGGGGAGACTCACAATGACGCCGTGCTGTTGTGGGTGATAGTGATATTCGTACTGTCACTGAAATATCAATGCGGTCGGAACACTGCTAAAGTAATCGCAGGACAGGTGTTGAAAGTTGAAGACGAGCCGAAGGAGGAACAGATATCTGTGGTGCGACTGGTCAGCCACGGCGCTTCTTGACCGTTCATGGTTGTAAGTGTACATATAGTTGAAATACAGAATTCCCATTTCCCACCTTTGCAGTTTTGAGGTGAACACAGGAAGCTTGTGTCATGTATTCTTTAATATTGAGATATAAATAATTAACTTAAAAACGTACCTGATGCGAGTCCTTTTAAATTCCCTTGTAGTGGATAAATACTCTATAAGCTGCACACGGTTTCATTTTTAATCCAGTAAAGGCCAAAATGGAATAGTGTGGATGCACCCTCGGGTGCATCTGCACTGTATACCTGCCTGCGGCTCTTTTAGTCACGACAAACACATGTCCAGTTCCTAACCAAGGCGCTACGTCAAGCTCTGAACCAACGGCATTATTCGTCACAGGTTTGTCAGCAGGTTCATTTTGGTATAGGTTGACCTTAATCGCTATCGAAACACGAACTTATTATCCGGCCTAGCCATGTTCAAGCCCTAATCACAGAACGTGTCCTGAGTTAATTCTTCGTTGGTCACTTGAAAGTGGTGAGCACATCAGGACTAATGACGAGTTTCTAACCAATAGCTTGACACAGGCTTGACCTTTTTAGACCTACTCATTGGAACGCAAACTTTTCTATCGTCAAGGGTTTGTTTGGCAATAAAAAGTTCGTCAATATTTGTTTCAGTGATGCGCAGCCGGAATATGCTACTCGGCTACATTTGAGGAAATTCATGAGCACGCCGATTGGTGAAATAATTGTGAAATCCGTTTATATCTTTTCATCGGTATAAGTGTGCAAAGGTAGATAAATGATGTACTCTGAGCGTTGGAACAGTTGATGAGATCTTTAACCCTCGCCCCACCGGGGGGGGCCATCGATGGCCCCCCCTAAGGTTTTTCCGGGATAGCAGAAAAACGACGAGGCGCAGCACCGCGGTTGAGGGCTCTACCTCTCACTGCATCATTTTCCCATCATCCCTGAAATTTTTTACCCCGGGTCATCCAAGGTCAGGTCACCAGACGAAGTCAACCAAGGTCACCTCACTTCACCTTTAGAGGTCTGTAAGAGCTACATTTCAAAGTCGATCGATTTGAAACTTCCTACACTTCATGACCCCTCCAGGGTCTACAAGGTGTATATCCGGGATTTTTCGATTTCGTGCCCTGAGGTCAGGTCGCGAGGCGACCTCTCCCATTGGAAAAGCATGGGGAAAAGCTATTTCATGATATGAAAGCCACAAAAAAAATTGCAAATACTCAGACTGCTCAGAACAACGTTTTTGGACACCCTTTCACGGATCCCAGGGGTCATATTTGCCCTTTGACTTTTCCAAGGTCATCCAAGGTCACCAGGGGTCAAAAACAGTATTTTGACAATAACTTTTGACCTAATTGGGCTAGAGCGGTGAAACAAACACCATCGTGATCTTGTCACTGGCTTTCATTTGATATACGGCAAGGTCACTTTTTGACCTTTCGTGACCTCAGGTCATATTAGGTCACGAGGTGACCTCTGGCGGTCAAACCACTGGCGGGAGGTCTTTACGTTCCACATAGCGGAAAAAGTACTGGCAATTTGCTATCAAATGTACTTTACCAGGCCTCAATAGCTCTAATGACATAAGAGTTATGCCCAGTTTGCTTAATCATTGCATATTTGAGTGAAAATAGCCGATCTTGACCTAATTTGACCTCTGGAGGTCAAACCATTGACCTGAGCACTAAAACATGCGAAGTAATTTCTTACTGAATTCACGCGAGCTTTCTATTGCACTTTGCAGATTTGCGCTAACGCCCATATTTTCGGAGTTAGAGGGGGGCCATCGATGGCCCCCCGGTGGGGCGAAGGTGGCGCCGGACCCCCGGTGGGGCGCGGGTTAATGGCCTGCCCCTGTGAGTTCTGAATGCAGAATGGAGTAAATACATTGTGACTATGTATTCGGGCACACCCCTCCATCGAGAATCCCCATAAGACAATAAGACAATAGACGTTCGAGGGTCCGGCTGGTGAGGGGCCCGTAGTTGGTGATGCATGGGGCCGAATGTCATGTCAACTCGAGATCTCAGCTCACCATGACCAATATTTTATGCAGCTACATATTGCCTCATGAGTGCTCTAATGAAGGACTGTGCCGAAATATATAGTCACAGTGTACTTGCTACATTTTGCATCCAGGATTTGAGGAGGCAGGCCATTGAACATCGCATCAACCTATGATTACGCTCCTCGGCTCACCACTGCGAACACTATCAACTTTTGAGTGCTGGAAGTCGTTAATTCTGTCCGCATCACTGCTCCCAGGTGCGCACCCACAATTTTCTTTGGGAGGGGGGCTGGTGAGGGGCCCATAGTAGTTGCATGGGACCGAATATAATGTTCAGGGACCGTACTTTGGGTGAGGGGCCAGCCAGCACGCTAGGAACAGGGGCAGAAATGTGAGAGCATCACAAACGTTAAACATAGATCAGTCTAGGTCCCTGCTCTCGACGAGCTCCTTCTGCAACCAACGTAGCGGTCGGCTTTCAACATGGGCTTGGACTTGGGCCCGAAGCGCCCTGAGTTTAAAGCATTTGGGGGTCAGAGCCTGCTGGCCCCTTCGGCTGCGCTACTGCTCTAAGCGAACTTAATGTATCGAATAGACGGCATCTGGGTGTTGACCTTTCGCTCGTTAAACATGTCCGGGTGCGGACCGCTGACCAGCCCCGTCGTACACCTTTTGTGCACTGTGTGGCGCCGCAACAGATCTCTGAACAGTATGCTGTACTGCAGTGCTCCAGCAGCGTGCTGCACCGCAGTTCATCTCTGAGGGTTATGCTGTACCGCAACACTTTCTGGATGGTAGACCGCGCCACCAGACACGCGTGAGTGCTGCTGTACCGCATTACATCTCTGCTGGTTATACTGCTCCGCAGGATACAGTATAGGGGGTCGCGACCACGCGTAAATCTAGCAGCGACCCAGGTAAACAGGGTGGAAGTTTTGCCACATATTGGGAAGGTGTGATGCAGACGGAAAAGGGACAAGCTTTGCGAAAGACGAGAAGAGCGGTTGTGACTGTGGATATTGCGGGGGTCCAACACAGGGCACACGCCCCCTGTGTATTGCAGCTAATCCGATTTGGCCAGTACAAGATCACGTGTGGGTGGGGATAGGTCACGTGACTACATCAGTTAGCAGGGCAGTAGATATATGCACCGCTACTGGTGTCCTCCAGATTCATGCTCATGAGAGGAAGTCTGGTGCTACCCGCTTCTGGCTGCCAAAAACGATAATTTCGCACCCAATCGGCTAAAACCAACCTTAGGAAATAATATTTTCCGTCGCATATTTCTGTATGGCTGCAGCTCCGTGTGATACGGCAAAATTATGCACTGCCGTCTTCGGCCCAGTGGCCCAAATTTCCATGAATTTGGGCGAACTGGAGTTTGACCAATGCTCATAAAGCCCCACCAGCGAGCCGCTGAGTTCCACCAGTCATATATACCTACCCAGAACAGGTGGCCATATGAAAAAGATCATTTCAAGGAAATCGACAAAAAATAGTCCTATCATATAGGTTTTCACTAGCAGTCTCTAAGAACAGCATCAAGAGGTCCGCTGTGACCACAGCTAGTCTCCCTAAAACCATCACAGCTCTGGCGAAGTCGCTCCCAGAGCTCCTGCTCCTACTGAGAAATCATCGTGTCAGTAGTCATAAGAGGCCAGCGCGGGACAAAATTTAACTTTCATTCCATTCTATCCTGCTTAACACGCGCATTGACGGGGGTCTGAGCCACCTTCGCATTGACGGGGGGGGCGGGTACCCGCCCCCCTCTAAGATTTCGAGAACCACGGTAGGTAGCGAAAAACGGTAAACGGTGTTGGGCTGCCCATCCACTTCTCCATCGAAAACATTCGAACCATTTTTTTGTCAGGTCACATTTAAGGTCACGAGAGGTCAAAACATGCCCGTCATAGGGATAACATGTAAATTCAGTTTTTCGGCCATTAAATCTGAACAAGTAAAGATAGAGCAAAACGGCTTAAACCATATGAATCCTCTTAGCAAGCCGAATCTAATTATATATAATTTGACCTTGCTAGGTCAAATCAAGGATTTGACCTGACCTGAGGTCAGGTCAGGGTCAAATTATATAAAATGCATATCATTAGAACTGCAAAACCCAGGCGAGTCTAATGCAGCTAAAATAAATGCTCTATCACCATCCGTTACTGAGTTATTCCGTAAAAAAAACATTTTTCCCATGTATTTCCAATGGAGAGGTCATGCCTCGTACCTGACCTTAGGTCATCGATATCAAAAATACCGGAACACATTTTAGAGAACTCGGTGGGGCCATTATGTGATATGAGTTTCAATCGGATAAGTTCACCCTGCTCCGACTTATGCTATCTTAAACTTTTTTTGAGGTCGGGTCACTTGACCTGTAATGGTGACCTGACCTGAGATGAACTAACCTTAAAATTTTCACAGAAGTTGTAAAAATGATGAGGGAAAAGGTATACCAAGTACGGCGGCGCTACGCGCCGCCGTTTTCTGCTATCTCCGAAAAACCCGAGGGGGGCGGGTACCCGCCCTCGTCAATGCGCGTGTTAACACCCGCACTGGAGGGGGTCTGGCACTAACGCGCTCTGGAGGGGGCCTGGTAGGCCCCCTAAGATCTCGGAAACTAAGAGGGTTAGAAAAACGCCACTTGGTAGGTGGGTGGGGGCTATGGTGATCTACATGATGATCAATTTTCATTGACCTAGGTCAATATCTTCAAGGTCAAACGAGGTCGTAAAGGTCAAATATTGGCCATGCTGGTATCGATTGATAAATGCTGTGATTATGCAGGAAAATGGCGGGAATAAGCTAAAGGCGGACAAGGCTCATAGAGAAGAGGTCTCAAAGAGGCTTCCCCACAACTTTTGGGTCAAGGTCATTCAAGGTCATTGACCTTTAAGGTCACCATATGGTATACTACTTATTATTTACACTTTGACTAACACTGTAGCCACTGTTTGGCGGGAAATGAGGATTGACCTTTCCCAATGACCCTTGACCTTGACCTTTGTATTGGGGTACCCTACCGATGACGTCATAGCATAATATATGTCAGACGGGGTAACGTCATTTGGCCGGACGCACAGTGGTCAGTGACCTTGGAAGTGCAGATATGACCTTGACCTATGACCTTGACCTTGACTTTCATGTGAAGTGACCTTGACATATAGTTCCGCTTATACGACGTTATGACGTCACCACTCGGTCTTCAATGCAAGCTAACTGGTCCGACCGCGCGTTTACGGCGATCTCAAAATGCAGGTCTGACTTTGAAAGCCTATAAGTCAAAAAAATTTCGGCCGATTTTCAAAAAGTCTTCACCAATCGACGCGCTATTAAATTCTGTTAAATGTGGCCAGGTTTCGTTTTTCCGCTACAAGCGGTTCTCCGGCCACCTTGGAAAAACAGGTGGGGGGGCCTCCGAGGCCCCCCTCCAGTGCGCGTGTTAAACCTCGCCCCAGAAGGGAGGGTGTTTGAACACCAGCCTCAGGCTTTTCTGGTGGCACAAAAAAAAAACGGCGGCGCGAGGCACCGCTGTACTTGGAATACTTTATTCTTGGTCATTTCCACAATTTTCCAAAAATTTAAGGTTAGGTCATCTCAGGTCAGGTCACAGTGCAGTTCAAGTGACCTCGCATCCAACATATTTTAAGGTGCTATAAGTAAGAAATGGGTGAATCTATCGAATTGAAACTTATACCACGTAATAAGCCCACCAGTACTACAAAAGATCCGGGATTTTGCATAACGATGACCTAGGCTCAGGTACGGATCATGACCTCTCCATTAAAAATGCATGGGGAAAACTGGAACTAGCCTGTAACTGTGTAGATACAGCTGCGAATATCTTCATATTCTCCAAATGGTAGTATCCTGAGCCCCGTTCCAGGTTCATGTTCCAATTTTTGTCCAGTGACCTTTGATAGGTCATCTGTGGCTACTTGAGAAAGTTTCAGACTTGGGTTAATAACTTTGTAGGAAAGGATGGTAAAACTTTTATTTTGACAACCATTACGTTTGGATTGCTATTGCCAGTCGATTGATATGCATATTGACTATGGTAAGCTGGATAGTGACCTTGACCTGAATTGAGGTCAGGCCATTTTTATACATAATTAGATTTTCCGTAACCAGAGGAAGGGAATCGTGCCTAGAAAGTATTTTAGTTCCACTCTGTCAGACGCTAGAGTCCGGAAGCTCTCCTCTAACATGCCACCTTCTTTGACCTGTAATAACCTCAATACTGGTCTAGCAAGAAGTGGCCGATGTAGTTTCTCCATGAATTTGCATGAGTTATCCAAAAACGTTCGCATTTGTTTTTCGCTATCCCGTATAGGAGCCGAGTTTGAGGGGGGTGTTTGAACACCCACCCACACCACGGCGAAGCTGACTCGGAGACCCACCGGGGTGGGTGTCAAATATATTCCGTTCCGTACCGTCCCGAAAAATATATTGAAGAAATAGTTCTGTTCTGCCTGGTTCCATCCTGCTCCATTCCGTCTCATTTTCTAAGAACCTTTACTTTATGTTCCATCTGCTTGGCATTGGCATCAGCAGCTATGAACTGTAAATGCTGCATTCAATACAATGGGTCACATCATAACGCTGTTGACATAAGGCTGAGTCTGCAAAAAAGTAAGTATAGTCGATTTCGCTGGAATTTATTCCAATCCAGCCCTGAAAAAGAATGAGAAAAAACAATCTATCAGCCGAAATAGTTATGCCCCATTTATATGAATTGTGCACCCCCTCACCCAGAACACCTAGCAATATTTTAACACATTCTGAGCCGCCCTGTCTTTTACAGTTGCTTGCCGTGTTTTGTCAACTGCTAAGCAGCTTGTAATGTAAAATGAAAGTTTGGGAAGGGAAGAATGAATGATAATATGCTGAAAAAACAGAGCAGAATAGATTTAACCAGCATTGTGAGATTTCCTTAAATAACTTCTCACTCCCTCTAAAATTATGCAACTTATAATTAGGCCCTAAAAATATTGCAATATTTAAATACCATTCATTCCTTAACATTAATCTAGAACCTGGAATCGACAAGCAGCGTTCGTTCACCTATTTTCCACACAAGAGGATTTTAAAAGGAAGCAAACTATATATTTAACGTAAACATGAGTTTTTAGTCCATCTAGCACTATAAAATTTTCCATTTTTAACATAACATCCTTGCTATTCCATCGAGTTCCACGGTATTCCTAGAGTGATATTTATGTTGCAGCCTGTTCCCTCTGCCATTGAACTAGTTCAGGCAATTGATAAAATTAGTAAATTAGTGTATACGTTTAGTAAAACAATTTCACGTATTTGAATGTTGAATTGATACAAGTTTTTGACAAAACTAACGGAAAAACACGCGCACTGAAGGGGGCTTTGAAGGCCCCCACCTATTTTTCTAAGGTGGCCGGAGTTTTTCGCTCGTAGCCGAAAACGATACATAGCAGCATTTGAGAGAATTTAACGGTGCGTTGATTGGTGAATGAGTTTTTAAAACCGGTCGAATTTGTTATATATAGGCTTTCAAAGTCAGACTTGCATTTTGAGATCGCCACAATCGCGCGGTTGGACCAGTTCGCTTGTTTTGGAGACCGAGTGGGGCCATCATAACACCATATAACTGGAATGATATGTCAAGGTCGCCTTACATGAAGGCCAAGGTCAAGGCCAGAGGTCACAGGTCAAGGCAATATCAGAATTTTCAAGATCATTGACCCCGGTGCTTCCAGTCAAATTGTGTTACACGGTCCGGTGTATATTATCCTATGATGTCATGGTTAAAGTAACTCAATATAAAGGTTAAGACCAGATGTCAAGGACAAAGTCAAAGGTCGTGGGTAAAGATTTTTCCTCATTTCTTTCTCGTCAAACAGTTGCTATAGTGCCAGTTATAGCATACATTATAGGTAGTATACCTTATTGTCACCTCACAGGTCAATGACCTTGAGTAAACTTGACCCCAAAATTGTAGCAAAGATTCACTGAGACCTTCGCTCTATGACTCTGGCATACCTTTAGCTTATTCTTATCAATTTTCCCGCATAATCACGGCATTTCCCAATAGGTCCCCAGCATGGCCAAGTTTTGACCTTTATGACCTCCTTTAATCTTGACAGTATTGGCCTAGATCAATGGAAATTTGCTATGATGTAAATTACCATAGTCCCCACCCACTCTACAACCGGAATTTTTCTACACCTGTTAGTTTCCGGCATCACTGGGGTGTCCTACCAGCCCAATCCAACGCGCATCAGTGTCAGACCCTCTCCAGTGCGGGTGCTAGTACTAAAATTGTTCTTTTTCAATTTGAGTGAAGCTTTATCAACTTAATTTCAATTTTTTGCAATGGTACCTGGTGCCCAATAAAGGTGCTTTGGTTTCAGTGTCTCCTTGATCAAATTTATGCCCGCGAGGGGAAAGATATCTTACTAGAAAGCAACGACAACTGTCATCACTCGTCAATTCGTTGTCGTATCAGGTCCATTACTCTGCATCTACCTGCCTACAGCTTGTCGAGAAATTGTCTTGCTGTATCATATAGTTTACATATTTAACAAGCGCATTGACGGCGATCTGAGCCACCTTCGCTTTGACGGGGGAGGGGGTGGCGGTTACCCGCCCCCCTAAGATCTCGAAAACCACGCTAGGTAGAGAAAAGCGGTAAACGGCGTTGGGTAGCCCATCCACTTCTCCGTCAAGAATATTTGAACCTTTTTTAGGTCAAATTTATGGTCACTAGAGGTTAAAGCATGCCGTCATAGGGATAACATGTAAATGAAGGGTTTCAGTCATTACATCTGAACAAGTTAAGATAAGCAAAACAAATTAAACTATATGAATCCTCCTAGCAAGCCGAATCGAATGATATATAATATGACCTTGCCAAATCAAATAAAGGAATTGACCTGACCTGAGGTCATGTCAAGATCAAATTAGGTAAAATGCATATTATTAGAACCGCAAAGACAAGGACAAGCTAATGCAGTTAAAATAAACGTTCTATCACCATCCGTTACTAAGTTAATCAGTTAAAAACATTTTTCCCATTTATTTCCAATGGAGAGGTCATGGCTCGTACCTGACCTTAGGTGATCGATATAAAAAATTTCGGAACACATTTTATCGAACTTGGTGCGGCAATTATGTGATAAGAGTTTCAATCGGATAAGTTCACCTTGTTCCGACTTATGCTATCTTTAACACTTTTGAGGTCAGGTCACTTGACCTGTACTGATGACCTGACCCGAGATGACTTAGCCTTAAAATTTTCTCAACAGTTGTAAAAATGATGATAAAAAGGTATGCCAAGTACGGCGGCGCTACGCACCGGCTTTTTTATGTTATTTCCAAAAAACCCAGGGGCGGGTACCCACCCCCGTCAATGCACGTGTTAAAGCAATGGCATATTCGGAAAAAAACATTTTCATTAATACCAGTTGTTTGAATGTTACCATGCAGGGACTCCTTATTTTTTCTTAGAGCATGCGCACATGATAATTACACATTAACACGAGCACTGGAGATGGGGCAGCTGAAATCTTCCCAGGATGCCCTCACCTATTTTTCCTAGGTGGCCGGAGAAACGTTCGCCGGCAGGAGACGCTATTTAGGCAGCGTCTATTGGTGAGGGAATTTTGAAAATCGATCAATATTTCTTATATATAGGCTTTCCAAGTCAGACCTATATTTGAGACCGTTGCAATCGCACAGTCACACCAGTTTGCCTGAACTGTAGACTGAGTGGTGACGTTACTACATCATATAATTGGCTTGTATGTCAAGGTCAATGTCAAAAGTCACAGATCAAGTTCATTGACCCGAATATTTCGGTCAGATGACATTATTCAGTATGACGAGCGTTATTGTAAAACGTCATAGTTAAGGCTACCCAACGCTAAGGTCAAGGTCAAAGGTAAAGTTCAAACTTATTTTTTCAAGGTTAAGCCCTCATTTCCCGCCTAAAGGCTGCTGAAGTGCCAGTTATATTGTACATTATTGGGATCATGCCATTTTTTAAGTCATAGGGCATTGACCTTGAATGACCCTGACCTCAAAATGTGAAAGAAAATGTTTAGGGACCTACTCTCTCTGTGACCTTGGCCCACTTTTGGTGTATTCCCGGCTTTTCCTCATAATCACGGTATTTTACAATAGGTCTCCAGCACGGCCTAGATCTGACCTTTAAAACCTTGTTTGACCTTGAAGATAAGGTGAAGATGAAGACCTAGGTGAATGAAACTTTGCCATAAGGCAGATCAACATTGTCCCCACACAGCTTCTAGGGTGTGTTCTCCGCTTAACTTATAGGGTTAATGGCTTACGTGCTGTTTTGATTTGAAAAAAAGTTGACTGATCCAGGAAATGGGGAAAAGTTGCAAAAATCTTTCTGCCCCATGCATCCCAGATGAAAATTTGGAAATGTCACCTCATTCGTCCCGTTCTGTTCTGTTCATTGATTCCCGATATTCGACCGTTTCCATTCCGTTCATTGATTCCCACTTTTCTTACCGTTTTGTTCCGTCCATTGAATCACGCTTTTGCTCCCGTTCGGTTCCGTCCATTTATTCCTGATTTTCGTTACGTTACGTTCCATTTAATAATTCCCATTTTTCATTATGTTCCGTTCTGTGCATTGCGTTTCGCTTTTCCTTCAGATCCATGGAGACCTCTTGTAACCATGGGAGGTATGTTGACACCTACATAGGCGGATCCAGGATTGCCGATCGGGGGGGCACCTTCCGGGGGCACCATCCGGACCAGGGGGCGCCACTTATGACCGGCAAAATCTATCAGGTGGGCGCCAAATCATGTCGGTGGGCGCCGACTTTCGTATCCTGGGGTGGGTGGGAAGCGACATTTCAGGGGGGCGCCATCGACCTTTCAGGGGGCGCCGAGGGTCGATCGGGGGGGCACGTGCCCCCCTTGCCCCCTGGATCCGCCTGTGGTCGCCTAGACTCTACTCTAACCAGCCGGCGCTTCATCCGCGACAGACCGGATCCCTGAAAGTAAACCGTACCTTCCATAGAAATCGATTGCCGCATTTCGCCAACTGATGCTTGACATGGGCAGACGAAATACAAGCTTCGTGTGACCAGTTGGATGGTGCCTAAGGTGGCCAGGGTCTCCCTTGAAGATAGGTTGGGTATTTTGTGACAAAACCTGAACCCACTTTAACGATAGTGGCCTTCTGTGGTAAAGTTGAAAGGTCCCTGTACCCAGCCGACAGTGGCGGATCCAGGGGGGGGCAAAAAAGGCAATTGCCTCCCAAACGGAAAAGCTCGGGGCAAAACTATGTTTTTGCTCCCCCAAACCTCCTTTTTCCCCGACTCCTTTTTAGCTTGTAAGCAAGATTTTGGTGATTCAACTCTCAACTTCAAACAGAATTAGTGAAGTTCAGTGTAAATATTGGGGCTTGGATAGGAAAAAAGGTATATTGAGTCCATATTTTTCACCCCGTGCCGTTTTTTTGCTTTTCGTCTCCAGTTCCCAAAATCCTATCAAAAAGGCATATTGTAACGCAATTTTTCACTGCGTGACGTTTTTTTTGCTTTTCGACTTTGGGTTGCCCTTCCCAAACCACCCGGCTAGATCCACCTCTGCCAGCCGACGCAACCCCAGGCCTTCCTTCCTGTCGGTGCTTGTGTCCTGTGACTAGCCACAGCAATCGCGGGCCCCAATGACAGTCCTAGGCCCCCTGCATCCAGCTTGGGCCCCTGTGATGCTAGCCGGCGACCCGTATGGAATTGTGGTCTCCCGGTGTCTGTTCAGGCCGCCTCCGACCAGCTGGCTGGGAGAGGTCCTGGCCCTCTCTGCGACCGTTCCGACCCCATCATATGGCCGTCACTGTGACCAGCTGAGGTGGACCCAGCCGGCTTTCTACTGCCAGCGTGGGGAATTCTGGTCGCGCTGGTCCTCCAGAGGGGCTGCGACCGCCGCAGTCCGACAGGCTTCCATGCGCCAGCTCCTGCTGCTGCCCAGCCAGTCTGGCCAGCTCGGTCACCTCAATGGTCTGATCGGGAGGCAGCTGGCCCAGCGGCTGATACTTGAGGACTTCCAGTGACAATCATGGGCTAATAAAACTGCCCAAGTGAACCTATTGTCTCGGCGTAGCCAGGCAAAACCCATGACAGAAGCCAGAATCAAGGATCAGGAGCTGGCTGGTTCCGAGGATTGTATTGTATAATATCTGTTGCAAATACTTACACACAAACTGTGGCTTACCGTGTCGTTGCAGTGGGCATGACCCAATTATAACTATGGAAGGAGATGGTGAGAATAAAGAGGGATAAGAAGGAAGGAAAAACACTACCGTTCTCTGATGGTCCTCTGGTGTTTTTCAAGATCCCTTGTAGCAATCCTTTTTCTTCCCTGAGACAAGGGGCGTCACCACAAGAGGGGAGGGAAGGCGGGAGGGTGCTCCAAATACTGACCCACCTTTTAAATCTGTCATGAAGTGGGTAAAACGAGATTATAGCAGCGGATCCAGGAATTCCCAAGGGGGCGAATTCTGACAGAAGGCGCAGCCTCATCGAAGGGGGCCCAGAATAGCTTTGGGGGCCCGGAAGTGCAACGTAAATATTTTCAGCAAAAAACGTAGGTGCACATATAGATATGTCTGGAAGAAAAATAAAAATAACGTTATATTCCGTTGGGGGGTGGGGGGGGCGAATTGCAAGAACTCCTGTAGCCCACAAGACTATGAATTTGTCCTAAAATTGCTGAGGTCCACTCAACATCGAATTGGATCTCCTCAAATCCAGGAACTGGCCAAATCTTGGCTAGGATCACTGATCGGGACCATCTCAGATCGCATACAATGTTCTTTGGCCTGCTTGAATGAAGAGTTTAAGATATTATACCTACTACTCCCAAGTAGGGAAGGATGTTACAGCTACAGAGGCCAAGACCAAAGGAGTCCCACAAGCAAGGCAGGTGGCCGAATGTGGCCACAGGAGGTCCAGGTAGACCACTACCAGGTCCAGGAGGTCCAGGTAGGGGGGGGGGGCTTATGTATGCTAGAATTAGGGGACTGCTTTCGGCTAGAATATGTCTGAGATTATCTGAGGGACCCGGTTGAGGACACAAAGGCTCCAAGTGAACTACAAAGGGCCTGGAAGCATGTCAGGGGTCCCAGATAGCCACAAGGGGCTGAACCGCAGAGGCTCGGACCCAGTGGCGGATCCAGGGGAGGGGGAAAGGCAATTGCCTTCCCCAAACGGAAAAGCTTGGGGCAAAACTATGTTTTTGCCCCCCCCAAAGCGATCGACCTCCTTTTTCCCCCGACTCCTTTTTAGCTTGTAAGCAAGATTTTGGTGCTTCAACTCTCAACTTCAAACAGAATTGGTGAAGTTCAGTGTAAATATTGGGGCTTGGATAGAAAAAAGTATCTTGAGTCCATATTTTTAACCCTGTGGCGTTTTTTGCTTTTCGTCTCCAGTTCACAAAATCCTACCGAAAAGGCATATTTTAACGCAATTTTGCACTGCGCGACGTTTTTTTTTTGCTTTTCGACTTTAGTTTGCCCCTCCCAAACCCTCCGGCTAGATCCACCACTGCTCGGGCTCCCGAAGCTATTGTTAGGGGCCCGGTCGCGGGGCTCTAGAGAACTCCAAGGCAGGGGCCTGGGAACAACTTTGAGGGTCATCTATGCTAAATTATTTTGGACTCCAAGAAAAACTCTTTGGGGGCTGCAAGACCAAATCTGGCAGCCACCGGGCCCCCTGCGGGGGCCCGGCGGCTGCGGCGGGAGACATTTATTTCTAGTGCTCAAGGTGGGCCCAAGCGAGGGGTGGGGGAGGGGAACGATCGGCCCATCGCCCCCCCCCTTGGGATCTGCCCCGGCGTGGTTATCGGCGGCCACCTTCCTCGTTTTGATTAATTCAACTTGTGACATACCTACAAGTCTTGAGGCAATATCCGAGAGCTAGAACATGAATTAATGGAATATTGAGTCTTACTGCAAACTCGAGTTCTGAATTTGTCAGTACATGGATTTGTAGGCTCTGATTTGCTTTAGTAGCCCTCCATGATGCTCTGTTGGAAAGAAGGAACAAGTTTTGAATAGCAGACAACTTAGATGTGTTTTGGGGGTATATTTATGCGAATGCGATATTTCCATCAGGAAGCGACATTATTCATCTTGGGGTTGGGGAGAGGGACTAAACCACTTTCTAAATTTGAACCATATTTGTTCATGTTTACTCCTGTTTAATTGGAGAAGACAAAAAGAGCCCGAACCCGAAGAGGTCCTGGTTATAGAGCGGTCAGTTTTCTGCCAGGCACTGGTTCAGGTTTTTAACGAATATCCCCTTCTCAACAAAGGGGATATGTCCCTATATATTCATCGGAAACATTGCTCCATACGGTTCGCATTGCTAGCTCCGACTTGAAGATCCATGACTTCAGGAATTTTCCAGTCTGGCTACTCAATAACCATCAGGTTGTAGCGGCTAATTCAATCCCGGGCTTTATCGCCACCATTTCTAACAATCGCCCCAAACCGACGCCATTCAACACCATACAACATCGGATTAAGACCAGTCCGCCCCCATTCATCTCCTCCGCTAACCAGTTTTGCGTTGTACACCCATCGCTCTAGTCCGGTCCGTGTCCGGTCGGGTGCCGAGTCCGGCAGCCCCCGGCCGGCGACGGACTCGGTCGTGTGACGCTCGCTGAACACTCGCGCCGCGACAGGCCGCATTCAGCCCGCCAAATAATGGCACAAATTAGCCAGAGAAGCGACGCAGTGAATTTCGCCGGCTACCCGGGCAATCGAGATAATTACGTCCTTGGCCAGCGCGTCGCCGGTGTATGGGACAGGAGCCAATTATGAGACAGAATGTCGGCGGGCGGCCGCTGATTGGCTGGCTGGCCGGTAGGCCCCGCCCCTGTGGATTGTGTCCTCCGGCCGGCTCTGTCGTTCCAGCCTAGCCTTATTGAATTACAATCATCATTTGATTTTTGTGTGGCCGAGCGGGCGCACTGGTGTTATACGCTCATAATTCGATATAGTTTGTGATTGAATTACAACTATCTTGCCAGTGCTTTTGCAGTATTTGCAACCCAACACAATTATCCTCCGCGGACCAAGGAGGAGCTTTCCCGGTCGGCAAAGCTGAAGGTAGCCAGCACTCCTTCCGTCGTTAAAGAAAATCTGCACAATGGACTACGCCTATCTGAACCAAGGTGGATTCGATCCTAACAGCTCCCTTCCATCCATGGACCACTCCGGCCTTCCCAACATGACCTATTCCTACAGCGAGCTGGCCTCTTGCAACCAGATGAGCCAGGCGTACCGGTACTCGGCGGCGGCGGCGGCGGCGGGGATGCGTCCGTACAACCCGAGCATGCCGGCCCCAGCGCAGTGCGGCGTCATGCCCAGACCCCAGGAACACCACCGGGCGCCATTCCACCACAGCATGAACCTGCAAGGTGAGGGGGACCGCGAGCGAGAGGTGGGCGGCTGTGGTTTCAATGGTTTTCATGTCTGGAGAATAGAGTGGGCAAGTTCATGGTCTTGAACTGGCATTTTCGTGCCTCCCACTCATCAAGAAGGCTGAAAGTAAAATTTGTGCTCATTTAAGACTTGATGTTGGTTACTCAAATATGAGTGATTTCTCTATCTCTTAAACATACTATCGGATGAGGATTTTCAAAAATAATTAGTGGTTCAAATTTCAAAAATATTAACGCTGCAAAATAAAAGAAATATTCAACCAAAAATGAAATTTCAACGTTTCCAGGACCATTTGAAACAAGAAACCCTGAAATTGAATGAATAAAAACGAATAGTGTCCCAACTTTACCTCAGGAAATATGCAGTAGAGCGACCCTACAAACCACAAATAGACAAGTAGAAAAATTGAAATCCACATTACAATCGTCTTATCTACTCACTTTTTCTTTATGCAGTGGAGGGGTTTTAATAGACCATAGAACAGTTACAGTATTGTAAAACAGGCAATACCCAACTTGAAGTTGAGCAATATGACTGTTACAAGGACCAATAGCTGGAAAATAAAAATATCCAGGAAAATTGTATCACTAGAATTTTCCATTTTCCAGATTTCTTTTAGGGTAGCCGGAAAAGAAACGATGGGCTCCATAGAACCCATTCTCATCCCTAGATATTTTTGACAATTGTTTTGATTTAGTGAAAACTCTGTTGGTTTCAAAAATTCATGGATCTTGTAGTGCTGAGCCAAGTAGCATGATTACCTGTACAACGCCGGTGTGGGCAAAAATCAAGTGGGCACCATTATAAAAATATGGTGGTAAGATTGTAATGGATCAATATTTCATTCAGTGGAACCATCAGAACAAGGAATTTTTATTTTATGCAAACCTGTGAAACAGCTTCAGCACTGTGCTGAAGCTGTTTCACAGGTTTAGATACTGAAGTTGTAATAAAACCTGCATATAGCTCACAATTTCGAAAATATTTTATTTACAGGGAAAGTAGAATTATAATTTTACGGCTTACTCTTTTGGCTTTCAAAATATCGTATTGTTCAAAGGAGAAGAACAATCATATTTGGCTCGAAATGGACAAAATAATAAGCACTTCGAGATTACAATGTTTGGTTGAAGCAGTCCTTTCATTGGCGTTCCTAATTTGTATGTTGCAGTGGCTTGGTATGAATAGAAAAGAGTTCCCAATGGTTTTAGAAATTACATCGCTTTTATTTTGTATTCTTATCAACCATCATTTATGATTTATATCCAAAAACGCTCAGAATCACAAATTGACAGTGCTTTGCTTGAACCTCAGGGCTGGCACAAGACTCGCGAAGCGTTACTTGTATCTGCGTCGTGTAGACGGTAAATGGCTCCAGGTCTGGTTCGCTGATGCATCTAATCGCGCATCAATAGTCTGGAAATAGACATCCTGACTTATATTCAAAAGTTTCCGCTTTTTTGGAAGTTATTTTGTCCTAGAAAATCAGTGAGCCCAAAAAGTATTGAAAACGGCTTAGAAAAGTATGTAACTAGGCCCTACAACCCGTGGTGAATTTTTTGTAGCTACCATTAATAGTATTAAAACAATGGACACAAAACTAAAATTTAGGATCATATCAACTAGTCTGGAAAATATGTTTCTGTTCACGCTGAATGCGTGTGTCCACTCCATTTGGTATCAACTGTTAAAAAACAATTCATAGGAACAATTCAGTGCAAAATTGTCTCCATGCAATCTGCTTGTGTTATCGTAACACATCTTTAAATTCCCCGTAAATTTAATGTTTTGATTATTGAACTGGCATGCGCGTGTGCACGTGAGGAATAACTCCAGTGCAAATCGGCGCGGTCCGGCTATTTTACTGGCACAGATATGCATGCCAAATTTCCGCCGAGCCATCGTCGAATAGCCAAGCCAATAGTTCCTGAGATATCGGAGAGGGGACGAGTTCGTAATTGGAGCATTTTTGCATACTTATATTTTCATATTTGAAGTAACAGACCAATTTTAAAGTTTTCACAGAAAATTCAGCATCCATCAACTTCTCCAAGGGGCAGGAGCCGCGATGCTTTTGCGTTGGGACAAATTGCAAAGTGCTACCGGTGTGCAGCGTTGGCTAAGGCCAGATTTCTGCGCGTTTGTATTCGCGCAGGCAGGCCACAACCAGCATAGCCTTCACAAAGGATCATCAAGAGGCTAAACATGATAGGGCGCGGTAGTGGAGTGATCAGCACAGCTGGCTTCCACGCAGCCAACCCGGGTTCAAGGCGGGGCGGCTTCTCTGAACAAGGAGCAAACTGGCTAGTTGAGTGATCAACACAGCTGGCTTCCACGCAGCCGACCCGGGTTCAAGGCCCGGTGGCTTCCCTGAACAATGAACAAGCTGGCTCCCGAGAAACCCTTCGAACAGAGAAAGGGTTTGTGGCGCCATATGAACCTGGCAGGCAGTCGGTAAGTCGATAAGCCCGTTAAATTCAAGAATTGAGATAGCGTGCGTCACGGCAAAAAAGTTATAATCCTATTCGGGCCACTTCCAAGCATCTCAGGAGCAGATCCAACTCAACACGAGCCAGTCCACTGTTACACGAGCCAATCCACCAGAACACCAGCCAGCTCACTGGGAGCTGAGGATAAACATCAGAAATTAAGCCCGCATCCGAGATTTAGTAACATATTGTGTTCATGAAACTTGTAAAAAACATATTATAATTGCTCATGGGGCTTGACGAACACGGCAATGATTTGGTAAACAATTTCCGACTATCTTGAGGAGACTCTTAGGTAAAAACAAGAGGAGTTAATAAATATAAAGAATATATATATATATATATATATATATATATATATATATATATATATATATTTAGATTTGAAATAGTTGCCCGAGTTTTCTGGGGATGGTTGGCTTAGTGGTTAGCGCGTATGTCTACTAAGGCACTGATCCCGGGCTCAAGTCCTGGCGGAGACTCTGAATAAGTTGATCTGATCCCCAAATCCCTCCCAACAGGGTGAGAGTTGGCGACGCCGTATGATCCTAGCAGTTGGTGCGTCGCTAAACCCCAAAAATTATTACTACCCAAGTTTTCAGGTAAATCACCGGTTCTACTCGGATATCCGGTTCATGAGGAACTTTGCAGTGTCGCAAAACTGATTTCCCCTGAAGTGTACTATTTCAACGATCAGGCCCAATATTCACCCTAAATGCGCTGTTGCGCCTTGCCGCTTGCAAACTTTGAATCGAATCTTTCAGACCGGAAGTATATGGTTTATGTAACTAAATGCGGTATTTTTCAACGTGGTTCAAAAGAGTCAACATAGTTACAAGACGATCCCACCTCAGGTTATTTGAGGGCATCTGTTGATCTCGTGACTCGATTGGATGACCTAGTCCCGTTTCAGATGGGAGGTCAGTGACTTGTTTCCGAGGCACACGCCTTGCGCGTGGCACCATTGTCTGCCATGAAAAAGGAGCATTCTTAGGCAGCTGGGCGTTGCGCGGTTGGCATTCAGAGCGGGATGACCATAGTCAGGGTTACCCAAAAGCATCGGGTGTCCACAGCACTAATCGAAGAGTGAGTCCCTCATCAAAGCTCAGAATCCTAACGCAATACCACTCGAAAGCTACACAGGCTGCACAAGAAACACTGCATTGAGATGGAACGGTCAAAACTGTCCTCCCCCACAGACCACACTAAAAAAAAAATCAGCACAAAAATACTCCAAAACCGATAGGGAATGGTTTACCGATATTCAAAAAGATCGTCCATTACCACTTGATCAATCAATTGCTGTTGAAGCAGCTAGAGCTTTACCATCAGAGAAAGCTCCCAGAAGCTAAGCGACAGAAAAAACAAAAATGCTCGCTCAGGAGTGTCTGTACTGAATAATTTAAAAGCAGCAGCAAATCTGGTTCAGTGGTGAGAATTCATATGAGTTCTTTCGAACACCAAACCAACAAAGTCGCCATGTCTGTATATATATTATTGAGGTCTACATAAGATATGGCTTTTCAGCCCTCAATTACAAGGTCACAGCACGCGTAGGGAGTACACACTTTCGTAAACCACACAATACTTTACACAACACTACCGTTGTAGGTAAAAATTTTAAAGAAATGCACTAGTTCATTTCTAGCCTATCCTCTTTCCTAAGTGCCTACTATACATATACTTAACTCTCTCTCATCCCACTGTTCCATGCTTCTACTCCACCCCCCCCTGAAACAAAAACTGTGGTTGGCTTGCTCCGTTCGCACCCTTGGGATTTCTAGCATATCTCTAGGACCCGCAGTGGTGCCAGCGGGTCCCCTTATCGAGATAAGTACGCCGCCGAGGAGGATCCTGGTTATGACCAGCTATTGGTGCCTTTAGAGAGACACTCTGTGCCTTTAGGACAAATGGTGACTGTCCAAATACAGCCTGGAAAAGCCGAACAAGCTGGCGATACCAGCAATGTTGTGAGAGAACTGAGAACAACAATGGTAAAATATAAGTAATGGTCTTTTAGGTTTAGCGAAGCACCAACTGCCAAAGTATTATGGTTTTACAGCTCCACTCTGTTGGAAAGGCTTTTTTGGATCAAATTAGGGTTATTTAGAAAATTCACCAGGGCATAATCCCAGAAGCAGGGGCTCGGAGGACAGGCGTGCTAGCCACTGAAACACGTATCCCCCAAAATGTCCCTCATCTGCTACCGATGCTGTCAGAGAAAAATAACAACTCAACTCCCCTAGGGGCGTTGTTTTTGTTAGCAGGGCCCCTAGGGGAGTTGTTGATGTTAGCAGGGCCCCTAGGGGAGTTGTTGATGTTAGCAGGGCCCCTAGGGGAGTTGTTGATGTTAGCAGGGCCCCTAGGGGACTTTTTGATGTTAGCAGGGCCCTGCTAACATCACTTACTGGGTCCATGATTCGTGCAATATTCACCTCCCGGATTTCTTGAATAAACAGGTGAGGTCGAGTAGCCGTCCTAACTTCCCACCAGAACAAAACATCTAGCACCTGTTCATGGATAGCTCAATAAGATACAATTTTCCACCCCGAACAGACGCACGTTGCCAGCCTTAGAAAAGTATGCCGGATACTGCGCCAAAACTTGGGGCGCGGAGTCAGAAGCAGGACGCCCGGCAGGTTCTCGTGTGAGACGCCTGATCGAATGAAATTGACTTCTTAGTCACTCTCTAGCGTGCGTCAAACACTGTTGAGTTCAAGAGTTACTAAGATGTTCCCTGGCCTCTCCCCTCGAATCCGGAAATGCAAAAAACACTGAAGATTATATATTCGGGCACAGCCCTTCATCAGAATCGTGGAGTAAATATCAATAATTCTCAGTCCAAGTATAGCCAGACCTCGAATGAATCCTCGAATGAATCCAGACCACCAGCCAGGGCTGTGCCCGAATATATAATCTTCAGTGTTTTTTGCATTTCCGGATTCGAGGGGAGAGGCCAGGGAACATCTTAGTAACTCATCATCATGCTCCTCGCCGCAGCACTTCAAAACTTATCAACTGTTGAGTTCACATGGTTTTGGGATATTTTACATGATATGTGTGTGTGCGGGTGGGGGAGGGGAGGGGGGTTCAAATATCTCGCATGGTGAAGGTGAAAGCAACATCATTGGGCATGATTTTGCCGTTCTCTGATGGAAGATCATAGAGCGTACCCGCACTTGTAAAATACTTGGCACTAATACGTAAACGGCACATAAGCGTAATGACGAGAAACGCAAATTAAAATTTGAGGAAGAAATACAAAATAAGATACAAAGGGGGGCCTGGGGGCTCAATCTCCCTCCGAAATGTCCGATTGTCTATAGTTAATGCATAGCCGAAAGCTGTTCCAAGGTAATGGCAAGGAAGGTCCGAGCCCCCTTGCCCCCTCCGAGATGAAGTCCTGGATCCGCCACTGAAATACGGCCTTGTGGGTCGACTATAAAAGGACAAACTTTGAGGGAATGTGTTCAGCTTAAGAGCTAAGTTTTCACTCCTTTAGCCATCTAATAGATGTCGTGTTTGCAGATGATGGTCAATAAAGTTATATGCAAAAGTTGTTTGCCGAAAAAAGGATGTAAAGCACGCCTCGCCAATCCCGGCATTGCATTTCCGCTACAAATTTTCTATAAAGAATCTAAATTTCTGGGCCAGGACTCGGTCACATAGCTATTCAATTCCTGAAATGAATAGCGGTCGATCGAAAGTGGCATCTGGTTGCAGCCTAAAGTACAGAACTGCCCGGTTCAAACTCACTTCCATCAGCTTATGATATGTCAAACCCAGCAAAAGATAGATGTAAGACCGGAAATGGGCTCGTAGCTGGTGCCGAGGTTGAATCTGTTCCGACTCAGAGTTTGGCACTTCAGGGCCGACATCAAACTTAAGGGAAGAATTCAGCGTAAGAGGAAATCGTGGCAACCTTCAACTCGCCGGGCACAAGGCTTGTGAGCCCAACCTGCATAAATTTTAGCTTAAATTATGCAGACAAATCCTTGTCCATGTGTGTAGCAAAACAAGGCTAGAAATTCTTGCCTTTTACACTCTAAGCTGTTAAATTCAAAATCACTTTTCCAAATTCACTTTTTGGCTCAGGTCTGCAAGCAGTCAAGACATGCCGTGCTCCCAAACATGTGCAGCATGCGTTTTGGTGTAGGTCGGCCCCTAACCTCTCAGAGATCGGCAGGGATCAGTTGCATTTTGCATTTACTGGTATTGATATATAATTGCTTCTTCTATCCTGTTTAACTTTAAGTATTCTGGGCACATTCTTCTCTGCCAACCACTTATACTCTGCCAAACACTTAGCGTTTATTTAAACGGCATTAGGTTCGCCTTATCCTTGCAGTTCTAGTGATATGCATTTTGACCTAATTTGACCTTGCCCTGACTTCAGGTCAGGTCAACCCATAAATTTGACCCCATTTAATCTAGCAAGGTCATATTATATATATATATATATATATATATATATATATATATATAAATTCGATTTTGCTTGCTGCGAGGATTCCTATGGTCTAGATTGTTTTGCTCTATCTTTGCTAGTTCAGATTTTATTACTGAAAAATTTAGTCTACATGTTATCCCTAATGGTGACATACCTTGACCTATAGTGACCTTAAATGTGAATTGAAAAGGTGAAAATATTTTTGATAGAAATTTGGATGAGCTATCCAACGCCGTTGACTGTTTTTTGCTACCTAGCTTGGTTCTTGAGATATTAGGGGGGGTCGCGTACCCGCGCCCCCATCAATGCGAAGGTGGCTCAGACCCCAGCATTGCGCGCGTTAAATTATGTCTGCCTTTCCTAGCAGACACCTGTTTAAAATCGCGCATGTTTCCTGCGTTACGGCCAAGGTTCCACAGCCGTTCGTATTGCCGTGGTGGCACGCCTTGCTGACTGATCAATGAGGCAGTGGACCATTGTACAAAATTTTCAATGATCCCAAAAATCATACGGGCTTGTGCAAAGCAGATGTATGAGGAATAGACAAAATTTAGAATTCGACCGATTTTTACCGATATATCTGGCAACTTCTAAAATCCGGGCACATCCCGGACTTGAGAGCAAATATGGCCGTGTTTGCTGTTTTGTATTTAGAGAACCTGACCATTAGTTTATAGACAAAAACAATAATGCTTGTATACACTTTTGGTTTTATGCCCTCCTGGATCACATAAGCTTCAAGGGAAACTGGTGTTTTAACAGGTGCCATTCCAGGGGTAGGGGAATCCGGCCATGACCTCCCAAAGAGAAACTTCTTTTGCCCCCTCCGCAAAGGGAACTAGGATTCTATCCATTAGGGAGGACGTATCCGTGCGCAATAATGATTTTCCATAACTTTTCCCGTTCTTAAATTGCCTATTCGAACGTAGGAAGTTTGTTCATTGCACCACTTGAAACCATTTGGACAACGATCAACGTTTTTTTCCTTTTTTTCTGCTTGCCGACATCAGTTTGGGCCCCAGAAACCAACCAGCTGAATCTTGCTTTACAGTACAAGAGCAAACCGAGGTCCAGATGTGTAATGAAGTGAAAACCCGATAGCGATATTAACACCCGCATTGACGGGGGTCTGATCCACCTTCGGATTGACGAGGGGCGGGTACCCGCCCCCCTAAGATCTCGAGAACCACGGTAGGTAGCAAAAAACGATAAACGGCGTTGGGTAGCCCATCTGCTTCTCCATCGAAAATATTTGAACCATTATTTGTCAGGTCACATTTAAGGTCACCAGAGGTCAAAACATGCCGTCATAGGGATAACAAGTAAATTAAGTTTTTCGACCATTACATCTGAATAAGTAAAGATAGAGCAAAACGACTTAAGCTCTATGAATCCTCGCAGCAAGCCGAATCGAATTATATATGATTTGACCTTGCTAGGTCAAATCAAAGATTTGACCTGACCTAAGGTCAGGTCAGGGTCAAATTATATAAAATGCATATCATTAGAACTGCAAAGCCAAGGCGAGGCTAATGAAGCTAAAATAAACGCTCTATCACCATCCGTTACTGAGTTATTCAGTAAAAACCATGTTTCCCATGTATTACCAATGGAGAGGTCATGCTTCGTACCTGACCTTAGGTCATCGATATAAAAAATACCGGAACATATTTTAGAGAACTCGGTAGGCCCATTATGTGATATGAGTTTCAATTGGATAAGTTTACCCTGCTCCGACTTATGCTCTCTTAAACTTTTTTTGAGGTTGGGTCACTTGACCTGTACTGGTGACCTGACCTGAGTTGACCTATCCTTAAAATTTTCACAGAAGTTGCAAAAATGATGAAGGAAAAGGTATACCAGGTACGGCGGCGCTGCGCGCCGCCGTTTTTCTGCTGTCTCCGAAAAACCCGAGGGGAGGGGGCGGGTACCCGCCACCCCGTCAATGCGCGTGTTAACACTTGCGTTTTACTGACATTACAGATCATTTACACAAAACAGGGTTAGACTTTCATAAGAATGATATACCATGGAACATATGAATAATTCGCTTTTTGTACCTCAAGCTGCGAGGATTTACTATAAAGTTATAGCCAGGGCCCCATTTCATAAAAGGCGTAACTTATGCTTATAGCGTAGAAGTAACATAATGCAGCGTAGAAAGTGAATAATACACCACAATCTTGTTTCACAAAAATGCAGCGTAAAATACAACTACTTGCAAAGTTACGCTGCTCTAAACTACGCTGTACTGGAATTCAGCGTAGAATATTCCCAATCTTGTTTCATATAGCAGACAACATGTACGTTGAATATGTAAAACACTCCTGAAAAGCTACACAAGATATAGCAGCGTAACATTTATCAGACAATGAAGCAAAACATGAGAAGTAGATAATTTCTTATGAAATTCTGAATCTGAGGCACAATTAGATAGTGTAGTGAAGGACAAAAAGAGTCATGAATGTAAAATAAGCAGTCATGAATGTAAAATAAACTTAAATAAAAAGGTGTGCAAGTTCTTCCTTGCACAGGTATAAAGAGCAAGTTTGACATGCCAAATTGAGCTGATATGTAGAGTTCTATGGCCATTTGGTGTGCCAAAAATGATGATAGCTATTGATGCAAATACACAGGAAAGCTGACATTAATTTTTTCTTTAGACTTTCTGCCGTTACTGTTATTTTACAGTCTAGTGAGGACAGAACCCTAGATAGGCTGACACTGACAAAGTGTTATATGGAGTCTATGGAGGTTAAAAATTCAATTTAAGGTATCTGTCACCAACAAAATCCAACCATCTCTACTAAGCCTTCTGGCGAAACGATGGTATACCTAGGTACCTAAGTACCAGCATCTTGATCTAGTTATTCTTCAGAGATGTTTACTCACTATTCCTTTCCCAGTTTCACGAAATTATAAGGTTCACAGACCTTCACAGTTCACTCATGATTAGTAAACACAATTCACCTCAAATTCCACTGAACTACACTCGCACAACAATACAATAACTTTTTTAAGACCTTCTTGACAGCAACTACCTAAAAATTTGGTACGGCCAAAAGCAAATACGTCGTATTTTCATTGCGCCAGCTGATAGTGCGTCTTCCGCTGCAGTATTTGTAAAAGTACAGTAGAAACTTAAAAATCGAATAAGAGCAAATAAGTACAATAATTTTCATTCAAATAATTTATTGAAAAATATAGATGCGATTTTTTCATGTTAATAAAGCAGTTATACATATAGGGTTATACTTTGGTTAAATAGAATGCGAAATCCCTCTTTATTGTAGGAGCCCAGAAACTCTAAATTAAGCTGGATAATCCGGTTGAATTTTAGCATTAAATCCGGCATGCTCTTCTACTGAGCGCTGCTCATTTTAGTACTTAAACACGTGTACTTCAGTTCACGTCAAGACTCAAGTTACACGTCACAAGTTAATTTCTGGAGTTTAGGTTGGAATGTATTGATAAACGCAGAAGAGAAGGCCAAATTACGTTAGGGTTATTAGAGTTCTTTAATCATTGAATCACTAATTAGGCCAATGTTTTGCTTTAAAGCTTCATCCAAGGCTCAACTCTGCAAAACATAATAAAAAACAATTAAAAAACGATAAAAAACAACTAGAAAACTTCAAAACTTCAAAGAAACTAGAATGTAAATATGTATTTTAAAAAATGTTGAAAGGCAGGGGTGATGGAATACATATTTCTAGTTCACTGAGGGAGCCACCCCGGCAGTGCAGCGCTGTCGAAAGCTCTATTTTTAGATAAAACTTAGCACAAACTCACATTTCAGTCAGTTTTACAAGTACCTCTATATTAGAGGTGGGCGTTTCGGGCAATTTTGCGGGCCTGGGCCCGGGCTCGGTCTGCTGCTGATTTTAGAAGCCCGTCACAAGCCCGGTTTGTGGTGGAAATGGCTTATCAAGCCCGGGAAGGCCCGGTATCATGGAAAAACCATAAACGACTGTATACAGCATTTATTTACTTTAAAGCTGTCTCAAATACATATTTTAAGCCAATTTATCCTGGAAAAAGTTTTGGTTGCACCCAAAACCATATTAAAAAGGTGCATGCAGCATCAGTAGCCTCAGCTATCTTAATAATTCAGCAGAAAATGATACTAAAAAACACAGTATGAAACATGCCTTCCTTATGATGCAAGCTTACTTCAGATAATGACCAGCATCACCTTATAAAACAATGGACATTCTAGATAGAGGTATGCACATGGCAGCTAAAAGAATCGGGATGAAATAAGCCCACTCATATCAAAAATTTCCTCAATGGTTGCACATTTAAAAATCATTTTATGCTGGCATGAGCCTCACAATTGAGTTCGAATAATGTTTATGAATAGAGGAGAGAGCAGTGACAAGTTTTCAGCTAAAACTTTTCAGAATATCATGGCAGAATGGCGGTGAATGAACCAAAAATCCTTCACATTGTCCCTGAATTGATACATGTGTGCATTTCCTTTTAATTTAGCCAGTAAACAGCTTGGAATATAGTCAAAAGATTGTTCTGCTTGGGTCAGCCCGATCTGCAAAGTAGGTAAGCCAACAGGCCAACAAGGTCCATCAGTCTGTCTTGATAAAGAACCACTAGTTTTCCACAGGTTCGCACCAAACATGGTATAAAAAGGTTGCACCCAATCTCCACCAAAAAGTAAATCTGACACAAAAAAAACAACTCGAGTCCATCCACATTACCATCCCCATGCGGGCTTGAACACTATTTCCGTTTGTTTTGTTTTATTTTAGGGGCTTGCGCTTAGAAGGTATCTGAAGCGCCGTGCTTGTCTACGTTATAGCAAACATTTATGAAAATATTTTTCACTAAAATTTACCAGAATATTAAGTTTATTTCAGTTTAAATATTTCAGCACTCTTAAAAATATATTCAAAAACTTTCAGGGATTTAAAAAAACAGCAACAACTGTGTAGTGCATTTGTTTAGTTCCTGAGAATAGCCCCTTTTGCGCAGTTGTTTCATATATGACGCTTTTCTGACTTTGCAAATCTTTTCAAACTGTTCTGAAGCCCGCTGAATTTGGCGTATCTGAAAACCATCATAATTTGGATATTGTTTTTGTGTTCTGTGTTTCTATGTTTCCGTAGTACATTTTTAGTGTGCTGGGAGGGAGGTGTAAAGTAAAGGTATCTTGGGAGGGAAGTGCTGTTATGTTCAAAGCTTATAATAGAAGTTGTATTTCATAGAGGCCAGGCAAGTATCTCCACAAGGAAAATGAAACACATGATGTCAAGTATATTCATGTTTTGGTGCAATTTCAAAGGTGCCTTCTAAGGCTGACTGCTCTCCCCAGTATCTCCCCACAACAGACTAATTTATATTCTAAAGTACTTCGATCAAAAACATGTTTTCTTTGTGCCTATTCCCTTGCTTATACTAGCCTTTTCGAGTGGATTCTGCAACTTTTGGGCAATGAAGGAGCAAGATGAAGCTGTGGAAGAATCAAACTTATCAACATTTGTTCTTGCATCTAGAGTTATCAGGCCAGTTTGACAATTATGGGCTCCCAATAGATAGTTCGTACCTGCCATTCACTTCACCATTTTTGGCAGAGGACATGGGAATGGCTCCATAGATGGCATTTTCTTTTTACCTGAAGCAGAAAGCTTCTGGAAAGAATGTTCTAGCTAGAGCTAGGTGTTAGTATCAATACGTCAGCAACAAATGGGTTAAATGACTTCCTTTGAAATGGTATACTGACAATATGGAAGTAACAAATAGGCTACCACAATTTATATTTTATTCACCTATATATGACTTGAAGCTTTTGAAGTTATTAGAATATTCATAAGATGACAGTACAGCATGGATGTGTGCAAATGTAGGCATTATTCAATATTTAATTATAAATATTGATACAGGTAATAACTTGCTTTTGACCCTGACATGAGTAACAGATAGAAAGTTAGAGCTTCATGCTTTTACATTCCTGATGTATTTCTTAAAGTCCATGTCTCAAAATTAATTGTAAATACATTTTCAAAAGCTGCAGGTGCATGAATAAGATTATGTTTCAGTGGAAAAAAACTAGGTCTGTACTGAAAAAGGCTTATTTAACTTACAGAAAATTGACTTTGAAGTCCCAGTTCAGTTGAAGCCCGGAATGAGCTGGGTGAAGCCCGTTATCAGCCCGGCATTGGCCTAAGTCAGGCCTTCAGGCCCGGTCCAAGCCTGCGGGCCTGGGCCGGGCTTTTGCCCCGGGCCCCCGGGCCTGGAAAGTCCCACCTCTACTCTATATCCCACACGCGCTTTGGCCGTGGCCACCTAGCATTTCACGGACAGTCTCGCAGTGCGCTGTGCCATTTCTGCGATCACCATCAGCCACTGTAGCGCTGGCAGCAGTCTGGATAGACACCGCCAGCTCAGCAGTCGGTACCGGCGTCTCTCTCTCTCTCTCCCAGCAGCATTGATCGTCGGCAGCAGCACCGCGGCGGCGGCATGGAGGCTACCTCCGAGATTGACTCCTGCCCCGGGCTGCACGGACGCCGCCGCAGCGCTCACAAAATGGCGGCCGCACGCCGCCAGCCGAGCTGCGCAAGACACGTGCGGGAGATATAAGGGTTGCTGGTGGGAAATTAGGGTGGGCTGGAGTTGTAGAATTAAGCTGCTAACATGCTAGCATGGTAAATATGTTTGACTGGTAATTTTTTTTATTGAAATCAATTGTATTCCAGTGATGAGAAGCCTTACCTATTGAGCAGGGATGTTGAGTTATGTCTCTTTGGGGGTGCCCGGTCCCCGAATGGAACATTGGAGTGGTGATGGAATATCCTTTAAATTTCCCTGTCTTTCAACAAAAAGGATTTGAATGTTATTCTCATCAACAGACCTGTAGGAATGCGGAGACGCACTTTATATTTTGCTATTGTCTTTATTATTTGGCTATAGACATTATTTCAAATTTAGGCACCCGAAGCAATTCTAAAAATCCACGCACATGCTATTGAGGCCCCAATGAGTCAATAATAGGTATTTGCTTTATGTCCGTCAAATATGGAAACTCAATAGGAACATTCTCTGATAAAACAAACAAAAGTGGCGCGGTAGCAGGTAGTTTTTCTAATATGCATTTCGGTTTGAACTTGAATGCTCGTCTCGTTAGCACATAACGGAGCCTCATCATCCATAAGCTTACGTGGGACCAGTCTTTCTGGGCAGTGGTCATTTGTTATGAGCATTATGTATGTACATCTTAAATGGGCAGTTCTAAAACTATAGGGAATATACATATTGGGTTCTTGCGCTGGCGAAATCGTGCTTATCTCAATAGGAACACAGGGTTCACTTCATTCTGTCTTTCTACTCTGCTTGCCAACTAGTCGGTTGGCTAGGTTGGCTGGCCTGGGCATCGACTAGAACAAAATTGGCTGGGCCCCTCACTTTTTCCCGGCAGCGGCATCTCTGCTAAGTGAAATGAAGAAAATTTGAATGCCATTTGGTCACAAATGTCGCATTATTTTTTCACAAGCTCATAGGCGGATCCAGGATTGCCGATCGGGGTGGGCACCTTCCCGGGGGGCGCCATCCGGACCGGGGGGGCGCCATCCGGACCAGGGAGGCGCCACTTATGACCGGCAAAAGCTATCAGGTGGGCGCCAATTCCTATTGGTGGGCGCCAACTTTCGCATCCTGGGGGGGGGGTGGGAAGCGACATTTCAGGATTTCAGGGGGCGCCATCGACCTTTCAGGGGGCGCCGAGGGTCGATCGGGGGGCACGTGCCCCCTTGCCCTCCTGGATCCGCCTATGCACAAGATAACTTTTTCTTAAAACAAAAGTTGTGTTAGGAGTTTGACGACGCGCCCACTAAAAATACTTCACAGCGTTCGGCTGGAGCGGGAAAGCCCAGGGTCAGCCGTGCACCGTATGGGCAAAAGTCGGCTCCTGGGAAGACTTGAACTTGTAACCATCCCAAGAAGATGCTAAACTCGGCAACTTGTACCCGCTAACCGACTCGCAAACTAGAAAACCGACTGTACCAAAATGAGCCTCAACAACACGATGTCACAGTGCCGTCACATTTTGTGGAAACGCCTCCTGTTGTTTGTCTAAGGAGAGGATGACAGCCAGAGCGGTCGCTTCGGACGTACAAGTCGAAAGTTTTAGACCTCAAGCTCAGGGTAGGTGCGGGTTGAGTGAGAGGATATATGTAGATAGAAAAAGGAAACGTTTTATTTATTCCTAGTTTGCAACTGACCAAACGTAACAAATGCTCTCGTAATTACAAAAGGTGCTTAACTCCGAACGCTTTCGAAAATCTGTCGTCCAAACAATGCGGAGACCCCGGCTAAATTTCCATTTTTAGACTAATCTAAATCTGTACAATGTAGTCTATATATCACCAAGGCCATATCAAATACAAGCAATATAGACGAATCTACGCTCTTTCCCCAGCCATTTTACTCGCATCTTTCCTGTCAAAAGTCATGGCAGTCTCTTGAGTCATGGCAGACTTAGTGCCATGCTTAGTTTCAAGATTCCGTACATCGTTTTACAACATATTCTGCTCACGCCTAGCTCAAACGATGACATACATTGTCAGTGGCGGATCCAAGACTTCATTTCAGTGGGGCTAGGTGTACCAAGCCTCCACCACCATTGCCTCGGAACGGCCTTCGACTATACATTAACTATAGGCACTCGGACATTTCGAGGGTGGGCTTGAGCCCGCTAGCCCCCCTTGTACCCGTGTATCCTCCACTATACACAGCCTATGTGGGTTTCTTTCAACCCGCGCCGCAACACTTTACCAGATCTGCCAGTGCCCGACTGCCATCCATCCCATTCACTACCACCACTAATTCCACGGGCGGATTTCGATTGCACGCACGTGAGCGGCTGCACCTCCCACTGACACAGCGACTGGGCGACTGAGAGGCGGCAGGGCTGACCCGGCCTCAGCCGCGCTGTTCCCGACCGCCTTCCTTTTCTTACAACAAACATTACAACTCCATAACTCAGTTTCTACCGACATTAACTCGGTTACCGGACGCTTCAACGGGATAAATGAAATAATGTGATATCAGCCAAACTTTATTATGGCGTCCGCCGGCGCAGTATGAGGAGCCGTAATCGGATCGGGGTCGTCGAGGAGGCGGGGGGCTTGGAATGGTAGCCACGCAGCGTCACCCCTGACCTCGTGGACACAACGCCAAGGTCGACGGCGGTGACCGATGAATCCTTCCAATAGCTCGCATGCGATTGACTACGTTCGAGATGACATTGAGCGTGATTACCGAAGCAGCACTGATAGAAAAGAAACGACAAAAGTATGCATGTTCTTTGTATAAGAAATCAAGAATATATAACTTTGTAAAACCAGATGAGCTTCTAGCACTGTAGTAGGCTGACTTGTTGAGTCGCGGCTCAGAGTCAGAATCGACTATGATTCGACTCAAGTTTTGCTTGAATCAGAGTTGAGTCGACTCAAGTTTTGCTTGAGTCAGAGTTGAGTCGACTCACTTCCGGATTTGGGTTGAGTCAGAGTCGACTCAACTGCTCGACGCGACTTCTGAGGCAACTGAATGTATTTTTACACATGTGCCCAGCTGCAGACGTTTTTGCCGAAAATTACGGAGCATCTCGTGCAAAAGCCAGGGCCTACGTCGCCGCTTTGTAGCCATGATATGGGACTGTGTTTTATGACTTGTAGGGGTTTGTATCATGTGATTATAATGTCGAGTGTGGATTGTTCAGAATATGCTTGTGCAAGGATTGCCACTAAAAATGGCATATTTTAAAATCTTGATGCCCGTTCATTGCATGTGAAACGTCACTTATTGCTTCAATTATGACGATTCGGGGTCAAGTCGACTCACTTCGTAATTTGGGCTGAGTCCAGTCGGCTCACTTTTTGCAACACAGCGAGTCGAGTCAGAATCAGAGTCAGCTGTTAAGATGTGAGTCAGAGTCGAGAAGACTCAATACAATTTGAGCCATCAGCAGGTCTGGTAGTAGGTATATGCATAGTCTACAAGCACATGGCAGGGATTAGATGTAAAATTCATACATGTATTAATTGCCAACTGTATCGGAGTCCTGACAGAGACCAAAAACTTGAAATGAAATACATAACAGCTTAAAAAACACACAAGTTAGGAAGTCATGTTCCACTAGGGATTCATTTCCATTAACATTTAATTTCCACTCAAATAAAACAATCGCTGATCTACACTTCAGATATATTCCTAGGATAGTTTTACCTTTCCAGTTTTGTAACAAAACAATTCCTTTTCAACGTTAAAGATATAATCAAATGCAGCACTAACACCACCGAAATGTGAAGATCCCAAATCCACCGCACTGAATCCACATACCCCCGCCCTCTAAAATCCCTCCCAATCGCCTTCATGACGAGTACCACCCATTCGTCTTGTTTGCACAGGTCTGCCGTACAAGATGTACTCGGCCCATGACAGCATGCTGACGGAGAAGCGGAAACAGCGTCGGATCCGGACCACCTTCACCTCGGCCCAGCTGAAGGAGCTGGAGAAGGCCTTCCAGGAGACCCACTACCCCGACATCTACACACGGGAGGAGATCGCCATGAAGATTGACCTCACCGAGGCGCGCGTGCAGGTCAGTGCAGAGTGTCTAAATCTCAGCTAACGATCGCTGACCCCACACTCCGTGCAGTTAGAGGTAAGTTCATATAGGAATATGGGCCTGTGGTGCTCCTCAGCGAAGCTATTAAAAATCGCCCTCGAAAACGCAAAGTTTCGGCAAGCTGTGTAATATGCTGTAGTGAGAAATTTGAGGTTGGGTACAGACATGGAAGCAGTTAAGGCTGCAAAAATGATTATTGCTGCAGATACTGCGGATGTTTAAAACTAGTATGAGACCAGGATCTCACGGCACCATCTGGACATAGTGGTACATAACCCTGGGTCTAGTATATTAGCAAAAAGTAGGATTTTTGGGATAGATCCTATCCCTTGAGGATCGCATCTTTTGTTAAAACAATTTTAAGACGTTTTTGGAAATATATCTTGGGTATAGTTAGACAGAACAGGCGCTTCCGAGAGCAGCGAATCGTTTTGAAATATTCATGTAGCAGACCACAAGCTCTCTGCTGCAGCATCAGCTACAACGATAAAGGGATAGCACGTAGGATACGCACTTGACATCAGCCACAAGGCACGCTCTCAGGCACTGCGCCACTGGTGGCGAAAGCGCCACGCTGAGGCTTAGTGTTAGCGGTATCATAGCCGTTGTTCTCAAGGCTTGGATGTATGCAGAGGTCAGAAAAAGTAATTTGGTTCCCCAACGCAGACCAGTTGATGTCCCGCGATGAGAAGAACATTCAACAGAGGTAATTATAGCTTGTGGAGCAGAAGCCTGAGCACATGGCCTTTATTTGTCACATTCAGGTTATACAAGTATGGTATTTATTAGGGGATATTATTCAAAATTAGTTTAGATGGTCTTCAGGCCATGAAAAATAATTTTGAAGCGTAAAACAGTCCAAAATTTTATAATGTTTCTAAATTCATGGGGGTTAGAATATATTTTTCTATATACATATTCTTAAGTTACCTGGGACACTGATTCCAATGAAAAAAATTAAAATCTGTTGTCAATTTCAAAAGTTATGGGCACATGGATGTTTGACGCACTCATAAAGGCCTTCATGTATAACCCAATATCTCTCATAGTTTATGCTCAATTGCTTTCAAAATGTGTATTTTTATGTTTTCTGACATTTTCATTCAAAATCCGGGGTGACCGGGGTCGCCTAGTGGCTTCGTTGCCAGTCTTCGGGTTGGATAGCATGGATTAACGTGGTTTCAATCCCCACGGCGGGAAACCGCCTTCCGTGTCCGATCTGACCCGGTGGAGAGGATCCTTAAACACCCACGCCAATACTCCCTGTAACTGGGCAAGTTTGCATTTTGGGAGTGGCCCTAATAAAATAAAAATAGATAAAATATGTGTATAAAATCCAAATTTGGTAAGAAATCTAAAAATTAAAACAAAATTGGACCATATTTTTTTCTTCCAAATTTTGTTTTGATCCAAGAATGTCAAAGGTAGTCTAAAACAAATTAAAAAACCCCAAAAATTTAAATCCCCTAATAATTCTCAAAATTATACGTAGATACAATGTGTCGTCCCGACAAGAGTAAGAGCGAATAATTAATTTCTTTAAAACATATAGTTCAATTGCACAGTTAAATTTATTTTCCAAATCATAGAACTAATCTGGCTGAATTAAAAGTTTGCCAGCTTCAGCTTGATGATAAGTGGTGAGTGAAACACCACGGAAAATTTAACTATATAGGCACTTCCTACACACAGCATTAGATGCTGACTGTAAAAGCTACAACTGTGTCGATTGAAACATTGAAGCTATCAAAGCAAACTTGAGTCTTACTTGCAGGAAGGTAGGTAGGTGCCTAAAGTAATGCATGCTTGCCTTAAGATGTTACAAAATTCTAATAAATCATTTTATCATGCTCCCATTGTCACCAATTTTGAGCATTGATCAGTCACTACCCAGTTGAAAGTCCACTCCAGGCCCCACTTTTTAAAGGGTCTGGAAAAATAACTGGAATTATATGAAACCAGTATGGACCGAGTGCCGCGCGTGGGCGCATGCATCCCAACCAGTCCTAGTTTCTTTACTCTATTACTACCTTGCTCCTGTGATATACACCTTCTTCACCGCGAGGTTCAAATCCACAACCAAAGCAATAGAGTCCATAGCCTAAACAGCTATATAGACGGGTTTGACGCACTTTTTGCATCGTGCTCTATAACAATTTGCAACGCTTGCGCCAGCTTTTCAGCCGAGGTCCAACGGAACCCAACTCTTGCCACCGGGATGCGAATGGATTCACTTAACCATAGACCCCGGAGTCTCACGCTCGACCGCCCTCGATAATTGCCCCGGCTTCTGATTCGTTTAGAATGGCTGGAAACAGTTTTTTTGCTAGTGCTGGCGCCAGTGAAAATAATGAAGCAGAAGGACTACAGATATGTGAATTAATGCGATGTTCAAATAATCAACTGCTCAAATAGTCCACGATTTAATTCGACCTCAAGAACAAAGAGTCAAAGCCAGAACGTCCCCATGAATAGCTATCTAAATTTCCAATGGTCAAATAGTCCACAAAGTCGGTATATCCACAGGTCAAAAGCACCTAAGACATAATGTTCACATGTCAGAAGACCAGAAATACTGCAGTAGAGGAAGAAAGAAAATGTACAGACTCTCCGGCAGCTGAAGATCTTCCCCAAATATGTTGGCGCGCTTGGACTTTTTCTGACCTCTGAAGGCATGTGCCACTGTTTGTGTCGTGGGATTTTTCCTTACCGTTAAGTTGTTAAGTCGACTGCACACCACAGCCTCTAAAAAAGACCAGGGCCTGGTCGTGGTTTTTTCACGTTTCCACACCATCACACACGAAGATAAATCTCTAAAACCCTGAGAGTTAGCAGTCAGCGCTTGGCTGAGCGCCCCGTTGCTACACATCATTACCATACATTTCCACGCTCTGAGCTACATTTTGTAACCAATTGTTTGGTTACGCACAGTCATAAGTGCGTCCCTTTCCAACAATTAGTCAAGAAGCAACCCGAGTGTGAAGACGACCGGAACGGATCGTTGTGTGCAGGGCATGTAGTAGCGCACAGATTAACACATCGCTTGCTCTGAAGACACGCCATCCTCTCCGTCACGAGCTGCTCGGCTAATACGACATGCTCGGCTCGGCGCGTGGCTTACGTGCTGCCTTTATGCAGTCAGCAGCCTAGCAATGCAAGGCGATCTCCACCCCAGTGAGTGCAAATCGAGTGAACAGGCAAGCCGACTGACCCTCCAGCCCTCGTATTTGTCCCTACGGGTGGGCTGCAGTTCACCTATCCGGCTTCGGTGTGTATATGTGTGTTTTTCCACAAGGACATGACCGTCCAGGAAGCCTTTCCCAGTGAAATCATCAGCTTGAAAAATCTGAAACCAAAAACCGAAACGAAAAGAGCCCAGCCACAGCCGGGTTAAGACTAAGGCTAGCTTTAAACAAAGGGCTTGCACTGACGCTTAGCTACTGCCAGATGGCCATAACCAGGCCGCAGCGTTTTTTTAAAGTCTGTTGACAACCGCAGACCACCGTTTGGCAGGCGTCGCCACTCCCTTCTCTCACGCCCGTCGCCTCCGCGGAGCCGTGCCGGATCGCTCATCACATTTTCCACACCATCTCTCCGCCTCGCCCGCTCCCATATCCGACGTCCAATTGAATTACGGCTGTGCCAGTGCGCGGGGCGCTCTCGCCACCCGCGCCACGTGAGCGCACGTGGTGCACGCACGTGCGATACGATCGTGGCACGTGCCAGCAGTGGCGGACGGTAGGCATTGCTGCCGATTAAGGGATTTGTCGGTGTTCATTTGTTCAGTGGCGTGGGCCCGGTGGGCGCGCGACTAATCGGCCTGCTGTGATCTCCGGCCGGCGGAGGATCACATGAAACGACGTGCACGCGCCTGCTGGAGCTGCTGCTTCCTGTGATGACGGCTCAGATTCAGCTCAACTCGCTCTTCGGCTGATTGTGTCCGCGCCGGATGATCGCTATACGTTGATTGCGTTTAGGTATGAGTGGAATGCGCCGCTGTGAATGACTGTGAATAGCGATGTGTTATCTGGCATCGAGTTTCACAGATCGAGAGATCGGTGATGGGTTCGAACCCATTTGGGTATTTCCCTATGGAAGCTGACAATGTTTACATCGTGTGGTTGTAAATGATGTTTGCTTTCATACCTGTATTCCAGAACGAAACGACACATCACATGCGCACAGGGGAGGAAAAAGCCTCAACCTTGTCGCCAACCTAACGTCTAACACTGAAAGCTGAGGCTTTTATTTTAAAATATAGGTAATTACTAAAGCACACATAATGCTACAAATAGTTACTGTATTATATATCATATTGATCAGTGGCGGATCCAGGGGGGGCAAAAAGGCAATTGCCCCCCCCAAACGGAAAAGCTCGGGGCAAAACTATGTTTTTGCCCCCCCAAAGCGATCGACCTCCCGACTCCTTTTTAGCTTGTAAGCAAAATTTTGGTGCTTCAACTCTCAACTTCAAACAGAATTAGAGAAGTTCAGTGTAAATATTGGGGCTTGGATAGGAAAAAATGTATCTTGAGCCCATATTTTTCACCCCGTGACGTTTTTTTTTGCTTCTCGTCTCCAGTTCCCAAAATCCTACCGAAAAGGCATATTGTAGCGCAATTTTTCACTGCGCGATGTCTTTTTTTGCTTTTCGACTTTGGTTTGCCCCTCCCAAACTAACCGGCTAGATCCGCCACTGATATTGATACAAAACAACCAGACGGTAACATTCCTGAATTCACGATGAGGCTTACTGAAGATCACACATACTTATGCGTAATTCTGCCACCTGCGTAAACGCCGCCACTGACACTGCAAAACGGCACTGACGTAAAAAGGAAGACATTGCCGCTCGTGAATTGAACCTGCAATCCTTAATGATCTAGTCTAGCGCCCTGCCGACTGTGCTACCTGCGACCCGGGAGGTAGGCACACATAATTATATTTGATAATTATTAATAATCAATGAATAAGCCAACGCATGTGGCAGAAAAGTGAAGTAACCAGTTGCCACGAGTAGGTGTTGTGCTATTATAATAGCTGTCGTTGCCCATTCAAGCGGCAAGTTTTTACTGTCGCACGTTATCGCTTCCGTCCACCGCTGCACTGTGGTAGGTTGTCTGGCAGGGGAGGGATGGAACCACTAAATATTTAATTGGTGTCCATTCACATGCATTCTAGCCGCAGAGCCTTATCTGTGTTATTTCCAGGTTAGTCGAAGAAGTTAAAATTACATAAGCACGAACGGGGAAGGTAATAACAGACCATTGTAGCATAATTAGCGTAGGGAAAAATTAGTTAGGATGTGTTCTTATCAAATGATTTTCACCTCAGCGCTGAATTCAAGCGATGCAGCTGATTTGCGCTATCTGTTCTAGTTAAAGGGAATGTGGCACCTTGGTCGAATCCTGGAATTTAGTGTAATGAGGCGTATTTTTAGTAAAAAATAATGAAACCACTCTTGATTTCTCTGAAAAATGTACAATAAGCTCAATATTTGGTTTTTAAAAATACTCCTCTAGAAAAAGAAATAAATATCAGACTATGGGTGATGTCACGATCTGGCAACCACTACCATACTTGAAACGCTTCAAGGGCTTCGATTGGCTGATGCTCATCGTGACGTCAGCATATGCCGTCACACCAGTAGCTCACAACAATGGCCGGCGGCGACGGGGGGCTGAGGGGGCTGGTGTCAGGTAGGTTTTAGCTTTTTTCTACGGAAATATCAAGTTCCAAGACAAATGAAATATGGTGTACCGGGTTTTCCGACCTGCTTTACACCTTGGCTATTTCAGTTAAAGTCACGCTGTGAAGGTGCCACATTCCCTTTAATGACGGTACTTACCCTGTCAGGGAAGGTCTTTTCTTGGAAACTTCCCTGGGAGCTTTTCTTTTATTTAGCCAGTCAGAACTGTTCTGGTTATATATTTTTTCTGTGGCTTTTCACCGTTTCAATGTTCAGGGTCTGTCGCTATCCCTGCTTGGCGAGTTGGTGGGTTTTTCCACCCCTGCATGCACGACACATGTTAGAAGGAATCACTTGATCGAGTTGAAAAGAAAGAGGGCGAACGTTACATAAAAAACACTACAAGATATATAACTCGTCCGACGGTTAAGTTTTAGTTTTATGCATGCCTCTCTCCTCCTTCCCTCGGTTGTCTTCGGGCCGGACCACTCTTTTCCGCTCAGCAAAGACTCATCGCGACACTCCTGTCTTCACTGAACTCGCTGGGGAGGGGTCGCTCGGTGGATTACATAACCTACACGAGCGCTGTTGAGAACGGTGGTGGTTGAGCTTTATGTCGGACGGATGGAGGGGAACAGGTGTAGCAGACATTCTGTACACCTGGGCAGATGTATTGGTTAAGTGTTTGTGCATTGCGTGGTATCGATAGCACTGGAAAACGTGAGGGCATCATATGAGCTCGGTATGTGAATATGCTTGACCGTCAAAATTGCAGGCGCCGATTTCGAATCCCTGGTATTTTTCGACATCTGGGTACGTGATGCTGCTTTTCAAGACTTTTCTTCAATTGACACACATTGAGTGGCAATACAACATGTCACATACAGGCCTAGCTGACATTTCATGTGTATGCAACACTTAAAGTGTTGCATGCACATGCTATTGGATGCTAGAAAGAGTATTTCAGGCGGAGCGATAGTAGTTCTGACCATCTAAGCAAAGGGATCCGATGTAATTCATAGGGTGCACGAGGCAGTTAACTGAGAGGAAATGTTTATTTGAATTACATGAACATCACTTTATTTCTTTAGCATGGGCCATCTCATCACATTCTTTCGTTGCTGCCGCCACCCGGCCTCCAGATAGCAAGACGTCACTGTGCATGGAGGTCTAACTGTAATTGCCCGATTTTTTATCTGTAAGCCTACATATTGGCCTGTACACTTCAATGTCCGCTTTTAATCCCCCGGGTGACGCCGTGCTCCTGATTAGTTATTGTTTGTTATTATGATTAGTCATCATTAGTCACTTATCGTTGTTAGATCAGGACGGTCAACTCTCGGCTTTCGAGTTATACTTAATTTGGTGGAACTGAGGCACTAAGTGACTTCACAAATTTGAAAAGCATTGAGAATAGTGAATTCTGGGAAAATGTATACTTTTTTGGGAGATGCTGGTTTTTAGGTCAAAACATCCGCACTAACCGAAACAAAATATCTTACTGAAATTTTTGGTACGAGGATGGGAGAGGACACTAATGAAACATCAAACGACGTGAATAAATTATTTCGAACAGTGACACTTTTTGAACGGTTTCGGTTTTAAGAATGTTCAAAATCTAGGAAATTGCATTTTAAAATCTTGAAAGCAAGGCACATGTCAAAGGAAGTAGTAGCTGAACGATCTCGAATAGTGATGGGTTGCTGCTCGGACCCTAATGAGCGATACTTCGCAGTGATGTGAGGTAATATCTCTTTAGTGGTGCCCGGTCACCCGCTATCAAAGATCGAGTTAGTGCTAAATACCCATTAAATTTGATTTTGATTTTCAGTTTCAGGATTCAAAAGGACTGGCGATGACTAAAGCAAAGGTAATATAGTATCTCATTTTATGTGGTGGTCATATACCATTTCAAATTTGGACACCCCAAATGATTTTCGGAAATCTACACCCCTGGGCATGGAGGTGGAGCTCGTTGTCCCAGGACCTCGAGGGTCTGGACATCTTTGTTGACCAGATGCAGTCCAGCCTAGTGCACGCTGTTCGTGAGCATTGGCCCATCAACTTAAACCGTTTCCAAAACTCCAGCCTGTCAATGCTGTCTAAAGCAGGTCAACTTTCGATTTGGATCTGTTTTGGTTCAATAACAATAATTTAACGTGCTCTAAAATGCAAGAACAATAAGTGCAGCAAGTAGATGTTTTTTTCAAATTTCTACTCCTGGTTGCAGTGGCGGCGCGGGCAAGTTTGAGATGGTTCCGGAAAATTTGAAACAAAAAATAGTTTGACTTTCCCAAAGGTGACTGGCTTCAAGTATGAAAGTCAGAAGCAATTGGGAATTAACTTGAGAGAGCTGACGATTAGGGTCATTGATAAGAAAGGAAGTTTATACAGATTTAGAGAGACAACAATGGAGAAAAAGCGAAGCGCCTATTTATTTTAAGAAAAAGAGACACTGGACCTCAGTGCATTGGTATAAATATTGTTATAACATGTGTGTTTTGGGTACATCCTGAAACTCTGGCCAGTTATTGCCATGAACAACAAGTCAGTAATTATTCCTAACTTGAGTGACGTTTAACACGCGCATTGACAGGGGTTTTAGCCACTTTCGCTTTGGCGGGGGGTATCCGGCCCCCTAAGATCTCAAAAACTGCGCTAGATAGTAAAAATGGTAAACAGCGTTGGGTAGCCCATCTACTTCTCTGTCAAAAATATTTGAACCATTTTTTGTCAAGTCACATTTGAGGTCACTAGAGGTCAGTACATGTCATCATAGAGATAACATGTAAATGAAGGTTTTTGGTCATTTCATCTTAACAAGTAAAGATAGAGAAAAAATTAAGCCCTTCGAATCCTCTCAGCAATCTAAATCGAATGACATATAACCCTTGCGCCGGTGGCGGGTACGAGCCACCTTCGCCCTGGTGGGGGGCTAAAAAGACCCCACGATCTCAAAAACTAAGAGAGCTAGAAAAAAGCGCAAAACGGCAATCGAAAGCTATTAAAAATGATATCGAAAATACTTCAGTCATTTTTCTTGTCAGGTCAATATCAAGGTCACCAGGGGTGAAAATAGGTTAAAATCGCTAATATGAGGTGTACTAAGAAAACCTCATATATCTCAGAAACTATGATAGCTAGAAACATTTTCCTAACACCATTCGAAAGCTCTTGAGTTTCTTTTTCATTGCAGTGTCATTCATTTTCGTGTCAGGTCAAAGCCTAGGGAGCTACAGGTCACTGAATATTGGGAATATTCTTGGGAATGTCCATAGCCACCTATGCATAAGGTCGTTTCTTTTTTCGCCAATAACTTCCAAACCAAACAAGATAAAGCCATAGTTGATGCACCACTGCAATCCTCTTGTCAATACAAATCGAATGATATATAATATTGCAATCCCAGGTCAAATTTAAGAATTTGACCAGACCCAGGTCAACCGTCTGACCCAACTCGACCTGGTATAATCATGATGTACATTATTTGACTTGCAGTGACTATACAAACACTTCGGTGCAAAATAAAAGATCTATCTTAGTTTATTCAAAATTTATAGAGTAAAACACCAAAAAATGATTATTTGACCTGAGGTGACCTTTTTAAAGGTCACAAGTCAAAATTGTTGGCATCAACTTCAGAAATGGGCTAAGAGTAAGTCGTAACCGATGTCTGAAGTTGATTCCATCCATACTTACTAAGAAAAGCTCATTTCGTGATTTTCCCCATGCATTGTCAATGGGGAGGTCATGCTCCGCACATGACCTTAGGTCACCAATATCAAAAATCCCGGAACAAATGTTGTAGCTCCTGGTGGGCCCAAGATGTGGTATGAGTTTCAACTTGATCGATTAACCCTTCTTTTAGTTATGCCGTCCTAAGTATTTTTTGAGGTGAGGTCACTTCACCTGACCTGGTGACCTGACCTGATATGACCTTGAGCCAAAATTTTCAGGAAAGATGTAAAAATGATGAAGGAACAGCTAGACCAAGTTTGGCGGCGCTGCGCACCGCCGTTTTTTGCTTACTTTGGAAAAGCCCGAGGGGGTCTAAAAAGACCTCCCACCCGGGCGAAGGATAATATGACCTTGCTAGGTCAAATATGAGATTTGACCTAACCTGAGGTCAGGTCAAGATTAAATGAGATAAAATGCATGTCATTAGAACTGCAAGGACACAAAAATTCTAATGCAGTTTCAGTAAGAGCTCTATCACCATCCATATAATAAGTTATCACCATATCACCATCCAATAAGTTATTCAGCTAAAACAATTTTTCCTATGTATTTTCAATGGAGAGGTCATGGGTCGCACTGACCTTAGGTCATCGATACAAAACATACCGGAACACATTTTAGAGAACTCGTTGGGGCTATTATGTGATATAAGTTTCAATTGGATAAGCTCATCCTGCTCTGACTTATGCTATCTTAAACTTTTTTTTGGGTCAGGTCACTTGGCCTGTACTGGTGACCTGACCTGATATGACCTAAAAATCAAAATTCTGAAAAAGTTGTAAAAATGATCAGGGAAAAGGTATGACTGGTACAGCGGCGCTACGCACAGCCATTTTTATGCTACCGCGAAAAAAACCGAGGGAGCGGGTACCCTCATCCCGGTCAATGCGCGTGTTAAACATCAACTGGTGCCAACTGATCTATTGCAGTTAACCCGCGCCCCACCGGGGGTCCGGCGCCACCTTCGCCCCACCGGGGGCCATCGATGACCCCCCTCTAACTCCGAAAATATGGGCGTTAGCGCAAATCTGCAAAGTGCAATAGAAAGCTCGCGTGAATTCAGTAAGAAATTACTTCGCATGTTTTAGTGCTCAGGTCAATGGTTTGACCTCCAGAGGTCAAATTATGTCAAGATCGGCTATTTTCACTCAAATATGCAATGATTAAGCAAACTGGGTATAACTCTTATGTCATTAGAGCTATTGAGGCCTGGTAAAGTACATTTGATAGCAAATTGCCAGTACTTTTTCCCCTATGTGGAACGTAAAGACCTTCCGCCAGTGGTTTGACCTCCAGAGGTCACCTCGTGACCTAATATGACCTGAGGTCACGAAAGGTCAAAAAGTGACCTTGCCGTATATCAAATGAAAGCCAGTGACAAGACAAACACGATGGTGTTTGTTTCACCGCTCTAGCTTAATTAGGTCAAAAGTTATTGTCAAAATACTGTTTTTGACCTCTGGTGACCTTGGATGACCTTGGAAAAGTCAAAGGGCAAATATAACCCCTGGGATCCGTGAAAGGGTGTCCAAAAACGCTGTTCTGAGCAGTCAGAGTATTTGCAATCATTTTTGTGGCTTTTATATCATGAAACAACTTTTCCCCATGCTTTTCCAATGGGAGAGGTCGCCTCGTGACCTGACCTCAGGGCACGAAATCGAAAAATCCCGGATATACACCTTGTAGACCCTGGAGGGGTTATGAATTGTAGGAAGTTTCAAATTGATCGACTTTGAAATGTAGCTCTTACAGAGCTCTAAAGGTGAAGTGAGGTGACCTTGGTTGACCTCGTCTGGTGACCTGACCTTGGGTAACCCGGGGTAAAAAATTTCAGGGATGATGGGAAAATGATGCAGTGAGAGGTAGAGCCCTCAACCGCGGTGCTGCGCCTTGTCGTTTTTCTGCTATCTCGGAAAAACCTTAGGGGTGCCATCGATGGCCCCGGTGGGGCGAGGGTTAAGGCATAGTCACGACGAACTCGGCTGGTCTCAATAAAGTTCCGGCCCGCCCCACCGTCAGGCCCCAGCACGCAGAAGCTGGGACCCAAAGTAAGACCTGTGGTGACAAGTCGCTAGCCGTTCTGAAGTCCAAATGCGGACTTTCACTTAGACATAGAGCGAGCTTCATTTCAATACATTTATTTTTCTAGATGATTGACCGCGTAAAAAATATAATTTACGTCGAGAAAAAATAAGAGGTATTCATATATCCTGATCGTAGACCTGAATCAACACTCAGCCATGGGTCGATGTAGATGTAGGCTCGATGTAGCAGATGTAGGCTCGATGCTGGAATCGTCTTCCCAGTCGATAAGTTTGGACCTGTCCCAATACGATACCAGAGAGGGAACCTCCCTCTGCAACATTTATGACACCATCAATAATTCGGGAGCATCCCTGTCAAAGAGTGCACTCTCAGAACATGCCTTCAGCGCGCATCTTACGTCGACGCGCTGAAGCCATCCCCACTTGGGGTAGCGGCACGCGTACATACAGTGGCACGCGGGTGAGGCCCGTGTCAACAGCAGCCTATGTTGTAATCTTCGAGTTCTGTAGTGTCTGATGCTTGTATCCAGAGGAGCAATGACGTCACTATATGAGGATGGCCAGCAAATACAGCTGCATTTCATCACATGTCAAACTTTAGTGCCCCAACATTTGAGTCATGGGTGCGAGCTTTAAGGGAGGGGTCACGCTAGTCGCGTTGCACATGACGGCTGCCGCCTTGCTAACTGGTGGTACTGCATGACCTATATCTGTCTGCGCATGGTCCGGTATTGATCAAGTTAGGTCAACTGCCGCGTGCAGCGGACGTGTGCGCTAGGAGAGCTACCACCAATATCTGCACCCGTGGCTAAGCTGAATCCCAAATTTGGATTTCATTATTGCTACCTGAGTACCAGGAAGTTGAACAGTTTGAAAGGTCCAATGGCACCCATTGTAATGCTGTCTCTAGCCTCACCACGGGACGCGAGTATCGGCGCCTCCCTCATAGGATTTGGTGCCCAACTGATAGGTTTTGCCGTCCAAAATAGGCGCCCCCAGGTCCGGATAGATTTCCTGATTCCCCGATCAGAAACCCTGCATACGCACCCAATCAATTATTCTTGCGGTCTGTTTCATAAATAACGCTGCAAAAAACGAGATGTAGGCAGAAAAAAACATTTGGTGACCAGACGACATTTTGTTTTACCCTGGACTCAAAACAGCTGAAAATAGCATATTTGTTACATCTGCAAGTACATTTTTCCAGGCTAGAATCATAGCACAGAGCTCCTAACTACTGATCGGTAGGTATGTACCTACACGCTCCGCGTCTCTGGGCTTCCCTGGTTGCCATCTAATGGCTGGAAATGGCCGTTTAGAAGCGCTTCCGCCGCTCCCCTTCATATCAGTACCCTTCTCCAGCGGGCTGCCCTCGCCGCTCCCAGTCGCTGGATCACAGACGTCACCCGGGAGACCCGGCCATCCGATTGGTAGGCACCATTAATCACCATGGCAACAAAGGAAGCGCGTGCCGGAACGCTGCGACAATGTGGCTCTCTGCAGGAGAGATGCACAACAAGACAGCGGCTGGGTTGCACCCTGTTGTCGAACACTGGCGCATAAACAGGGTGCCAGCACCGCTGAGCGTCACCAGAGGGGGACCGAGGGGGCACATCTGTCCAGACCAGCACACCGCGCTGGTGGGGCCGGAGGTAATCGTGCGAACTGCGCATCATTATCTACCGATCGGCCGGCAAGTGGCGGCTTTGTTTCACTAAGATTTATCGCCGGCTCGGGCTGGGGAAGCAGGTGGGCGGACGGCCCCCTCCCCACCCGCACGCGACGTCAAGTGCTGCGCTGTGTCAGCGGTGGGCAGGAGACCAATTTGGACGATTACATGTAAGCGAGCGTCACTGCCCGGGGACGCTGAGAGCCAGCCTGACCACTCGCGGCTAATGACAGCGGTGACGTCGCCGGCTGTGGCTGCTGCGTCCTCTCCGCCTGTGAGACGGGGGAGGGGGTGGGTTAAAAGGCATGCACATGACTTAATGAATTTCTAAATTCATCCTCTCATTTCTGTGATGAGACTGTGCGAACTGACTATCGTATCACCGGAGCTTCAATCAAGTATATAAATTCAGCGAAATTAATCGTTAGTTAATAATAATTTTTGGGGTTTAACGACGCACCAACTGCCAGGGTCATACGGCATCGCCAACTCTCACCCTGTTGGAAGGGATTTTGGGGATCAGATCGACTTATTCAGAGGCTCCGCCGGGACTTGAACCCGGGACCGGTGGCTTAGAAGACAAGGGTGCTATCCACTAAGCCACCTCATCCCCTCATTGTTAGTTCCTTCCTCAGGTACATACATGCATTTTCGGTCTCAAAACACGCATTTCAGATATTTTGGATCTCTATCCTAAGGAGAGTGCATGCATGTACTGTGAAAATGTGTTTCACCATCATAGTGTTCCTGTATTATTATACATCATTAGAAGGGCCTAGCGCTGACCAGTGATGGTGGAACGTCCGAATTTAAGGAGGGGGGACCATGGGCTTTTAAACCCATTTCATTTCAGTCAACGCCCTAGGGTAAGTGATAAAATTTCTGATTTAACTCGCGCCCCGCTGTGGGGAAGGGGCAAAATTCGCCCCCTCCCTCCTGGCTTTCCCCGGATAACGTAACAACGAATAGACGCAGAACAACGAAACTTACAGTACCTAATCCCTGATAAATTTTACCCATCTCACCAAATTTTTTTAGGGTCAGGTCGTGTTAGGCCAAGGAGCTATCCAAGGTCAAGCAGCCCGACCTCAAAACCTAAAATCATGAGTTTGAAGCGGCACCAAAGGAGCATCAGCCAACCGATCAGTTTGAAACTTTCCCAATATGCTGAGACTATTAGGGTCTACAAATCTTCTATCTCGGAATTTCGATATTATTGATCTAATGTGGGGTCAGTTTTGTGGTCACCCCATTAAAAGTCCATGGAGAAAAATAGAAAAGGCTTGTTTTCGGTAAATACGGGAGAGATAAAGCTGAAAATGTTCTAAAGGTGTATTCTTGCCACGATCTTAACCATTAAGTTTATTTTTTGACCATCTGATCTCTCAAAGGTCGTGTCAGGTCACTGGGGCATACAGTGATTGTTTGGCCAATAACTTCTCACTGCATTGAGATAAAGCTCCTATTTTGTTTGCATTGTGCTTATATTGCCACGGGTAGTCGATTGATATCCAACAAGACCATATCAGGTCACCCTGTGACCCTGACCTAGCGCGATGTCAGGTCATTTTCAGAATTTGACCTTGCAAGGTCATAATATACATCATTCGATTTGCTACGATGAGAGAAATCCAATGATGCATAAATATTTACTCTAGGTTTGCTGAGTAAAATTTTGGAGGGGAAACGTACACTGCCCTGTTGTAAGCCAATGGGACTTTATTTGACCTATGCTGACCTCAATATTGACCTGACATAAAAATACTGCGTATAATTTCTCTTCGTCTTGTCAAGAGCTTTCAAATACCGTCCATATTTTTCTTTATTTTTCCTGGGAAATGAGATACGGAGAGAGAGGGGCGAAATTCGCCCCCCCAGCGGTGCGCGTCATGCCAGGGACCTCAGCGGGGCGCGTGTTAAGGGAGGCACCGTGGCCTGGTGCCTCCCCCAGTTCCGCCGCCAGTGGCGCTGATAAGCCACCGCCCCGTAAAAGACTAAACATCTGATACCGGATAGTCGTTGTATACAAACTGAGACCGTTTTTGGTCCCCAGGCTCTCTTTTGGTCCTCAGCCCTTCCGATTTTCCTTCGCTTGGGACCAGTGAACCTTCTACTTCCAAATAACACCATACCCATCCCTTGTTCAGTCAAGGCCATTGAGCCCTTCACTCAATGCAATTGTGGCTTCCTTATTGAGTTTCTAGTCAGAAACAGGAAACAAAAGTATCACATAAAAATCACAGAAGTGCATTTCCCTGAGTTGATGTGTGCCGCTTTAATCTCTAAAAGCGGCACCTTCTCCTTCAAGTCTCTAAACATTCAGAGAAAATAACGGGCGTGCATTGAGAAGTCTACACTGGGTGAAGAGTTGGACTACAATGGGATGTTTCCAGTGCCGGATCTAGCCAGTGAGCTGGGGGGGACCAGAACCGAAGTAAAAATCAAAGAAAAAACCTCTCGTAGTGTAATTGTTGTGTGCCGGACTGAGAGAAGAAGTTTGCTGAACCCTTGTTTATTAGACATGCACTCTTTCTTTATATACGCTCACACACAGCAACAGATGCCAAGTCACTCACACAAAAACTACACAAAAACCATACTGCGCCATCGAGGGGCGTACCGCTCGGTGCGGCGGTGTCAGCACACCACACCTCCCCTTTTACAAAAGTTAGAGCTATACATTCACACAATTCATATATTTACATTGGTTCAGGTTTTTTTTTAAGGTCTGCTAAATCAATCTACATACTTGTCCACAGAATACCATTGTGGAAATTATTTATCGTCATTCAACACTTGTCTCTTCACTTTCTCATCATAGATCGTATTGAAATATTTATCATGTAACATATCATCATTCGTCACACTAAAACACACTTACTCCTTCCCTCTCTGCAAAATTGCACGTCTGCACGAATGGGCTGACTGAGCTGACGATCGGTAATACAAGAAATTGGTCAAATCTGAGCAAGGGAGAATGGTCTGGCATGAGAGGGCCCGTTGGCGTTGTGGCAGGTGGTTATCCGCTGGTGTAAACGGCTTCCAGGGCAGGGCGTCTGTTGAAATCGCCAGCTTGTGTCCGAGCGAAATCAGTTTCAATAACTTCCAGATGCGACGGTGAGTGCTGACTTCCAGCCGCTAGCGGAGACGGGCGGCGGTTAAGATGACTAATGAGAGGCCGGAAACCGAGGGCCGTTGGAAGGTGGTTATCCGAAGTCAGCGAAGTGGAAAGGCTGTAGACGTGCGCGGTTGTCCTGGTAATGATTGCCGAAAACGCGAGGAGGTTTCAGTGTCCGGGTGACGTTGTCTATCCGACGGGGATCAAGCGTCCGGTAGAGAACGTGATGCGGACAGAGTCGCAGTTGTTTGTGATTGCAGGCCACCACTGTCACCGCGGTGTCCATATGTAGCGGGACACCGCTAGGGGAACTCTCAGGCACCGCCAGTGTCTCGGCTCAGAGACGGTGGGGAAATTTTCAGTTCACTCGATCAGCTCAGTCAGTTGCAGAGAGGTCTGGAAGTGAAGCCATTGGTCAGTAAGGAATAACCTGTACAATATAAACACGGGAACACGGGACTGTCGGGGCAGCCCAGCCGGGGCGTAAACAATGTCGTCGGTCAGATTCGTCAAGTTACAAGCGATAACAATGATTAAAACACATGGCAAAGGCGAACAAAGAATAAAATAAACAATACCGACATGAACGCAGATATGTGTATACATTAGTGCGAAATGAACAGAATGGCCTGTGTCGGGCGGCTTAAAAACAGGCAGCAAAAACGATTTGAAGCCTCTTCTGTAAACCGAGAGGCCGTGGCTGGCAGTTGAGGCGGGCCGTGTTTTTGCACACAGCAGCAGCAGCATTGGTGGCAAAAACGACGGCGGCGTGCGAAGGGGGTCCTGAGCGTTTCTGGGGTCCTCACATCCGCCGCCTTCTCAGCACGTATTCAGTTGCCAGGACGTGCGAATTCAAGCCGACCGTGATAAGACCTTCAGGGCGGCGGTAGTACGGAGTGAGCCGGCCGATGTTGATGACGGGAGCGCCAGTAGAGATCAGGAACCGTAGATGTAGTAACATGGAGTAACAGACCTAGTTGACACTAAATAAGGAAGACAAGAAAAGGGAACGGATTATTTACTTTGAATTGCCATAAGTCCATAAGGGAGTACATGGAGGCGCCAGCAAAGCAAGGGGATGATTCACCTAATTTAAACAAGACAGCAAGACCTGGGCCAAAAGGTCAGGTGAATCGGGGGAGGGGTTGGGCCAGTGTAATGGTAAAAGTAGCAGGTGGTGAAAAAAACAGAGCGTTACCGTTACTCGAATCCTGCTGTAAAATCATAAGAGGGGGAATTGGAGGGAGGGGAGCAGGGCTGGTGAACGGGGAGACTGTCACGGAGATAACAAAAAGCCAGGAGACAGTCAGCCGTTGTTTATCCCAATACCGCAGAGATGCAGCAGGAGGGGTAAACTCTGGGTTTTGTCGTTTTTTGTGACGGTGCCGCGGCGCGCGATGTATACACATCGGGTGCCTCAGTTGCCGGGTAGGTGCGCCGAGGCAAGGGGCACAGTGTGCTGAGCGTTATACCCGTTTTTGTGGGCTCATTTAGCGTTTGAGGAGAGTTAGGAGCAGTGACATAGCCAACAGAGCAACCAAGCCGATTCCAAAGTAATAGAAAAGAGTTTTGACAGAGGAAAAGGCTCCAAACGTGGTGGATTTCAAGTTTTCCCAGAAGTTTGGAGAAGAAGCAATTCCGCCGGCAGTAGCAATAGAGACATTTCGATCGATAAGATCGATGTTGGGATTGTCCAAGCAGAAATTCACGGATTCACAGCTACGAAGCTCATGGAATACTAAGCAAAGCGTCTCCTGATGACAATCCTGGGAGGTTTTGATTCTACTGTGATGTCTGTGTCAGCTGTTAATAAAAACACTGACCTCGTGCTTAACGGGATTGAAGTCAAAGAAACATCGACAAGACCATCGGAACAAGTGGAGCGGGCCTTAAATTTGAACGTCGCCGGAACAGCACAAGAATGACAGCCTTGAACTGCGACTGAGCTAGAAATTTTAGGACAGACGGAGATTTTTTTACAGTGACCTCAAGATCCTTTATCGTGAGATGGGCGATTGCGGGGCTAGACGATATGAGCTGAGATTTAAGTGTGCCAGCCTGGTCAACGTAAAACTTATGGTTGGCGTATACGCGGGGCAGAATGTGAGATTTGTGCGTGGTGAGGGTAGTGACAAAACTTTCTTGTGCCTCACAAGAAATATGTTCCTCATAAGTGTGACACGATACTAAGTCATGGGGAAAGAGAAATGTGGTATCATAAGGACTTTTGCTCTGAATATCCCCAAGTGTGCCTTTTACGGGTTGATTTTGCGCGGAACTACGGGCTAGATACGCCTCCTGTGGGTTACGAATGTTGCGGACGAAGCTATCCAAAATTTGCACGGAGGGCTGGTCGTAATTTCCGAGAACAGTTATTTTGATACCACTGGGAGTGACGGCAGTTCCGGTGGTGGCCAGTTCAACAGCAGTATTGTTAACAATTTCGGTGAGTGTGACGACGGGTTGGCAGGTCCCGCCAGTAATGCGGTGAACTTCAAATGTATGATTATACTGGCCGATGAGATACCAGGTATAGAAAAAGCACGGTTGGGCATGAATGATTGCACACATAGCATTAGGGAGAACCAAAACAATGTGTCTGGCCGGGCCAAAACGCGGCTTCTTTGTGCCGAGAGGGAAAGTTCGTCACGCCTGGCTTACACCAGAGACCAAATGCGCAGTACCGATCATTAGCACATCTGACATCACCGACTGTTTTCAGGTGGGTAGCAAAGGTATAATACAAGTTTTCGGAGTGCCAGTGGCACTCGGCACGGTGGTATTTGATCTGGAGATGGTAAATATTGGAACCGTTTTCATCTTGGAGCGAGAACATGTGGTAGAGCGCAAGGTTTTCAACGTTGTCTGGATAACGGCGCTGATTTGACAGGTTTTTGACGTCATTAATATTTTTGCAGCCTTTGACATGAGAGTAAATAATTTCGTGTTCATTACAAGCAAAAATAATGAGGGGAAGCATAACTGCGATGATGACTAACGAATACCTTACCTGTGTGGTCGGGGAGAGGGGTTGCCGGGTCGAAGAATGGAGAGAAGGATCTTGGGCGTGCACTCGCAAGGTTTGAAATTTAGCTCTTGCCTTAAAGCCGGTCGTAGCACCGAGTCGCATGACAAAATGAAAGAGCCATTTTAAGCTCACGCGAGAGGGTTAAGAATAGTTCAGACGGTCTGGTGCTCTCATGGTCTGACGAGGCCTGAGGCCATACGGTATGGGGGTTGCGGGAGGGGGTGTATTTCCGGGATAAACAGGGCCTCAAAATCGGCGGCTGGTAGTAGTTCTGGTGCGTCTTCACGGTCGCGAATTTCGGGCTCTGAGCCTGGGATAAGGGGCTCTGCCGGTGTCTGTGGTGGCTCCTCCGAGCCTCTGCGTAAATAATCAATGTAGGGCCGAAGTCGAGAGATATGTACACTTTGTACATCGCCGGGTTTATGTATATGGGTGATCTTTGCAGTTACTGGAGAAGGCATCTCCGTGATGCGATAGGGTCCATAATTCTTCTTCACCAATTTAGCTGATACCCCGGGAGGGCTACGGGGTACATACAGATATACAAGGTCATTGACCTTAAGCCCTTTGGTTCGCGCCTTGTTCTTTTGGTATGCTTCCTGACGCTCTGCGGCGTCCGACACATACTTAACTACTTGTTCATGGGCCTTCTTCATGCGCTTAAGCATTTCGACTTTATAATCATCAATTGATGCATAGAGAATATCGTCGGCTTCAAATATATCGCTGTTAGGCACTCTCAAATCCTTACCATACATGAGGAAAGCAGCAGTCTCATGCGTTGTTGAATGAATGCGGGTCCGTAATGAGAGCAGAACGAAAGGCAAGTTCTCATCCCAATCTTTTGCACTACTGTCAACTAAGTGACTGAGCATGGCAGCGATAGTGGCATGAGAGCGTTCGAGTCTGCCATTGGAGCTGGGATGGTAAGCCGAAGTTTGAATTTTTGGATGTCGAGAAGGTCACAGATCGATTTCAAAAGTTTGGATGTAAAGTTTCGGCCTTGATCGGTGAGTAAACTTTCTGGGCAACCAAATCGGCAAACAATATCCTTGACGAAAATTTTTGAGATAGTATCTGCGCTTTGATCAGGGATGGGAAACAATTCTGTCCACTTGGTGAATTCATCAATGCAGCTCAAAATGTAACGATTGCCATGGTGAGTTTCCGTGAGGGGGCCCACGATATCAAGAGACCACATTTGACCGGGACGAGTGATAGGGGTGAATCGCTCAAAAGGGGGGTTCTCAGTGTACCGATGGCTTTTACGCTCAAAACAAGAGGTACAGGAAAGAACATATTGTCTCACATCATTGTACATACCACGCCAATAGTATTGTCTTCTGATTTTGTCAAAGGTCTGAGCAATGCCCAAATGGGCACTAAACTTGGCGTCATGAGCATGGTACAGTACATACGGAATCATGGGGGCTGGCACAACAAGTTCTTCCACAACATCACGCGTTTGATCCTTAGGGCTGGTGGTGACATGATACAACAATTTGTCCGAGCTAAGGAAAAACTCATGGAGAGGAGGATAGCCTGATTTCTTACGGGGTGGATGATGGTCACCATTCAGTTGGTCCATGATATCCTTCAGGTCTTTGTCAGCGCACTGAGCGTCTCGTATCCGAGTCCGGGTCCAATTGTCATCAGGGCGGGCGGTGACGGCCTGAATTCCTCCGAGGAATTCTGTGGACGGTTGGTTTACAATAGGAATTCGAGATAAGGTATCTGCCTTGACATGCTTTGCTCCTTTGACATATTGCATCGTAAAGTTATACTGGGAAAGTTTCAGTGCCCATCGTGTAAGCCTGCCACCAGCATGGTTGGACTTGAAAAGAGAGGTCAAAGGCAGATGATCGGTCAGAACCACAACGGGATGTCCGAGCAAATACGTGTGCAATTTCTTAAAACCAAAAACAATTGCTAACGCTTCTTTCTCTGTAACGGAGTAATTCCGTTCAGCTTTGTTGAGGTTGCGACTTAGGTAAGCTATCGGATGAAAAACATTGTGGAATTTTTGTTCCAGGATTGCCGAAATAGAATGTTCACTGGCGTCTGTCGATAGGTAAAACTCACGGTCGAAAGAGGGTAATCGTAGTATAGGGTAAGATGTTAATGCAGTTTTGATGCTTTCAAACGCCTCCTCACATTCGGGAGACCAGATAAAAGGCGTATCATCCCTGGTCAAATTGTTCAAACATCGTGAGGTTGCTGCCATGTTGGGAATGAATTTGCGGAAGAAGTTAACAAAGCCAAGAAACTGTTTCACTTGTTTGGCATTTTGGGGTCTAGGGTAGTCTTTCACCGCTGCAATCTTTTCTGGGTCAGGTGAAATACCTTCAGAACTGATTTGGAAACCAAGATATTTGATGGTGTTCTTCATGAATGAACATTTAGAGGGTCGCAAAACGAAGTGATGTTTCTGAAGACGTTGAAGGACAGTCTCTAGTTTCTGAAAATGTGATTCAACATCTTTGCTAGCTACGATTAAGTCTTCAACGTAACACAAAACAGTGTCTGCGTCAAGGCCAGATAACGCAATCTGTAATGCTCGGTTGAGTCCAGCCGTGGCAGTGGTCAAACCAAATGGAACTCTCCGATATTGATATTTCTGGTTGTCTACCGAAAACGCAGTCAGGGGACGTGAAGAGGGTTCGAGCTCCACCTGGTGGAAAGATCGTAAGAGATCGAGGGTGGAAAACAATGTAGAGCCTGATAGTTGACAAAGGGTGTCCTCTAAGTGAGGATTGGGATACTGATCCTGTACCACCCGGGAGTTCAAACGACGAAGATCCAGGACAAAACGAGGCTGTGAGGCTGGATCTTTTTGGATTAGCAGCGTGGGAGAGTTGTACGGCGATATAGATGGTTCAATCACGCCTGCGTCAGCTAGTTCAGCCACCTGGGATCGTAATTCAGCGCGATGAGCAAAGGGAATGGGATACGGGCGCTGGTAGACGGGTGCAGGGTCTGTTACTTCAATTTTGTGCTGGTAAACATCCGTGGCCGTCAAAGCCGAGAGTGTTTTTCCAAAAAACAGACCGGTATTTCATTAAAAGGTTTTCTAAGCGCGGTCGATATTCCGGATGAACATCGGTCAAGTCAAAGTCAGCTAATGTGATCTCGTGGTGGGTGGGTTGCGCCCTGGTGGCGCAAACCGGGACAGAATCGCCTTCTGTCATGTCTGGCACAGTGGTGTCGGCCGAACATACCGCGGAATCAGGCAAGCGACTGAGGGTGGCAATAGAGCTTAATTTGGTGAGAGTCAGATCCACGGGAGAGGCATTGCAAACCCGAACAAACACGGTGCGGGACTTCTTGCCGTTAACTTTGTTAACGGATCTGGCCATGAAAATATCGTTTTTATATTGCTGATGTGGATGGGGTTCTAAAAGATATGACTCCGCAGCAGAAGTATTGGGTAGGGTGGGATACTTTTGCAACGATGATTTTCTCAGTCAGTCTAGGAATGATTGTGTCTTTCGGGACGTAAGCCGAATAGCACACGTCGGCAGTATGATGATCAGGTGTTTGCTGAGAAGGTTTGTCGGGGGGCCGGGGCTGGTCCTGGACCAAGGGACCAGCTGGGGAACAGCGGTTTTTGTTGGGCCGCCGAAGGTTAGATGACACCGGTGCTGGTTGTCGATGGCCTGGATAGACAACACGGTCGTTGATCTGAAAGCGAACAGACTGGGGCAGCTTTTTGTGCCAGGTGAGGACCGAAACCTGGGGCATAGCCTCAGAAAAGAAAGGTCGCTGAGTGGAGGAATCATATGAAAGTTTGTGGTCGTGAATGAAGTCTGCACCAAGGATCAAATCACATTGTGATGAAAGCGAACTGGTGGTGATGAAGACGGGGTGATGAATAGTGCGGCCAAATAAGGTCAATGGGAGTACGAAACCACCAAACAACTTCAGAGGGGAACCGGTGACGCCAACGACTTCGACAGGGACGGGTGAAGGTTGAGTCCTGCACTTAAGTCGATCAAAAGAGGATTTAGTCAAAATAGTGACGGAGGATCCTGTATCATATAAAGTGCGAAATTGTTGTGCGTTAATCTGGACGGAAGTGAGAATTGGTGGTACACCAATGGGGTCCGGCGTAATGACGCTCATGACATCGGTGGCTAGTCAATTACGGCGATAAGAGGATCGGCTGGACTCGGGGAACGACTAGATGCCGAACGGTCAGAGAAACGATCACGGCTAGATGCCGAACGTTCAGAGAAACGATCACGGCTAGATGCCGAACGATCAGAGAAACGATCACGGCGGGGTGACCGAGAGCGTGACTCAATCCTAGAGCGAGAGCGTCTGTAACCAGAATGGTCTGAGGAGCGGTCGGACTGTCGATCTCGTCGGTCAAGACTGTCTCGGCGATATCGTGTGTCGGAGTCAGAACGGGAGCACTCCCTAGGTTGGTGGCGGTACGGGGTTGCGCGGCGGGGCGGACGCGGGGTGCGGTTACGAAAGCTAGATGAAGGCTGTGAACGCGAAGGGGATCGGTTTTGAGGATTGTAGAAACAATCCCGCCAAAGATGGTTGGTCCGCTTACAGTGGTAGCAACGGGGTGGGTTAGACGGAGGTCGAGGTTGGGCAGGGCGAGCGTTGATGTTTTGGGCATGGGCCAATTCCAGGGCAGCCAACCGAGCACTAATATCGTGAAGGGGGTTGGATTCGGTCATAGTGTTAACGCTAGTGGGGGGCAGTTGGGGGCCGGAAACAAAGTTTTCATGCTGCTCCTCAGAACGGGCCAGGCTGATAGCGCTGGAAAAGTCAGGTGGGTTATTAGACATAACCAACCGTCGAACCATGGGAGTGCGAAGTCCTTTGACAAATTGTGCCGTCAGCGTCTGGTCTTTGATTTTTTTGTCGTTTGGTCCAGGTCCCATTCCGTCAGACGTTTTCCGAAAGTGCGGAGGCGGTCGGCGTAGGAAGATACGGTTTCGTCGGAATGCTGTACACACGTCATTATGTCCTGTAGTCGAAGAGTCATGGGACGAGATTCCTTCGTAAAAATGTCAAGAGCTTTGATTTTGAATTCTGAAAGGGTCGTGCAGCCGCGGAGATCAGCATTTTCCTTAAGAATTTTGTTGGGTCGTCCCGTAAACTTCGATTTTGCCACGCGCAGGGAAATATCATCGCTCCATTCGGCCAATTTGGCAGTCTCATCTAGGTCGTCGAAAAAATCCTGAATGGGGTGAGTACCATCAAAAGGAGTGAGAAAGTTCGCGAAAATGTAAATGTTACTGGAGTTGTAATCAGGCATGGTTGTGATAATTGAACAGGAAATATTCAGGAAGCGAAACAAAGACTAAGTTAAATTTTAAGAAGGCAGGACTTACCGTGGGTCGGATACCGCTGCCACCAGTGTTGTGTGCCGGACTGAGAGAAGAAGTTTGCTGAACCCTTGTTTATTAGACATGCACTCTTTCTTTATATACGCTCACACACAGCAACAGATGCCAAGTCACTCACACAAAAACTACACAAAAACCATACTGCGCCATCGAGGGGCGTACCGCTCGGTGCGGCGGTGTCAGCACACCACATAATATTTGGCCAGCAAATTAACTACAATCTAGCCAGATGGATTGGGGGTAAACTCAAGCTGAAAAGTAAAAATGTCACGAGGTGAAATATACCAGATGATCACTTTTGCTAGTCAAGGCCCACTCACTCAGAACGATTTGAATATCAAGAGGACCAAGGTCCAATGTTTGCAGTGAAGCGGACTGGTTCTGTTTGAAGTTGACTGGTTCAATGGAAATAACAAGGCCCTGCTTATAAACTAAAAAAGAGCCGGGAAACAAATGAGATCGACAGCTTTGAGGAAACATAGTTTTACCCCAAGCTTTTTCATTGGGGGAGGGGAATGTTTTCCCCCTGGATCAGCCACCGGATATTTGCCTCTTACTACATGTTCAGATTGATTTGAAAAATGCTACAGCGAGCACCTTACGTCCAAAGAGAAAACATCTTTCTCTCTCCCCCTCTCTCTCCCTCCCTCTCTCTATCTCTCCCTCTCTCTCCCTACCTCCTCTCTCTCTATCGCCCTCTCTATCTCCCCTCTCTCTCCCTCCCTCCCTCTCCCTCTCTCTCTCTCTCCCTCTCTCTCCCTACCTCCCTCCTCCCTCTCTCTATCTCCCTCTCTATCTCCCTCTCCCTCTCCCTACCTCCCTCTTCCCTCTCTCTATCTCCCTCTCTCTCCCTCCCTCCCTCTCTCTCTCTCTCTCACCTACCCTCATGAGCTGGTCATGTACGGCCCGAGATGAGGTTCTGTTCCGATCGCAGCTGTCAGCCGCTGTGTAGCGACGTCATCGAAGAGCGATTCAACAACAGCTCAGCTGGTGTGTCAACAATACCAGACGCTCGCGGGTGTGTTTGGCGGTGTACTGAGGCGGGGAGGAGGAGGGCGCTAGCACGTCCAGAGCAGAGGCGCGTCCAGGGATGGAACCGGCACATTCAGGGCAGAGGCACGTCCAGGGTGGTGCGATGCCTCAGCTTCCTATAAAAAATGATGGTATGATAGTGCCGAGAGACGAATCGTCTGCGAAGAAAATGAATATATACCAAGATCTGAGCAGGATCTAATTTTATTTCTCCCGAACAGGGGACTAACTTGTTTCACCGTACATTTTGCTCTGCCTGTGGACCCGACCCACGTTTCCCGCCGCCGCTCCTCTTCACTCGTCGTGACGGCTCTTGCGACACGTCATTGAGCCACCTGTCCATCGCACCAGCAGCCCTGTTTGCTGTAACGCTCCCACTGTGTACCCGACAGCTGATCCTCATCTGTCCACGCTCAGCTGCTCCGCCCCGCCCCCGCCATCGGCACCGACACCGGCAGCGACGCTGCGTCGGAGACGGGCTCGCCAGAGGCTCAGCCTCATCAGGCAGGCGGCTCACGCGCCCCTCACAAACAAGCCGAAGGGGCTGCCAGTGTTGTGCTAACTGGAGGATTTTCCAGAAGCAGCTCCATAAAATGGATTGCCGGAGGATTTGTGGCTGCTGCAGTGGCTGCTGAAGCGGTCGGAAGGCCCTCAGGTGGCAACATTGAAAGTCAGAAGGCGAACTTAGACGGTACGTGACTAGTGGCACAACGAACTTCAGGAATACCTGGGTGGATAGTGAAATATTGAGGAGGCATCGAGAACCTGAACACTCGTTGGAGAAGTAAGAGGCTAGAATAACCTCACATTTGGGAGCAGAGCAGTAAGGATATGTTTTAAATGAATTCAAACATTTAAGAAACTGTTCCGAAAAATTGTGTTAGGAAGACCTGCTCTTTCAATTTAATGGTTGGTTAAATGTTCCAAAGGCTGCCTGTTCTTCAAAATAACAACCAACTTGTTGAACTAATAAATAAATTTGAAAAAGCTGATATGGTTACTTGAAGCAAACGTCAAAGGAACCAAAGAGGACAACGAATTCGACTTATGAATGTAGGAAGCTGATACTGGTATACATCTACTTTAGCTTCTAAGCTTAATTCCACAAGGATTGCAGCCCCTATTGCAAGAATTTGAATAAAACAAATGTGTGGTCCCTATTGCAAGGATTGCGGCTCCTATTACAAGGATTGAAATGCTCAATAATTCCAGTAATACTACAAATATTAAAGTACTGACTGCAAAGACTGCGGTCCCTACTACAGAAATTGCTGTCCTTACTTCAAGGACAGCGGCCCTTACTACCAGCGTGTGTCATGGATACGATATTCGGACTGGCTCCCGAGCCGTTGGCGTTGGGCCGGAAAACTGACGGCAGTTACAGATCTGAATATGTGTTTGAATTCTCGTTTTTGTCCAATTGGTTGCTGTTCACGGATCGGATCCGGATCGATAATTATCACGGTTTCTAGACGGACTAGTCGAGATTGGTCGGGAAAGCCCGGGAAAGATGCGATTTGGATCATAATTTTCTTGGCCGTCACCCTCTCTGCCTGTCACCGAACACTGTAGCAATGTCAGTGCTGCGGTTTCATTGCTACATTGTCAGTGTCACGGATTCTGTGTCACGGATTCGATGTCAATCAGCATTCAGTGTTACTCAGCATTCAGTGCTGCTGCTGTTGTATCATTCAGTAGTGTCAGTGTCACTGCTGAGGTACCAATGCCACTGCTGAGGTATGTACATACAAGTTTCGATGTCACTCAACAGCGTCAGGCTTCACTGCTGCCGTGTCACTCCTACTGCTGTGGTGTTACTCGGAAGTGTCGGGTGCCACTGTTGCCGTGTCACTGCTACGGTGTCACTCAGCAGTGTCGGGTGTCACCGAGCAATGTCGGGTGTCACTGCTGCGGTGTCGCTCAGCAGCGTCAGGTGTCACGCTGCGCCGGGGCGCGTCGGCGCGGCTAACGTGATTAGACGACAGCCGTGTCCGTTCCCTCCCCAGTCAGCACCAGCGATCTAATTGTCGTGTGGCACGGCCCCGCGTCAGGCCAATGATGGAGCGCCCTCACAGCGGTGCTCTCGGCCAGAACGGGACTTGGAAACATTGCCGCCACCACTGCTCACCCCGCCAGCACCGCTCCTGCCGCGCTGCTTTCATTAGGCCACTGAATTTTAATCAGGCTTTGACGGTTTGGGTGTCGGAACACCGGAGGCTTTGTCTGGAAAGTGGTACGGTGATTCAGGCTCGGTTAGTGGATTTCACACTTCTGGATTCGCTCCGGTGGATAACTGATAATCATTTACGGTACGCTTGATGATTGACACTGATCTATACTTTCCAGCTTTCTTTGCAAGGTTTTATCGTGTTAATGGCAGGCCTTAGTTATTTCGCTCCAATCAGGTTCGTAGAATGTTATGAACATTATCCGAAAATCATAAGTGTGCAGGCATCTGGTTTCTTTTTTTGGTAGTGAGCCAGGAATTTACCTTCTAGCACAACCAGTTTCACACACGGACCAGCATGTGGATGGGCCTAAGTTTATGGACAGCTCGTGGCTTTTGAACATCACGGGATGAAACTATTTGGAATTCAATCTTCACTAATCATAGACAGTCTTAAGCCAGCACGAATTCCCACCAACGAAATATTTCCCTGAAACATTCATGCCCCTTAATTGTGGCATCACAAAAGCACGCCCCTCTGGTCCATCCCCAAACCAACACACCTTCAACTAACTCATCTGTCCGCAGAGACAGATGTGCAGCCCGCGCCCATGTTGGTTTTTCATCTTACGCCTGCTGGCGAGGGCGGACGTGTGGACCCTCCCGCCAACCCTTTACCGCCTGCCAGTCACTGGCGAGGGTGACAGTGAGGTGTCCGCCTCTCAAGCGCTGCGGGAATCAATGGTGCGTTTATCTTGGACCGCCCGCCAGCTTCGGAGAGGGATATGTGGTGAGGTGGTCCAGCTCTCACTGGAAACCGTCGCAGTGTCAGCGGCAGATGGCCCGGAGAGGAAAAGCTGCGGTGACGGAAAACATGCCAGTGTGTGACACTTACATTTCACGTTGAATGAATTGAGTCCGGGCCATCCATTGCCGATAAATCTTTGCTGGACCAGGAGCTACTATGATAATTAGAATGAAATATCATATGATATTAAAATAAACTATGATAATTAAAGACCGCTGTCTTTTCCATCAAAAACATAATTGTCTGCCTGCATATAAAGTGCATGATTCGCACCTTGCTGGTCTGTACAATTTCTTCCATTCGCACTGGCACAGGACCTCACTCCGATTTATAAATGACTTCTGAACCAGCATTCCAGAGGACCAAAAGACAAACGCAGCACATACATCGCTGTTTCTGTTTCAGGTGTGGTTTCAAAATCGCCGTGCCAAGTTTCGAAAGCAAGAGCGGATGAACCAGCAGAAACAGGCAGTCAACAACAACAACACTGGAGACGGAACGACAACGCCGACCAGCAAGACTGACGCCAAGCTGACCGCGGGCAACAACAAGGACATGAAGCCAACGGCCGCGGCAGTAGAAGCGGACACTAAGCCCCAGCCCGGTGAGAAACAGCACGACCTGCAGTCTGAGGAGGTAAAGGCGCCGTCTCTGAGCTAGTTCTGAGCTAGATTTCCCGTTGGATGACATCTTCGAATTTTGTTCAATTTTGTATCATGTTGTGTCACATCTGTATGATGTGCATCATTTGCTTCGTCATCTCTACAAATGCAAGCGACCATAAGCGTCAACGCCGACGAAAAAATGAGGGGGCTAGTCAATCTGCCAATCATATTGCTGCTGGTAGGAAACTTTCTCCCTGGAACCGAAAACTAATCGAAATCGGGCTCTTAGTTGCCTTCGTCGCTGTTTGAAAACGTAATTCTCAGATTTACTCCCAATTTTTATGAAATCGGATTTATTTTTGCTTATAATTAGATGATGTTAGGAAGGGGGAGCAGGGCCCGGGCCCTCCCTATTCCGACGTGTATGTAATTAACAATGGAGAAAACTAAGCGTTCTCAGCAGGGGCGCCACCTCATATTTGTTTCCATGGGGACTAGGAATCAGGATGGAAAGGGGCTCCTATCCCTGGTTCTGAGGGGGCCTCCTAACTTTTGGAGGGTCTCTATTTTTTTAGGTCATTCAGGGAATTTCCCTATACGTAAGGGGCCTCCCATGTTGGCCGTTTAAGGGCCTCCTTTATAAGTAAGGGAATCCCCACGTAGGTCATTTAGAGGACCCCCTTTGTAAGTAAGGCGACCGTCTAGATAGGCCATTTCGTGGACTTGCTTCATAAGGAAAGGGGCTGCATATCTGTTTCATTAAGGGTCTCATTTTTTAGTAAAAAAGTCTCCTAGGTAGGCCGTTATGGACCTCCTTTATAGTTAATAAGATCTGCTATAGAAGCCAATTAGGAAGCCTCCTTTATAAGCAGGGATGTTAGGGTCTTTGATACTCAAGTGGCTATTCCAGATTCTAAGCATCAAGGGACGCTTCTGAGTTAGATGGGGGCCTCCAAAAAATTCATGGGGGCCATGACCCCCATGGTGGTGACGCCCATAGTTCCCAGTACAGCAGTCAGTGTACGAACCTTTCTGAGGTAGGTATTTTTCGCAGACTCCTGTGTCACAGCACTTTGTCGCCTGCATCTGCGCCAGTGTTTACACCCCCGCGGCGCAGCGCCCCTCCACCCTGCAGCAGTCGGCCGGCCTGACACTAACTGGGATCGATGGCCATGCTGGCAGCCAATCTCCAAGATTAAACGGCGACGTCCACCGGCCCAGGGTCTCTCCGGGCTACCGTGCATTTTCCCAGAGGAGCCGCGACTGTTTTTCCACCCGCTGGGAAATGCTGGCATTTAAGACTTGCAATAAAATGGCAACTTTGTTCGCAGTGTCTTAGTACTGAGTCAAAACACAGAAGTTGTAAAACGCCAATATAATGATTTTAAAACTTGCTGTAAAATGTGTTTAGTTATGCAAACTATCATCTCAGCAAAACAGCACACACACACACACACACACACACACACACACACACACACACACACACACACAAACGATGGAATGTTTTGTGTTTCAGTTTCATCTCCGGACACCAGCAAGTGGCAAGTTCCAGCCGGCTCCAACACACCGTCTCCTCTGCAGGCTCCGCCCCCACCGCCGCCGCCGCCGCCGCCGCCCCGCTCCGGCGCCAGTCCGCCCCCCGTCAGTGTCAGTCACGTGTTCGCGCCGCCCCCGCCCCAGAGCTCGCTTCCAGGAGGACCGTTCTCCAACCTGCTGAACTCGGCAGCACCTTACCTGCTGGGCGGCGACGGCAGGGCCCTCACGCACCACCATCTGTTCTGAGGCGCACACTAACGGTGACTTGTGCGGTGGCTGTTCCTCGTGCCAGTGCTGCCGGAAGGACTGCGGACCCGCGGAGTGCGGCTGATTTTAGAAGTGGTGGATGACTTGTGTGATGAATGTTTTTCACCTGTCAGATGTGCAGGTTCTTAGTCCATGTTTGTTTGCCAGTTCTTTTGGACCTGTGTCGCAGTCAAAATCGCAGATCTCCGTTGTCTACAAATCAGAGCACAATGTATGTAGATGAACATGTGCTTTGATTTTTTAGACTGACATGGGCGAAGAGTTTTGTTGGGAAATCACTGAGTATTTTATTGTGATATACATATTCATTATTTAATTGTCATCTTCCAAACAGTTTAGTTTATCTGCTGGTGCATATGTATTACGATGTTTATGCCCTTATATTTTATTCATGGCAAGACTCTTAGGCCAGATGGAGAAGGAAAATATAACCCAGCTTCAGTGAATGTGGCAAATATAGATGACCGATCAGGGCAATCTCCTAAGTTCGTACCAGAAGTGCAATCATTTTGAGGCATACGTGTATCTATAATTTGTTTGCGTTCGCGATTTGAATTCAATTTTAACATGGTGCATTTAAACCAGCATGCAGACGTGCTCGTTCGCTTGGGCATACAGATATGCGCACATGAAAGTGTTCAGTAATGACCACGCTTTCATCCTGTCGGTGTGTGAGTCAGGTGGGAAGACGACGCGTCATCATCTGCCTCTTCTTTCTGCTGGACAGAAGAGAGATATTTGCTGCTACACTGGATAAGTGCATACTGTTTTGGTAGCTCTGTCTGGACCAGGGGATTTTGTGCGCATATTGCCATTTGGCCACGGATGCATCATATCCCGGCTCGAGAATGGCGGTGTGGCTACTTGCAGTGGTTTATCTCGTGCTTTTCATACATATCTGGGACTACCTTTGTTAAGACTTAGAACAAAATGTTTGCATTCCAGAGTCCAACCACAATTTGAGGTCACAATAAAGAATCACTGATTATAAAGAAGCAATCTCGGAGCTACACTGACATCACTTTTGCTCCGTCACCTGAAGCATTGGTCGATATCTTTGTCGACATCGCTTAGTCAGAGCCATGCACAGGTCGGCACAGCTCAACCATTTTCCAAGAATATGTATTATGTCTTTATGAAATACTTAAAACTGACCTATTAGTTTATAGAGTTGAGACAGTGTCATAGTTGAACAACATTCCTTGGTTGTTACACTCCTCTACATTCTACATCGCTCATTCAGGTAAACATTTTATATTGATTGGGAGGGTTGAATTATACATTTTCAGTGCTTTTCAAACCTCCCATTCAGTGATAGAGTTTCGAAAAAGATACCATCAGCTTTTACAATATCTATAGGACAAAACTCAGTTTGTTTGAAAGAGTTGACTGACTCTTTCTACAAATAGAAAAGTTTGTAAAACTTTTCTATTTTGTTGGTAATCACACGAAGGAGATGAGATTTACTCAATTTGTTAATGTATCTTGTTGTTTTTCAGAGATAACAGCCACTCCTGAGTCATACTAAAGGCACAAATATGTGACAGATTCATTGTACACTCGTGTCAAAATATGTGTTGTCGTGTAAATATATGTTGCACAGTGAAAAATGTTGAAGTTTTTTTCTAAGAAGGGGAGTGGCTGGAGACCACCCTTACTTTTTATATCATTTACAATTTTAGTCAAATTTGAGATAGAAGCTTGCCTTCTTACTGAATGCATGAACGTAAGTCAATGATATGCTTAAATCCGAGAAGTTCTTCATTGCACTGAAGGAAGTTTCAACCACAAATACAACGCAGTTATAATAATCTAGATAAAAGAATAGTGATAGTCTATAACAAAAGAAAGTTTCAACCACAAATACAACGCAGTTATAATAATCTAAACAGCAGTTTTAACACCCCCCCGGTGGGCCTCCGAGCCACCCTCGCTCCAGTGGAGGGGGGGTTTTGAACACTCCCCTCGAACTCGGTTCCTATAAGAGATAGAGAAAAAACGCGAATGCTGGTGGATACTGGATAGCACATAAATATTTATGAAGAAACTGCATCGGCTACTTTTTGGTTCAGGTCAATATTGAGGTCATGTCAGGTCGAAGAAGGTCGCATGTTAGAGTAAAGTTTTTGGGTTCTAGCGTCTGTCAGAGTTGAGTTGGGATCATTTGTAGGTGCCATTCGCTTCTCCTTGTCACGACGAATCGAATGATGTATGATATGACTATACTAACTCAAAACACGAAAATGACCTGAGCTCGGGTCAGGTCAAGGTCGCTCTCTGATCTAGTATAGTCAATACAGAGGTGGAAAAACAAACTAACTCGCCAACCAGGGATTGTAACAAACTTTGGCTACTGAAAATATTCAGTGCAACAGAAAACGTCTACGAAATCAGAACTCTGGCAGCTGCGAAGAAAACAACAAAGGTCCCAGGGAGCCTGGGCCTTTACGCAGCTAAAAGCCTCGATACGTGGGCGAATCCAGCTTGCAAGGGAGCACTTGGCCTCCCACCCCCATCAACCCTCGCCTCGATCTGAAGTGGTTACGGGCCCCCTGAAAGGTCGATGGCACCACCTAAAATGTCACCTCTCACCCGCCCCCTCTCCTTCACTATGCAGGTGCCAGCGTCCCCACGATGGGCTTTCCGCCCTAAAAAGTCAGCCTTATGGTCCCGATGGCGCCTAAGCTTGTGCACCCCCTTACCACGCAATCGGAAATCCTGGATCCTCCTATGTCGTGATAGACGACTCAATGGACAAGACTTTGTGGCAAATTGTCTAATTAGTAGGCACGTCCCTTTGCTGCTTTTCTACGGCCAACACACACCCCGCAGTGCTGCAGCCAGCAATGATCTTCGGCAGGTGACAGTCGGCGACAGCCGACGGCAGTTCCTGATTGTTAGAGAACAGTCTCTCTCCATTGTCGAATGCGTTTCTAAAATTATTAGCACACTTAAAATTATTCATCTAATTCGTGGGCTATCCGATTGGTAGTCAGATTTGACCACTTGATGAATGGTACTTGAGAGGTATTTGTTCGTTGGCAGTTAAGCCGGCAAACAATAACTATTTACTCTGCAAGCGCATTTTACTATCCCAACTGACGCATGACCGGAATGGGTCAATGGTATCTCAGTCTCTAGAGCCATGGACTAGTGATTCTTGGACTGCGGGTTCCATTCTCGTGTGGCACATTTTTGCGTTAGCGTCGTTTTGCAGTGGTTGTGGCAGCCTTGTCACAGGTGGCAGAATTACGCATATGTGTGATGTTCAGTAAGCCTCATTAAAAATTCAGGAATATTACTGCGTTATTATTTTTTCATGATTATCTTATATTACTGAAATGTTAGAAGCGACAGCTTGCAGTGTTGGAGAATAGGTTGGCGACAGGTTTCAGGTTTTTGTCTCCCCTGACTCAATATGCACATCAATCGACTCGCAATACTAATCAAAACGTAATGGTATAAAAATAAAAGCTTCATCATCATTTCCTGCAAAGTTATTGACCAAATTCTGCAAACCTGCTTGAGTTGCCCCGATGACTTCTCAAAGGACACAGGTCACAAATTGCAACATGAACCTGGAAAGGGGCTCAGGATACTTCAATTTAGAGCATATGAAGGTATTCTTAGCAGTATTTACAAAATACAGCCCAATCCATGTTTTCTCCATGCATTTTAAATTAAGAGGTAATAATCTGCATCTGACCCTAAATCATTGATATGACAAAGCCCGGAACACATTTTGTAGTACTCGGTGGGCCCATTATGCGGTATAAGTTTGAATTAAATAGATTCACCCTTTTCTTAACCTCGCCACCATAAACACCTTTGGGGGTGAGGTCACTTGATCTGCACTGGTGACCTGATCTGAGATGCCCCAGCCTTGAAATGTTGGCGAGAAGTGCGGAATTTATCAAGGGTAAGGTGCGATAAGTACGCGGCGCTTGGGTTCCGCCGATTTTTCGTGCCACCGGAAAAAACCCAAGGGGTTTAAAATACCCCCACCGGGGCGAGGGCTAATTTTGCGATAAGAGATGACGGAAAAATGGGCCCCTGATAGTGGTTCCAAACATAACCACAAAAGCAGTCATGGAAACCAATCGCATTCTTGTCAAAAAAGTGTGCCAAGCCGTCCATGCTCTGTATAACTTTTGTGGCTTAGCTCCTGGAAGCGACCAAAAACCTGCACTGTTGAAAAATACTATATTTAAAAATAAATTACTAAATTTTGCGGCCTCGATGAAGTTAGTGATACCCTAATTAGGACGTGGAGGCCCCCATTCGATTCCACGTGCCGAAATATTCAACCAGTGATGCTGGTGGCAAAAAAGACAGATGCTTTAGTTGGAGTCAGGCAGAGGTTGACAAACAATTTTAGTAAACAGGTTTTCACGGTACACTGCACAGTAGGAACTTTTCCACTTTTAGCCTGAATTTATTCCTAACGACAGTATCCATGAGTGAATTCTACTAATTTGGCTGGGAATAAGTTGACTAGTGATAAAATGACAACATTTCACACTATTCAAATTTGGACTTAACACGCGCAGAGGAGGGGTTCTAAAGTGCCCAAAAACAGTTTTCTAAAATAGCCCTATTATCGAAAACGGGTTTTAATCAATGAAAAATATCTTATTACATTATATGAATATCTTTTCTCATTTCATAGCCTAACACTAAAATCTACGTTCCAATTAACATGCGCAGCGGAGAGGGGTCTGGCATCAGCGCACAGCTGAGGGGGCCCTAAAGTGCTCCCCTGAGATCTCGGAAACCAAGAGGGCTAGGAAAACACCCGTTGGGGTGTGCATGGGGGCAATAATAATCAGAATTATGCCCGAGTTTTATTGACCTAAGAATAGTTTCAAGGTCAAACGACGCTGCTTAGGTCAGATATTGGTCCTGCTGAGGGACCTAATGAGAAATGCCGTGATTATGCGGAAAATAGCCGGGAATACACCAAAAGCGGGCTAAAGCCATATAGGAACGGTACCACACAATGTTCTCTGGAATTTTGATGTCAAGGTCATTCAAGGTCAATGGCCTATGGCGTAACAATATGCACTATTCACAATAATGTACAATTTAACTGGCACTATAGCAGCCTTTGGGCGGGAATCGATTATTTGACCTTGAAAAAGATATCTGACCTTGACCTGTGACCTGTGATCTTGACTTTGATCTTGGGTAGCCTTAACTATGAAATCCATACTGAATAATGTCATCTGACCGGAATACTGGGTCAATGACCTTGACCTTCATGTGGGTTGACCTTGACGTATAACCTGATTATATGACGTTATGACGTCACCACTTGGTCTGCAGTGCAGGTGAACTGGTGCGACCGCACGATTGCGACAGTTTCAAAATATGATTCTGACTTTGAAAGCCTATAAGTAAAAAAATATCGACCGATTTTCAAAATTTCTTTACCAATCGACACGCTCATAAATTTTCTCAAATGCGGCGGAGTAGCGTTTTCCGGTAGAGAACGGTTCTCCAGCCAGCTTGGAAAAATAGGTGACGGGTAACCATAGGATTCCCTCCACTGCGCGTGTTAATATTTTATTATTTTATTATCTATTTTTGCTGGAAGAGCTACTAACGCCATCTCCGGTATAAAACGACAGAGGATCACACAAGTTTTGGCGTGGTGCCGCACGTAAGCGTATTCAAGAGCGTATTGGCGCTCTCAACTTGCAATCTCTGAAACCTTTTATCGGGAGCACTTAGTCGGGGGTGGCATCCGGACCACAAGGTTGCCAATTTTCGGGGGCATACAACCATCAGATGTAACTGAAAATGTTTATCCGTCGCGCGACAAATTCTATCGTTGGAGTCGATACCCCCCATAGTCGCATCTTGGAGGAAATTGATGAGAAGTGGCACTTTAAGGGGCGGCATCGGACTTCCAGGGGGCGACGAAGGTCAATCGAAGGGGGAGTACCCGACTTGTGCCCCACCCTGGAGTCGCCTAGGGTGACACCACCTACCTTCAGCTGTAATTATCGTTAAAATTCCATAACTCCACAACCCAGTGGTCTCTCTGTCATTGTGGCTGCATGGGCGCCGCGCCAGCCAGGCGCATTGCAGTAAAAATACAAACCTTTCTCCAAGAATCACAAAAAGTCGCAGGAAATTGTCATTGGTTTGTACCTAAAATTGTCTGCCATGTCTAAAGATATACATTTCCGTGCGACAATCCACGTCACTAGTAGTTAAAACCTTACACATTTCTTGGAGACGCAAAATTGAAAGTGGTTAGGCACACGTTCCAATATAATATTGTATATTTGTTTTCCTGTGACATTTTTTCCTAATCTAATGGTTAGTTTGGACAGAAAGAGTCAAGCTTTCCAGAAATACAGAACTTGATACACATTCAACAATATCGGACGTCCCACCTGCCTTCATGTTTTGCTATTATTTTCTGGCATTGAAACAGGTAACACTGGATGTCCAACTTTCTCCGACTTAAGAGACATTTCCCTTTTTTTAGGATAGGGATATAAAAATAATTTTCACCATGAGGCATTCCACGACAAATCCACAACTTGATGGGTTCAAATAACACCCTCATATCTCAGATTTTCATGAAAATTTAGGAATAGGGTTCTCAGAGGAGCTGAAAACGACGGCGGTGTTTTTGTCTCGTCCGGATAATCATTTCGGAGTTATAGCACCGAGCAATCCAGCATCGGACGGGTGCATTAGACTTTTCACTTGAGTTTTGAGGATATTGAAATTGAGGATATTCTTACAAAGGCTTAAATGAAAATAATTGCAAAAGTCTGAACAATAAATATATGTAAGTTTTATTACATTAATTGGCACGAATATGTATAAAATGCAATTCCAAACTTTTGCAAAGTTAAGCATAGATACTTCTTATGTTTTGATTGCCTTCAAAACACCTTCATGTGAAAGAGCATTGCGTAAGCTACATATAACGCAAATAAAAAGATGGGGTCTACTCAGCAAAACCAGTACCGAGCACCGCAGACCAAGCCCAACACCGTCGCCGGCCACTCAGCCTGCAGTCGGCACGCCGCATAGACGCGTCCGGTTGGTAGTGGTGTAACGGGGAGGGGAGAACTGAGCAAGACTGCGCTTCGGTGACACTGCGAATGAACTTTATGTGTTGTGGAGGTTACTATTGCTAACATAAAAATTTGAGCCGTTGCGAAAAACTGAACGTATTACCGGAACATCCGGAACAGTTCCTGCACTCTGACGCATTTGTTGGGAAATGTAGCGCGAGGATAATGCGTCAGAAGCTAATTATTACTGTTGCTTTAGGTTTGTTTTAGATAGTTTTCTTTTTCTACCCATACCCTAATTTTTTAAGGTATTCCAGTTCAATTCATATTAGAAGGCACACATCACAGACAAAATCCACATAACGTCCACGCCGACAACCGCTTTTCGAATATATAAGATTAACACGCGCATTGACGAGGGGGAGGCGGGTTCGCTAAGCGCCGCCGTACTTGGCATACCTTTTCTCTCATCATTTTTACATATTCTGTGCAAATTTTAAGGTTAGGTCACCTCAGGTCAGGTCACCAGTACAGGTCAAGTGACCTGACCTCAAAAAAAGTTTAAGATAGCATAAGTCGAAACAGGGTGGACTTATCCAATTGAAACTCATATCACATAGTGAGCCCACCGAGTTCTCTAAAATATGTTCCGATATTTTTGATATCGATGACCTAAGGTCAGGTAAGAGCCATGATCTCTCTATGGGAAATACATGGGAAAATGATTTTAACTGAATAACTTAGTAACGGGTGGTGATAAACCGTTTATTTTAGCTGCATTATATTTGCCTTGTATTTGCAGTTCTGATGATATGTATTCTATCTGGTTTGACCTTGACCTGACCTCAGGTCAGGTCAAATCCTTGATTTGACCTAGCAAGGTCAAATTATACATCATTCGATTTGGTTTGCTGCGAGAATTCACACGGTTTAAGTCGTTTTTTCTCTATCTTTACTTGTTCAGATGTTATGACCGAAAAATTTGATTTACATGTTATCCCTATGACGGTATGTTTTGACCTCCCGTGACCTTAAATGTGACCTGACAAAAAATGGTTGAAACATTTTCGATGGAGAAGTGGATGGGCTACCCAACGCCGTTTACCGTTTTTCGCTACCTGCATGATTTTCAAGATCTTAGGGAGGGGGAGGTCGGGTACCCGCCACCCCCGTCAAAGCGAAGGTGGCTCAGACCCCCGTCAATGCGCGTGTTAAGACATACTGCTTTACTCAAAGGGAATGTGGGACCTTGGTCGAATCCTGGAAGTTAGTGTAACTAAGGGTACTTTTAGACGGAAATAATGAAACTACTCATGATTTCTCTAAAAAATGTACAATAACCTTAATATTTTCATTTTTAAAATGCTCCTCTAGGAAAAGAAAAAAATATCTGCCGGTGGATGATGTCATGATCTAGCAACCATTACCATGCTCAATACAATTCAATGGCTTCGATTGGCTGATACTCACCGTGACGTCAGCATATGTCGTCACAACAACAGCATGAGAACTGTGGCCTGCTGATAAGGGTACATGAGGGATACATATCAGGTAGGTTTTAGCTTTTTTCTAGGGAAATATCGAGTTCCAAGAGAAATGATATATTGAGCACCGGGTTTTCCGACTTGCTTTACAACTTGGCTATCTCAGTTAAAATCACGTTATGAAGGCGCCACATTCCCTTTAACACGCGCATTGACGGGGGGCGGGTACCCGCCCCCCTCGGGTTTTTCGGAGATAGTAGAAAAACGGCGGCGCGTAGCGCCGCCGTACTTGGTATAACTTTTCCCTCATCATTTTTACAACTTCTGTGAAAATTTTAAGGTTAGGTCATCTCAGGTCAGGTCACCAGTACAGGTCAAGTGACCCGACCTCAAAAAAAGTTTAAGATAGCATAAGTCGGACCAGGGTGAACTTATCCGATTGAAACTCATATCACATAATGCCCCCACCGAGTTCTCTAAAATATGTTCCGGTATTTTTGATATCGATGACCTAAGGTCAGGTACGACGCATGACCTCTCCATTGGAAATACATGGGAAAAATGGTTTTTACGGAATAACTCAGTAACGGATGGTGATAGAGCAGTTATTTTAGCTGCATTAGACTCGCCTGGGCTTTGCGGTTCTAATGATATGCATTTTATATAATTTGACCCTGACCTGACCTCAGGTCAGGTCAATTCCTTGATTTGACCTAGCAAGGTCAAATTATATATCATTCGATTCGGCTTGCTAAGAGGATTCATATAGTTCAAGTCGTTTTGCTCTATCTTTACTTGTTCAGATGTAATGCCCGAAAAACTGAATTTTACATGTTATCCCTATGACGGGCATGTTTTGACCTCTCGTGACCTTAAATGTGACCTGACAGAAAAATGGTTCAAATATTTTCGATGGAGAAGTGGATGGGCAGCCCAACGCCGCTTACCGTTTTTCGCTACCTACCGTGGTTCTCGAGATCTTAGGGGGGCGGTCAATGCGAAGGTGGCTCAGACCCCCGTCAATGCGCGTGTTAAGATCTGACCCACGGATCGGAGAAACGACTCCATCACGTGGCGCCATTGAACTTCACGGATTCAATGTGAAACTTATACCTTCTGTCCCTCATCATTCGAGAGCTCATGGACAACAACGGTCTTCGAATTAACCGTAGGAACTTGTGAATCTTCAATATTCCTTTTCTCGTGATTGCACAGAAAGAATTTATTACAAGGTACAAGCTTAAAATTGTGTTTTACAAGGTCTACTGTAGCGAAGTAATAGTTGCACCGTAGTACAATTTACAGAGTAAAACAACTCTGGTTAAGTCACTAGCATAAAGCAATGCAATTACTACAGGATGACAACCTTGCCTTGTGCCACATTAGTGCGCGCCTCGTTCATACCTGGTTCATACCTTGTTTGTGCACCAGCGCTGTACTAAGTGAATACTAGGCGTTGTAATGACATTGTACATAGGTGGTAGGTAAAAATAGGGGCGTTGTTGCACCCTTGCTCGGCCATTGCCGTTTGACTATGATTTCAAATACGCTACGGTCGCCATCTTGCTTTCTGTTTAACGGTGGCGAAACACACTGGCACGCATTCCATGTAGGATAGAATCAATAGGAGTTATTTTAACCAATCGTGGAACTTTGGAAACTGCTTGGAATATTTGTTAGTGATCTGCGAGTTGGAAAGTATTGTTCTCTGTTCCAATTGTTGAAAAGTGAGGTATTTTGGAATGGTCAATCCAGGTCCAGGTAATTTGAAATCTGTGGTAACTTCAGGCATGTACAGTGTACATTGTACACCATATTGGAAATAAGGCGCTCATATTTTCGTGTCAAACGAGCACAGGCTATTTATTTATAGCACAGGCTATATATTTGATCATATGGCTTAGGTACCTACAGTCGGTATAACTTAATTGTGTTTGCCTTTTGGGCCAGTCTGAAAAATAGGGTGATTTCCAATATTATCTTGTTGGTGTCTGCGTGCATTTTCTCTGGTTTAAGGAAGCTTGCTTATCATTTAGGGCAGGAGTAGAGAGACTGGGACAGGCACAGAATCCAAAACAACATCAAAATATGAGAGGAAAGCATCTCTAGTAAAGATAATGCTAGACCTTTTTAATGGCTGAGAATTGGAAAATGCTATCCAAGCGAACAGTATAAATTAATTAATCTAACTTATCAATTGATACTAGTAAAGCGGTTGTCTAAATAAGGTTCTAATCTCGTCATGCCCTTGTAGAAAGATTTCAGTTGCGTACAAGGCAGACACAAGGCTTTGTTCTACCCTTGTCATGGGGTAGTCATTACCTAGTAGAGGGCTTGTGGCGACGTTGTCAGCCATTGTCCTTGCCATGTAGCTTAACCATAGTCAAGTTACAAGGTTTATACATCGTCTTTTTAGCAACCATCGTCATACTCTGGTTCTACCATTGTTCTACATGATTTTTCCTCGTAGTGCCCTAGCTTTCGTGGCACGGATTTGGAACGAACAAGCTTTGCGTTTCACCCTAAGAATTTTCCATGTAAACAAGGGTCTGACAAGATTTGCCATTGTAAAAATGTATTGCTGTGTGCCTTATCAAAGCGTTTTCTGAGCTCAGTAGCTAATTTGAGTACGTTTTGCTGAAGCATTTTTGGTAGAGATAGAGGCAAGCAACAGAACACTGCTTTCCGTTTTCCCTTCCAAGCATGGTTGCTGAGATCGTAGGGGGATGGGTTCCCCTGCCAGTAAAGGTGGCCCGGGGCCTCATACGAGCGCGTCTTAACAAGTAAACTGGAGGGGAGCCTCGAAGGCCCCCACCTACTTTTTCTAGGTGGCTGGAGAACCAACCCTTGGTGGCAAAATACAAGCACTATTTTTCTACTTTTGAGAATATTCAATGGCGCGTCGATTGATCAAATAATCTTGAAAATCGGCCCCAATTTGGTAATTATAGGCTTTCAAAGTTAAACCCTTTATTTTGAGATCACAGCAATTGCGCGGTTGCACCAGCTCGCGTACATCAAAGAATGACTGGCAACATAATAGTGCCATATAAAACTAGATTATATATCAAGTTCACCCGACATGAAGGTCATGGTCACAGTTCAAGGTCATACCAGCAGTCTCAAAGTCATTGGTACAGTGCTTCCAGTCGCACGGCGTTACCCAGTATGACGTATATTATGCAACGACGTCATAGTTAGTATAACGCAGTGTAAAGGTCAAAGTCACAGGTCAAAGTAAAATGCCATGGGCAAAGGTCAATCCTCATTTCCCGCCCAACGGATGCTGTGGTGCTAGTCATGGTGTTATTATAAGGAATATGCCATATTGTGACGTCATAGGTCAATGACATTGAATGACCTTAGCCCCAAAATTAAGTAACATTTTTGGGACGTTCTCACCATGGCCTTGGTCTGTTTTTGGTGCATTATGAACTTTTTTGCGCTTAATTACGGCATTTCCGGATGAATACCCAGCACGGCTAATACTTGACCTTTATGACCTCGTTTGAATTTGACGATACTGACCTAGGTCAATCAAAGCCGGTCATAATATATGTTTCAATAGTTCCCACCCATTCCCCAACAGAGTTTTTCTAAGCCTCTTAGTTTCCGAGAGCTCAGGGGCCTACCAGTCCCCCTCCAGTGCGCGTAAGTTTCAAACGCCTCTCCAGCGCGGGTGTTAAGGAATGGGACATTGATTTATTGCTTTAAATACATCCTTACCCTCATGTTCCACCAATCCCACCATTGACACCCTTTTTGTGACCAGCGACGTTTGATAGTTGCAGCGACGGCGGGCTGCGCTGGTGCACGAACCTCACAAAAAGTGGGGATCGGGACGTTTGGGAGCTCAACTCCATTCTTTTTATTGCTGAGTCTTATAGTGAAAAGTATAAAAAGTACCGTGAGCCTTAAAAAGTTTAAGTCATAGGAAGTTTAATAAGTCAAAAGGTTTAGACATATCATTCACAGTCATCTCATGAACCACCTGGAGATCACCCACTGCATCGTAAACCAACAGCATGGGTTCAGAAAGCGGCGATTGTGTGAGTCACAACTCATCATCACTGTAGACGATCTTACGCGGGGGCTAAATCAGCATCAGCAAATCGACGCTACTACTCTAGATTTTAGTAAATATTTCGACAAAGTGCCCCACAAAAGACTTGCCATCAAATTGCAGCATTACGGCGGCACCGGAAAAACCGTTACATGGATCCAGTGTTTCCTGCAGGGTCGCACGCAGCAGGTGGTTGTTGATGGAGAGCAGTCTGCTCCAGCTCCTGTGGTACCAGTAGTTCGTCAGGGAATAGTGCTGGGACCACTGCTTTTCCTTGTCTACATTAATGACCTTCCTCAGCGAGTGACATCTCAACATCAAGACTATTCGCGGACGATTGCCTTCTGTACAGGACCATCAATGCTCCATCTGACTCAGTGCAGCTGCAGCAGGACCTCGACTCACTCCGACAATGGGAAAAGGACTGGCAAATGGAATTTAATCCTGATAAATGTGAAGCTATCAGGATCACCAACAAGAAGACCATCATCATCACTGACTATACCAGCCACGTCCAGCGCTTACATACAACCAACAAAGCAAAATACCTGGGCGTAACTATTGACACCAAGATAACATGGGCGACGCATATATTGAACACCACACAAAAAGCTAGTAACACGCTAGCATTCCTTAGGAGGGATATTTCTGCCTCTCCACAGCACGTAAGGATGGCTGCATACAAAACTCTAGTCCGCCCCCAGTTGGAATATGCAGGGACAGTGTGGGAAAATTCAATAAAATGCCAAACATCTGCAATTGAGACGGTCCAAAGACGAGCTGCGCGCTTCATTACATCGGATTGCAGCAGAAGGAGCAGTGTCACCTCCATGCCCCAGACACTTCACCTTGAAACGCTCAAAACACGAAGAATGCGAGCAAGAGCAACCATGTTATCCTGGTCAGTCAAGGGCTTAGTAGACCTGCCAACTCATCATCTGAGACCAGCCAACACTAACACAAGAGGCCACACTCAGAGATTTGTCAGACCGATGGGCTACGTAAATTCATACAAAGACTCATTCTACCCTGCAGCGATCGCCTCTTGGAACCAGCTGCCCCAGTCTCTCGTGGACTCTGGAAGCTTAGAAGAATTTAAACGCGGCCTTAATTTGTTTAAGATAATTTAGAATTAAAACCATAGAAAAATTTTGAGCATTGTCTAGAAATTGTATCAGTTGTTGTGACACTCACCATCATTCATCGAATGTTGTACATGTTATTTCTCTGTGCGAAAATGCTCGAAAGAGACAGGCACAATAAAGGGAGGGAGAGAGAGAGAAAATAGTTTTTTATAAATTAAAAAAAATCAAGATTGTATAATTTATTCAAACCTTAATTTTTTTAATTATATTTCTCATGGGACAGAATTCGTAATTCAACCTTAACCCTCGCTCTGCCGGCACCCCGGGAGTTACGCGCCCTGCCGGCATGGCTGAAAAAACCTCCTCTGGTTTACTGATAGAGAACTTGAATTGTAGGCGGTCGTATGTGCCTTACAGGGACTCAAAAGGAACTTCAATCATTTTTCACCTTGTTCGTATATGTTTCACACATGAATTCCTATCAAATGTGCCTAAATTAGTCCTTTTAACCAAACCTTGCAGTTTCATTCCGACCACAGCGGCCGCCACCCGCGGCGCGCTGCCGCTTGCCCCGTGTCCCGGGTACAGCCTCAGACAGGAGGTGCCGGCACCTGGCGCCGGTGCCTGAGCGCTGAGAGTGGCGGCCGCGCCAGCGAGCACGTGCATTCGCTGTGGGATGGCGCCCCAACGGCGAAACAATTATATGGGACCATTTCAAAAGCGGAAAAGAAACTTTTTGACGTTTGATATGCCATCTGCATAAACCACTAGTCACTTGTCGGATATATCCTAGCAAAAACAACTGGCGTAGCCCCCTCTACATTGTGCTTATACACATTGTGAACATAAATTTTCGGGGAATTAATTTGACATATTCAGATTGTTCGTGCATAGTCTCGTCTTGAATACTGACGGAAAGATCGCACTTCGGTTCGCTAAACTAGCCGTACTGACATGCACTCTACCTGGCTGTAGATGAAAGAAAATGACATCCATAGGAAATGGATGTTTTCGGGGGATTCGGACACAGCGTTTTCACAGTGTGACGTGGTGTCAGAAATAGCTAAATAAAAAGGAAATGTCATAATCTAGACATGCATGGAGAGAGGGTGTGTATGTTTTTCGTCATTCATTTTTTTTTAATCACCTGAGTATTCAATAAAATGTACAGGAAAATTCAAAGAACTAAAAGGCTAGGGATGATTGCACCATTACTACCAATGGATCTTTTTACATCCACATCCGTTTACTACCCTTTTACACGGCAAATTGTCCCTTTGCCATCCAGCTGTGAACCTGGCACAATGTCAAGTTTGGCGTGGAAATATCCCCTGCGTAACCACGATACAAGGAGGGTGGCCTGCGACCACCCCTCTCACCCCATTAGCCCCTGCTGATGTTGTCGAGCCCTCTGGCGCTTGCGCCATGCCGTCTGGGGACGTTTTCCAGGAAGCAAGCGTTAGAGATGCTGGCTGGGTCATTGTTCCGTATTTTCACGCGTGTCCTTATCGTCCCCTCGATCGCTATCAGCTGACTAAACCACGAACACTGTCACCCTTCTACCTGCCGCCTGCGCTGACGAGCACGGTCTGTGTCAGAGGCTGTCGCGGGCCCCAGCGGGCCGCGGCACGGGCCGCCACTGCCAGACCTGAGTGGAAAAGCGCGAACATCATCTCAATAACTTTCGCTTTACGCAAAAAGTTGAAAAGGTATCTTCTTTCTGTTTGCCGGGAATGATGCAGAATTGACATAGGAACAGCTATCCCGAGCATTATCATCGGGACGGTTAGTCGGATGTAGATATTCGCATTGAAACGGCGAGAGGAGGAAAAAACAGCACCGCCGGCAGGGCGCGGGTTAAGAGACCTAGATCAAGTTTTAATGGTATTTGTAGAAGCATACAGGTAACACTTTGTCTTTAAAAAATACATGCAAATGGGTGTGGCAAAATGCATAAGGCTATACTTTTCAAACCGTAGGTCAGGGAGGAAAATGAATACAAAAATCGTCATCAGCTCCATCAATAGCCCCCCTCGGACAAAACATACACCGGAATCTACGAAATGAGGGTGTTATCGACTTGTCGATCTGTCGTGGAATGTGCCAGAGTAAAATTGCCATAGTAAATTAAAACTGTATGTCATAGTAAAATTTTGACAATTTCCGACCAATTGAGCACATATTTTGTCCAAAAATCACTTTTTTAACTTTTGATTAAATTCAGGCTAGTAGTGGAAAAAGTCCTACTGTGCACTGGCCGTCTGTATCTGCGTTGTGCGGCAGCACACTCAACACCTGGTATACTGTGCCGCAGCACACATTTCAAGCAGCTATACTGTACCGCAGAGCTCCAACATCTGAACCAATACTGTGCCGCAGTACACAGTATCTGGATGGATATATTGTACCGCAGTACACGCTACCCTGAAGTGAACACCCGCCCTCCTAATAATAATAATAGGTGGGCCTCCTAATAATAATAATTGTTGGGGTTTAACGACGCACCAACTGCCAGGGTCATACGGCGTCGCCAACTCTCACCCTGTTGGAAGGGATTTTGGGGAGGTGGGCCTCCGCGCCACCTTCGCCATGATGGAGTGTTCGAACACCCCCTCGAACTCGGCACCTATGCAGGATGGCACAAACACGTGAACGCTGGTGGATAGCTCACAAAAATTCATGACAAAGCTTTATCAGTTACTTTTTGGCTCAGGTCAATATTGAGGTCATGGCAGGTCAAAGAAGGTGATATGTTAGAACAGAGTTTTTGGGCTCTAGCGTCTGATAGAGTTAAGTTAGAATGGATTTTTAGGCACTATTCGCTTTCTCTCGTTACGGCGAGTCCAACGATGTATGATGGGACTATACTAGGTCAACACATAAAATTGACCTGACCTGAGGTCAGGTTGAGGTCACTATCTGATCCAGCATAGTCAATATGCGTATCAAAAGACTCGCAATAACAATCTGAACGTAATGGTATACTGTTGACGATGGAGCTTGTATCTTTATATATAAAACTACAAGCTCTATCGTCATTTCCTGCAAAGTAATTGACCCAAGTCTGAAAACCTGTTAAGTAGCTCCAGATGACCTCTCAGAGGTCAAAGGCCAAAAATTGCGACATAAACCTGGAAATGAGCCCAGGATACTACGATTTGGAGAATATAAAGGTATTCTCAGCTGTTTCTGCACAAATACAGCCCAATTCCTATTTTCTTCATGCATTCGCAATGGAGCAGTCATTATCGTTATCTGACCCAAAGTCATTGACATAAAAAATACCGGAAACTATTTTGTAGGGCTCGGTAGGCCCATTGTATGATACGAGTTTCAATTCTATAGATTAGCCCTGTTCTTCCTTATGTTATCAAACTTTTTTGGAGGTGAGGTCAGTTGAACTGCACTGGTAGCCTGACCTTAAAATATTGGTAAAAACTACGAAATTGATCAGGGATAAGGTGAAGCAAGTACGGCAGCGCTTCACAGCGCTGTTTGTTGGTGCCATCAGAAAAAACCCTAGGGGGGCGTTCAAACATCCTTCATCGGGGTGAGGGTTAACGGGAGTGGACCACTTTGTCATAATTCTTTAAAAAGTATTTTAAGAACAGAAGAGGCCTGAAAATAAGGAAACAACATTTGTGTCGCTTTCATTGGCTAAAAAGAAATATCTCTTCTTTTCTGACAATATGTGACGTCATCAAAATAACACTTTTAAAAATTAGTGAAATCCAAAACATTAATAAAAGACTCGCTCTTAACGCCCGTTCACAGCGTGTTCACCTGACAAAAATCGCATGCGATACAAGAAGCCCTGGTGCAAAAATTGAACGGCAGATGGCGTTACAGCGGCCGAGTTTATTCAGTGGTGGAAAGAATATGGATATGCCTGATGTAAAGAAACAATTTTTTAGGTAAATTTTGAGAAAAATGGATATTTATTTTTTCAAGTACGGGGGAGGGATGATGTGATGTGTGCTGCGGTCATTGGGATAATTTTGGCCCAATGACGCCTTGCAATGGACGACTATTCGCCTGAAGTTTTCGATTGCCAGGCATGCTGCATGCTGGTTCACTCGCTAGCATGGTATTTTCAGCAAGTGGGCGAAGCTTAGCGCTTATGAACAATCAGATCTATGCAACCATGTATGGAAGGCATTCCTTCGGGCCTTGAAATAAGGCAATAAGCCTCTTTATTTTTTAGCTTTGAAGTTGGCAGAAATTCTATACCGAGAGATTTAGGTGAAATTAGATATGCCGATAGTGGCTTCTCAGCACGCTCTAAAAAGCTGCTATCTCAGTTCAAAACCCATTATAAATTTCACTGCGATGTAATGATGAAATATATGTTATGTTATGCTATGTTATAAAAGACGGACACTCCCTTTAACCCGCGCCCAGGTGGGCCTCCGAGCCACCTTCGCCATGGTGGGGGTCAGGGGCGCAAGTTTCCATCTATTTGGGGGCTCGAGCCCCCAATGCTCGTAAAAGCCCCCCCAATGACCCGACGAGCCCCCCCAATCCCAAGTTGCGGGCCCCTGCGGACACAGCTGGGCCCCTGCCACGATTGCGGGCCCCAGTGGTCTACTTGGGCTAGCTTTGGCTGAGGCCAGGCTCCCTGGCATGCTTGCAGGTCCCCTGTGGGCCACCATTAACCTCGGTGTCCGCAACCGGGCCCCTAACGATATTTTCAGGCCCACTTTGACTGCAGTCGGGTCCCTAATTCCGGCAGTCTCGGGCCTCTTGTCATCCAACCGGGCGCTCTGTGATCCACCTGGGCCCCCTGTGGACTGCAACCGGGCCCACTGTCATCCACCCGGGACCCCTGTGACTGCAGCCGGGTCCCCTGTGATCTATCCGGCCCCCTGTGACTGTAACCGGGCCCATTTGTGATCCACTCGTACCCCTGTGCCTGCAACCGGGCACCTGTGATTCAGCCGGGCCCCCTGTAATCCACCCGGGCCCCCTCCTGTGACTGCAACCGGGCCCCCTGTCATCCACCCGGGCCCCCTGTGACTGGGACCAGACCATCTGTGATCCACCCGGGCCCCCTGTAATTACAACCGGGCCCTCTTGATCCACCCGGGCCCCTTGTGACTGCAACCGGGCCCATCTGTCATCCACTCGCACCCCTGTGACTGCAACCGGACCCCTGTGATCCAGCCGGGCCCCCTGTAATCCACCCGGGCCCCCTGTGACTGCAACCGGGCCCCCTGTCATCCACCCGGGCTCCTTGTGACTGCAACCGGGCCATCTGTGATCCAACCTGGGCCCCTGTGACTGCAACCGGGCCCTCTGTGATCCATCCGGCCCACCTGTGACTGCAACCGGGCCCCCTGTAACCCACCCTGGCTCCCTGTGATTACAACCGGGCCCCTATCCTCCACCCGGGCCCCTGTGATACACCCGGGCCCCTGTGATTGGGACCAGGCCTTCTGTGATCCACCGGGGCCCCTGTGACTTAACTGGGCCCATCTGTGATCCACTCGCACCCCTGTGACTACAACCGGGCCCCTGTGATCAAGCTGGGTCTCCTGTAATCCACCCGGGCCCCCTGTAATTACAACCGGGCCCCCTATCATCCACCCGGGCCCCCTGTGACTGCAACTGGGGCCTCCTGCTGACTGCAACCGGGCCCTCTGTGATCCACCCGGGCCCACTGTAATGACAACCGGGCCCCCTATGATCCACCCGGGCCCCCTGTGACTGCAACCGGGCCCCCTGTCATCCACCCGGGCCCCCTGTGACTGAAACCGGGCCCCCTGTCATCCACCCGGGCCCTCTGTGACTGCAACTGGGTCATCTGTGATCCACCCTCGGGCCCCTGTGACTGCAACCGGGCCCCCTATGATCCACCCAGGCCCCCTGTGACTGCGACCGGACCCCCCGTGATCCACCTGGGCCCCCTGTGACTGCAACCGGCCGCCCCCTGTAATCCACCCGGGCCCCCTGGGACTCCAACCGGGCCCCATTTGATCCACCCGGGTCCCTGTAATTACAACCGGGCTCCCTATGATCCACCCGGGCCCCCTGTGATACACCCGGGCCCCCTGTGACTGCAACCGGGCCATCTGTGATCCACCCGGGGGGCCGTTACTGCAACCAGGCACTCTGTGACTGCAACCGGGCCCCCTGTGACTGCAACCGGGCCCTTTGTGATCCACCCGGGCCCACTATGATCCACTCGGGCCCCCTGTGACTGCAACCGGGCCCCCTTTGATCCACCCGGGCCCCCTGTGACTGCAACCGGGGCCCCATGTGATCCATCCTGGGCCCCCTGTGATCCACAAGGGTCCTCTTTGACTGCAACCGGGCCCCTAAGATCCACCCGGGCTCCTTGTGACTGCAAACGGATTCCCTGTGGTCCAACCGGGCCACCTGTGACTGCAACCGGGCCCTCTGTGATCTGCTCGAGCCACTGTCACCGCAACTGGGCGCCTGTGATACACCCGGGCCCCCTGTGACTGCAACCGGGACCTCTGACTGCAACCGGGCTCCCTGTGGTTCAGGAGGCGAGGATCCTCTAATGCCACGGACGGGCCCTTGCCATGAGTTCGGGGCCCCGTTTTTTATCTGGGCTTGCTGTGGCTGCCGCCGGGCTCCCTGGCATGCTTGCCTGGCATAATTGCTTGGGTGCGGTTCCCTTTAGGGCCACCCATAATGGCTGTGTCCGCAAAACGGCCCCTAACGATATTCTCAGGCCCATTTTGACTGCATCCGGGCCCCTATTTCTGGAAGTCTCGGGACCTTTTTGGTTCAGCCGTGCCCTCTGTGATTGCTACCGGGCTCATTGTATTCTGCCTTGGCCCCTTTTAGTCTGCCCGGGCCCCTGTGGTCTGCCCGGGCCCTTTGTGGGCGGTATGGGCTCCTTTTAGTCTGCCCGGGGTCTTTGTGGTCTTACCGGGCCCATATGGTCTGCCCGGGCCCCTGTGGTCTGCCCGGCCCCATTTGGTCTGCACGGACCCCTTTATGCTAGCGCCCATTTTGGTCTGATCGAGCCCCTTGTGGTCTGCCCTGGCCTCCTGTGGTTTTCCCGGAACCTTTTTGGTCTGTCCGGGCCTCTGTGTGGCCTCTGCGGGTCCCCTTTTGTCCGTCCGGGCCCATTTTGTCTGCGCGGGCCCTCTGTGGTTTGCCCGGGCCCCTCCCAGTCTGCAAAGTATGGCACTTTCGACGAGATCTCGTGGTGCGGACACCCTTCAGGTGGTGCAAACTTTGGAGCAAACAAATGCCCAACTTTGCCGTCTGGTGCGAGGGAGCTCAAATCAAACACCCACAGAGTTCTGAGAAGGGAGAAACTGGTAAAAACATCGAAATTTCCGAGTTAGTGAAATTTCTCACCAGTGTTTGGTGTGAATTTTAGGCTGCTGGTGGTGCGAAAAAATTTACAAGGATGGTGCGGACTCGTCGGGTCTGCTGCCATACTTTGCAGACTGGGGCCCCTTCTGTGGTTATCCCGGCCCCTGTGTTCTGCTCGGGTCCCTGTGGTCTGCCCGGGTCCTTTCATCGGTCCAGGCCCCGTGTGGTCTGCCCGGGCCCGCTGCCCAGCCAGCAATTCCGACCGGGCCCAGAGCGGGCTGGGCCGGGCTCTGCCCGAGCCATAAGACTCATAGCTGAGCCACATAGACTCGGGCTGAGCCCGACATTAGGTCGGGGGATGACAACTTGCCCGACCGGTAGAGCGCGGTCTTGCTTGACACCATGGGCTCTGCCCAGGCGGAGCGGAGCCGGATCTGGGCTGAGCCCATGTACTCAGGCTCTGCCCAGTCAAAGCCCAACATATATCGGGCAGAGCCCAGCTAATTTACTGGCTGTGTGTGGTCTGCTCGGGCCCCTTGTAGGCTTACCGGGCTCCTATGGTTTTCTGGGTTCCCGTGGTCTGCCCGGCCCCTTTGGTGTGCTCAGGCCCTCTGTGGTCTGTTCGGGCCCCTTGTGGTCTAAGAATATCGTGCAGAACCTGGAAGCTGTTGTGTTAGACGCGTATTTGCAGGAGTTCCTGATTTTTTTAGCAGTTTTATGCCCCAGGTGGTGTATCCGTGCTCCCTGTTGCCGAAACCGGCCCCCTGCCATGCTTGCGGGCCCCTGTGGTTTTCCCGGGCAACGTGCGTCCGGTCCCATGCCTCCTGGAACATTCGGGGAGAGATGGATGGGGCGTGACAAATGTTAGGCCCCATTCCTTTTGTACTGATCCTATTTGAGGATTGTAAAGGGGAATAGGCAGTACCACCTATTCATAGTACCCCTTGACCGGTACCCAGTATTGTAAAATGACATTGAACTGGCAAGGTGAATGGATCAGAAAACGGTGTCTTGATCCTGTAACATAAATATCAGTAGGTTCGATTTCCCTGCTGATAAAGGAATTTCGCACTTCGATCTCTATCTTCCATTTGTATCAAATTATTCGTGATAATGCTATTTCGTTCCAGGTGTGAATGTTAGAATGGTTGGACAGTATAAACATAAGTCGGGTGCACAAAAGCGTAAAACAAAGAACATTCAAGACCGAGAGGCTGCTCAGGCAAAACTACCCAAACTTTCTTCATTTTTCAGGTAACCTATGAATCTAGAATCGTCTTGCTAATTTTGCAAACTGTTATAAAATGACCCCGATCATATTTGCATTTAATCTCTAGCAACGTACGCGTCCACTTAAAGTAGTTCATATCACTACTATTTTTGGTACTATGCAAGCTACCTTCATCTATCGACCGCAAAAAATTAAAACCCCAATTTAAAACTAACTGGGAAAAGTGCAATGTATATAGTTTCCAGCAAAACGTTAAAGTAAGGTTGTATTTCCAATCCTTCTTTTCCTGATCATTGCCTTCCTCGGCCAGGCCACCAACCGGATCCCGTTTGCTAAAAGACCCTCCAGCATCCATCCCTCCTGCGTCGTCCGGGGCTGATCCCGTTGTACCTCCGGGGGAGAGCATCCGCGTTGACGACGAAGACGGTAAGTAGACACCTATTTGTCCAATATCCTTACATACTTTGGCAGCTCTTTCAAAAGATTGGGTCTTCAGACTACTTTTTGGGCTAAAAAGTGCAAATCATGAACAGTGACGAATAGCGCGCTAAAAATTGTTATATACCCTTTGCAGTCAGTTTTCGACAACAAACGGTCGAAAATACGTTTTTCGGTCACATTTGCATTAAAAAAATACGGGCCCCTCATCATGTACGGGCCCCCTTTCGAGCCTGATGCCCCCCAATCGAAAACATAAAGTTGCGCCCCTGGTGGGGGTGTTTGAATACCCCCTCGAGCTCAGCCCCTATGCAAGATAGCAAAAAAAACGAGAACGCTAGTGGATAGCTCGTAAAAATTCATGAAGAAACTATATGAGTCACTTTTTTGCTCAGGTCAAAATTGAGGTCATGACAGGTCAAAGAAAGTGAGGTTTTGAGTGAAGTTTTTGGGCTCTAGCGTTTGACAGAGTTGAGTTACCATCATTTTGTAGGCACCACTCGCCTCCCCTTGTCCCAAAAAAATCGAATGATGTATAATATGACGATACTAGGGCAAAACGAGAATTGACCTGGCCTCAGGTCAGGTCAAGGTCACTTTTAACCTAGCATAATCAAGATGCATATCAATCAACTCGCAATAGCAATCCAAACGCAATTATATAAAAAAAAGTTGTATCGTAATTTCATGCAAAGTTATTGACCTTAGTCTGAAAACTACCTAAATAGCCCCAGATGATGGAAATGTGCCCAGGCTCTGGAGGTCGAAGGTCGTAATCAGATCTCACAACTAGCAAACTCCAGCAGGAAAATCTACTTTTTCTTTTCACTCTGCATAATTTCGCTGATAATGAGTCTTGCGGTAAAATGCCGTTGGAACGACCATCCATTCTAAACTTTGTTTAGATTAGACACGTTTTTTAGTGAAAAATTCGAGTCGAGCGTGCACTAACTCACTTTTAGCCTAAAGGGGCGGGGTGGAGGGGGAGGGGGGGGCAGGGCTCATTCTCCCGACCCGCTCGTGAAGCAACGACACAGAGGAGCAAGCAAATGTGGGGCAAAGTTTAAAAGTTTCACAGCAGCAGATCTGCATGCCATCTACAGCCATCCGGAATCGTCCCCTAGTGTCATCTGCAGGAGATTCGCAGCTACATGTGCTGCCATCTGAAGAGCAGGGTGTGTTGTGGGAAAGTGCGTGTATAGAGGAGCGCGACTCATGTGGTTTTGTATGCTTGTAAAGTGATAGGTAAATGGGGTAAAAAGACCTAATTACCCATACCTAACGGAAAATCCCAATTGCTCCAAGATGGGGTAACACTAAACCATAAGACTTTGTGGTGTCGTAGTTCAAAGTGTTCTAACATCCGCCAGGATAAGGAAGTTCCAGCTGCCATGGCCATTGCTAGGGAACAGTTTTACGAACAGTCTGCATTCGTGGGGAATTAGGGAAAGGGTGCCTTATTACGCATACATCGTTGAACCGGCGTGACTAATTACGCACCTTTGTTACTGGCCATATTAAGATACCTGAGTATTGCATTATCGTATTGCATTGTATGGTACTGTTATATTTTCTATAATAGTCACCCAAAATTGGGACCAACAAGGCACAACTAACCAGGGTCACATATATCAATCGTCACGGGAGGAAAAAGCGCAGACCTTTTGCCAAAATGTCAGACAAACACCTAAAGTTCACTGAAAAATAACAACAACTAAAGCGTAGAATTTCCATCTGTCTAATTCTATAAGTAGGTATCCCATTTTTAAGCATTTGTCTAGAATTTTTAGTAAATTTATTCTGGCAACTGGCTTAATATTATAATTAAAAGTGCAACATTACAAGCGTGTGGTAATTTAATATCTGTGTATTACACAGGGCAGTTTCATTCGTGCTGAAAATGCAAAGAGGTAAATATATCAGTACATGTATTCTGCAGATTATGTCTATGTAACTTGCAGACTGCATCAAGAATAGTATTACTCTCCTGTGGTGAAGCAATTCTGTCAATAGATTAAGACGAGATGTTTGCTGATTTAACTACGCTAAATGAATGCTTTCATTTTTCTGATCTTCATTTGAGTGTGTTTCTATGATATAAGAATGGATTTTTTATTATAGTTAACACGTGGGTGGAATCGTGCCATTTTGTTTTCGCTTCAGTTCTGAGCTTGAACCACCGCATTGCAGTTCTGCCTTCCACAGAGTGTTGATCATGACACGTGGAGGTTAGTCTAGTCATGGAGAAGAAACGAAGACTAAATCATTCTAGCTAAGTGCAACAGATGGCTAAGAGCAGTTGAATTCGCCTCAATGGGCCTAATATGATTCGTTTGTATACATATCTTTGTCCGGCAGCCAGGGCGTCGTGAAAGATTTTCTATAGGAGGCCCGGATCCACAGTGGTGAGGTAGTGATAAAAACCCATATTTTCACTTGAATTAAGCACATCCAATAATATTCCAGCACAGGTATTGAATATACCCGCTTCCGAACAACAGAGGGATTTCAACCCCCCACACCCCCCGTAGCGATGCTTTTGTTAGCCACTCTCGGGATATAGATGGGTCATTCCAGGACAAATCGTCCAGGTAGGCATGAAGAAGTCCAGCAAGACCCACTCCTCAGATTTCCACCAAACTTTTACCCAAGACCCTCTTTACAAAAGAAAAAATTGGGCCAATTTTCAGGTCCAAAGGTCAAAGAGGTCACCAGATAGAGGTCATGAAAGTTTCTAGGCTAACACAAACATTGAATCAGAAAAAATCTTTGAAGTAGGTGATCTAAATTAATTTGTATGGATATCGCTGGATAGAAGATACAATGGATTAGATAAGAAAAATGGAAACTTTGACTTCAGGTTAGGTTTTGACCTCGTGACCTTGTGACCTCTTTAGATTTAAAATGAAAAACTCATATTCTGATTTTTCACTGGGTGCTCCTCAAGGTATAAGCTAGCCAATGGTGGGTGAACAATCATATTTAAATCAGATTTAGTAGCAGGTCACAGAGGTCATCATTTAGGTAAAGTCATCGTTTTTAGCCATGAGTGGTTCTCCGGCCACCTCGGAAAAATAGGTGGGGGCTGGCCTTCGAGACCCCCTCCAGTGCGCGTGTTAAGGAAGTTGTGCAGCGCCTCAAAGTGGTGATCTGCAGTGATGATTGGTGATGGTGGAATGGTAAGCGGACATGAAAGATGAAAAGTTGGGAAGTGGAAAACGAGAAAGCCTAAGACAAAAACCATAAACCTAGTGTTCTTTTTACTCCAGTGGTGTAATAATATTCCCTCAAAACACATGCATTTTTGCATTACACCGGTGTAAAATGGATTGTGGAATAATGCCGGGAAGAGGAGTTGATTTTGGCACCATAGAAAGAATCCTAAAATTTGCGTACTTTTTCGTAGTTGATATTTTACAACCCACGGGTTAGGGTTTTATTCTTCCTGTTTCATGGCATTTTACGCTGCTCAATCTAAAAATATCGGGTGTGAAATATTCACAAAAAGAAGAGTAGGTTTTGGCACCGTAGAAAACATCCAACTTCTGGCGTACATTTTTTGTGTTGTCCCCTTTAACTTCAAATCTAGGTAATAACTGAACCACACATAATACAACACAATTAGTACCTAGGTAGACTGATAAAAAACAACCAGATAATAACATTCCTGAATTTGCATTGAGGCTTACTCAACATCACACAATCGGTGCAACACAATTGGTACCTAGGTATGTACATTGATAAAAACAACCAGATAATAATATTCCTGAATTTGCAATGAGGCTTACTCAACATCACACATATGCTAATGATAATGGTAGTAAAAATGAGCATAATCTTCCAATTAGTGTTTATTTTGAATGAGCTTTAAAATGAAAAAGTAAGTTCAACTAACTGGTGCTTTTTGGCAAGTTGCACTAATTTTTTGTTTTTAAAACTTATTAAAAAAATTGGCGGATTATAATCATTTTCACCACCTTTACCATTATCATGGCGCTACTATAACATTACACATATGCGTGATGCTGCCACCTTTGTACCGCTGCCACAAACACTGCAAATCGTCAACGACGTAAAATTGAGTTCCGGTCCGCCCGAGAATCGAACCCTCAGTTATGAATTATCGAAGCAAATTCTCTACCAACTGAGCTAGCGGATACTCGGACGAAGTGATATTTCCCCGAAGTTTTGATGAACTTGACCTGGAACATTCGCAAATAAATATGGTTTGCTAAAATTTTCCAAAGTCTTAAACTCATATTTTGCTACCGAATCAAAATGGCACCCGGTTGTTGGCATTATATCATATTCTTAAAATAATTATGGGGCTTACTATTTCATGTAATATCTTTCAAAAATTTTATTTCTTGAAGTTTGTTTAAAACTAAAAATACCGTATCCATACCATAGAATAGAGACCTGGAATGGAGACCTCAATGCAAACCCTCCCCGCTTTTGGGTGCCAATCTAGGACATGAAAAAATATTTCGGTAAGTAAAGCTCAGTAAGGACTAATGTAAAGCCTATGGAAGATGCGGTGGCCGATGACTTTGTGGCTTGCAGAGGAAAACGACCGTGCATTTCGGAAAGCCCAATTTGTGCTGTGTCCGCTCAAATACATTTTAAGTATGAAATATCTAAAAACTCAGAAAAACGCAAGAAAAATCAGAATGTCATACGACCGCTCAACTTGTATTATCTTATCTTTTAAGCTCGCGGACAACATTCCCGGGATCGGATCCCACGGCACCCACTTTTCATCCTCATAATGGACATTTCATTGATCGATAGCGCAGTTGACAGCATGCTTGTCTAGCAATCCCAGAGTACCGGGTTCGAATCCCGAATCACGGTCATTTTGCTTTCATGTTCTATTACTATTACACCATTTTTTATATTTATGTTGGATAAATAATCCCGCAATAGTAGCTACTTCCTATCGGTTGAAGCAAAGCACGCTCAAAGGCCTGCTTTTTGTTGAATATTTTACTGCCGTCCATATTTTAATGTTCTTGGTTGTCTAACCAATTCTTTTTAATGACCCCACAAAGGCATCTCAGAAATAGACGAGGATTCCTTTCCAGGTATCTCTATTCCATGTCCATACCATAACACTACGCTTCTGCTATGAAAAACAGATTCAGTAGGATTTTGGTTGGTTTTTCTGAGGTCAGGGTAAACACTGGTTCAATGAATATTCTTGGGACTTTTGAGTCAGCGCCAGGCAAAAGTGTGTACTTTTGAGGGGGCATTTTTTAAGGAAATATCAGTGGGCGGTTATTTCTTGTGCAGGTCATTAGGTATAGTATTTTTAGGGAATCGAGGCCCCATTTGGAGGGGTAGGGAGGTTAATAAGACTTAGACGCCTTAGTAATAAAAAAATGGGTTCTCAATTTTTGTTTTATTCCATATTCCATGAATTACTGTGGTCAACAGCCAAAATGGATCCGGCACGTGGGCACCTGTTCCTACCTGTTTCGATACCGCTGATTTCAAATTTAGTAACCGTTTTTTGCCATTGGACCTGGTTTCTTCTCCAGAGCAGACCTAATGTATAGCCCTTACACTTTCCACACACAGTCCTGAGCCTAGCCTTTTGTGGAAAATCTAGATCAAGGATGTCGAGAACCCGGGTTATCTGCACCCAGACAATGCAGCTTATCACTCATACATGTGAATTTATTGCAACGAAAAACTACCTCGCATTAAAGTGCATGAACATTGTACATTGAACAAGGCTTGCGCACGGTCGCACAAGCTCGCCGGTACTGTAGACCGAGTGGTGACGTCGCCACATTATATGGTGAGGATCTTATGTCAGAGTCACCTCCCTTGCAGGTCAAGTCCAAGTAAAAAGTCACAGGTCAAGATCATAGCACCATTTCAAGGTCATTGATCCTGGTGCCTTCGGTCGGATAACGTCATTAATATGACGTATATTATGTTATGACGTCATAGGTTAGGTCACCCACTCTTGATCTCAAGGTCGCAGGTTCAAGTCAAAGGTCATAGGTCAAGGTCAAACCTGATTTCCCGCCCAACGGTTGCCATAGTGCTAGTTGCAGTATAAGTTATAGGCAAAACGTAATATTTTGACGTCAAAGGTCAATGACCTTGAACGACCTTGACCTAAAAGTTTCAGAGGACATTGCCTCAGACCTTTTCACCGTTACTTTAGGTCACTTTCTCTCCATATCCGGCTTCTCATCGCATAATCACGGCATTTCCCAATGGCTACCCTGCACGGACAGAATTTGACCTATATGACCTCGTTTTACCTTGAATACCTAGGTCTATGAAAATCGGGTTTAGGTTAGAATACCCTAGCCTCCATAAACACCCAAAGGTTCATTTTCCTAGATCTCTTGGGGTTTGTACTGTCAATGTCACTGATGCCAAGTAGGCTGAAACAAAGACGACACACAGAAATACTGGATCTCAAAATTCTGGTCTGATACGGCATTTCTGCTGCCGATTCGTGTTCAGCGCCATAAATTACTCTAGAAACGGACTATTTTGTATTGTATCCAGTGGCGGATCCAGGGGGGGGTAAGAAAGGCAATTGTCCCCCCCCCCACCCAAACGGAAAAGCTCGGGGCAAAACCATGTTTTTGCCCCCCCAAAGCGATCGACCTCCTTTTTCCCCGACTCCTTTTTAGCTTGTAAGCAAGATTTTGGTGCTTCAACTCTCAACTTCAAACAGAATTAGTGAAGTTCAGTGTAAATATTGGGGCTTGGATAGGAAAAAAAAACTTGTGTCCATATTTTTCACCACATGCCGTTTTGTTTTTGCTTTTTATCTCCAGTGCCCAAAATCCTACCGAAAAGGCATATTGTAACACAATTTTTCACTGCGCGACAGTTTTTTTTGCTTTTCGACTTTGGTTTGCCCCTCCCAAACCACCCGGCTAGATCCGCCACTGATTGGATCCATGACAAAAGTTAAATTTTGTTGACCAGTGTTATAGATTCTACTCAGGGCTGCCAGTTTTTTTTTCGGCGGAGAAAACCCGAGTAAGAAAAATCGCCAAAAAAGGGTCAAATTTTATTTTAGCTGAAATGGCCTAATAAATAAATCAAATCGGCCCACAACAGCCAGATTTGAGGCTAAAACTACCCCTAACAGTAGGCATAACCCACAAAAAAATGATTTGTATCGCTGTTTAGAACTAATTCAGCATCATTGATTGTCTTGGCAGCACCACACGCCGCTAACACTTAATAATTTTCCTGCTTCTCCAACTGTGAATTTCTTGCTCTTGAACAGTGGGAAATCTATGGTTTTGGTAAGTGGGGGGGGAGGGTGTAGCCTCAGAGACGTCACTTTGCCATAAACTTTCCACCCAAAGGGTGCCTATACTATCGCATCCTTCGCGTCTGGTTTTCGGTGGCCGTCACTTTGTGGATCATCCCTCCCACCGCCATAACAGTTTTTATGCTTCTCTGTTGCTTTATTGGTGTCAGTACCTACATCTTATTTAAGAGCGGAGAAGGCCAAAAGGAGCCACATTTATGCAATGATTAAACCGAAAATAGCTGTGGGTCCAAGCTCCCAGAAAAAGGGCCAAAGGCCAGATTCCAAGAAAGGGCCAACCGAAAAAATATCCGAGCCAAACACGACAAAAAAGGCCAATTTCGAGAAATTCGGCGAGAAAATGGCCACCCTAGCAACTCTGAAAATGCCGAAACGTATATCAAATGAATAAACTATTTCCTATTTTTCTTTATGAGTGTGGCAAGGCAAGTAAATTCCCAAAGAATCAAACACATATGGTTTATAATCTAAATCGAGAAAAATTTTATGTATATACTTACTATAGTGTGGGGCTGTTGCTGTCGAATCACTTAGGGAATGTGGTGCAAAAACCACTTAACTATTTTTGGGGTTTATCGACGCACCAACTGTCAGGGTCATGTCGCGTCGCCAACTCTGTCCCTGTTCGAAGGTTTTTTTGGGAGCCAGTTTGATGATTCTGCCGAATATATAATCTCTCCCAATTTTCAATTTCAAGGAATCGATGAGAAAGGCCAAGTAACAACTTAGACTGGGGTCAAATATAACACGGAGCTATTGTAATATTGACCATAATTCCAAATTAACCGATGGATCAGCCGCAACACCGGAAATGCGCAGTCAGCTGATGCCAGGGGCGTAGCCAGGATTTCTCTCAGAGAGGAGCGGCACCCCGAAAAGGGCCCCTATGACAGCACCAAAAGTGCCCTGATGGGTAAAAAGGGCCCTCCTTGTTACAAAATAGAGTGCTGAAGAGGGCTTAAGAGGGTCCTGTCTGGTATAAAATGCCAAATTTCGCCACAGAGCATAGTGCAGCCGAGCAGCGCTTCGCGCGGCTGGTGTCCTTAGGAGACCCTTCGGGAAATCAGGGAGGGGCGGGTGTCCCTGCCGCCCCCCCCTTGGCTACGCCCCTGGCTGATGTCTCTTTTTTAAAAGTTTTGACTCGGTGCGGTTGGTAAGTCGGGCAAAGTTTGCAATGAAGTGTTTTTCCGGTGTTTTGAAATTTTTTGAGTTTTGAAAGATGTTTAGCTTATTGGTGGATGTTATAAGTCACAGCCTGAACAGTTTGAGTGAGCTATGCTATAAAGACTGGATTAGTTGCAAAATGAGCAAAGTAGCCATCACTTGGATCAGATCGTTAACACGTGCATTGACGGAGGAGGCGGGTACTCGCCCCCCTCGTCTTTTTCGGAGATAGCAGAAAAACGGCGGTGCGTAGCGCCGCCGTACTTGGCATACCTTTTCCCCCATAATTTTTACAACTTCTGTAAAAATTTTAAGGTTAGGTCATCTCAGGTCAGGTCACCAGTACAGGCCAAGTGACCCGACCTCAAAAAAGTTTAAGATAGCATAAGTCGGAGCAGGGTGAACTTAACCGATTGAAACTTATATCACATAATGGCCCTACCAAGTTCTCTAAAATATGTTCTGGTATTTTTGATATCGATGACCTAAGGTCAGGTACGAGGCATGACCTCTCCATTGAAAATACATGGGAAGAATTGTTTTTACGGAATAACTCAGTAACGGATGGCGATAGAGCATTTATTTTTGCTGCATTAGACTCGCTTGGGCTTTGCGGTTCTAATGATAGGCATTTTATATAATTTGACCCTGACCTGACCTCAGGTCAGGTCAAATCCTTGATTTGACCTAGCAAGGTCAAATTATATATCATTCGATTTGGCTTGCTGAGAGGATTTATATAGTTCAAGTCGTTTTGCTCTATCTTTACTTGTTCAGATGTAATGGCCGAAAAACTGAATTTACATGTTATCCCTATGACGGCATGTTTTGACTTCTCGTGACCTTAAATGTGACCTGACAAAAAATGGTTCAAATATTTTCGATGGAGAAGCGGATGGGCAGCCCAACGCCGTTTACCGTTTTTCGCTACCTACCGTGGTTCTAGAGATCTTAGGGGGCGGGTACCCACCCCCGTCAATGCGAAGGTGGCTCAGACCCCCGTCAATGCGCGTGTTAAGTGGATGTTTGTTTTGAAGGTGGTGTGGTGCGAAGGGGACAATTGTAATACTTTTCCTGGGATCAAATGTAACAGTGTTACAAGTTACCCCATGACCTCACCTACCATTAAACTGATTCTTTGCTGCAACAATGCAGTAGTTAGGTCCGTGGGTCGTTCTAGCCATCAGGATGCTTAACAGCCCGGCCCATCGGGGAGAGGGGGGCGGTCATCCCTGAGATCGTTCGGCCTTTGCTAGATACCGGACCATGGAGGCAGACCAATGTTAGCTGGAAGACCCCAAACAATGGCAATTCTAACCGAAACACCCGAAAGGAGAGCACTGGAGCGAAAAAAACGGGCGAACAAAAAAGCACACACACACACACATAGAAAAATTTCCGAGAAGGCTCAGCCTACGCAACGAAGAGGACGAAAAAGGCACAAAAAGCCAGAAACAAAAAGGCTCGGAGAACACCCGGCAACAGAGAACCAGTGATGAGAAAGAAGAGGATGTATTCTGTATTGTATGCTTTAAGAACTTGGAAACCAGCAGGGCAAAAGAAACATTGGTCCAGTGTCAGTTATATTCTTTGTGGGCCCACGAGACATGCATCGCGATCGGAAAGAACTAGACGCATGGCTTTGATATATTACAATTGACCCCTGGGGTGTTACAACTGATCCTTGATGAGGTCAAATGTAACATTTCAAGTAAGTTTTTCAAAGCCAAGTTTCAACCGATAAATGCTTTCATTTTGGTATAGTGCTACATCTGCCAGATGGCCAAAATGTAAATTGCCAGATGACAAAATGTCCAAAATGGGGATTTTTTTGCTGCTGAAAATATGAGGAAAATTTGTCTAGCATAAAGCGTTGTCCTTCCTGAAGCAGAAGCGTAAAAACTGCTACAGTTGACCCCGGTCTCCCCTTTACAGAAAAAGTGATGCAACGATCTCACTATAAATTCCACGTATGCTACCAACACAGAATAAATAAATGGGCTGAGCACTTCACACCGGCACACTAGCAACCAGTCTGACGAGCTTCGACTACACTGTGTCCCGCCTAATCCACGAACGATCTCTGAGCGCTGACAACCGACCACGTCTGAAGTGAGAGCATCATGCAATGCCACGGTACTGGCTGGGGTGGGGGCTTCTGGTCGGATAGAAAACGATGTTTGATTGGTTGTAGGCTATCTCCAGCGTTGTGGTTAGTTAAATTGATGCTGAGGCTACTTAGCCGGGATTTCCCGAAGCTACTTGCTTCCTTTCGTTTTTGTGCGATGGAGTAGCCAGGTACTGATGGTAGTTTTTTAACACAATTTTTGTGAAAACGATGTTTGATTGGTCGTAGGCCATCTCTAGTTAATTCTCGTCTCTTTTCCCCATAATCACGGCATTTTCAAAAAGGTCGCCAACATGGTGAATATTTTACCTTGATGATCCCGTTTGACCTTGAAGATATTGAACTAAATCTACGTGATCTACTCCATAGCTAATTTTCTTTGACCTAGGTCGATATCTTCAAGGTCAAACGGGGTCATAACGGTCAAATATTCACCGTGTGGGGACCTATTTGAAAATGCCGAGATGATGAGCGAGAAAGACATGAATTAACTTAAGTTGAACCAGAGTCATGGAGAGACGGTATCTTTCGTACAATTTTGGGGTTAAGGTCATTCAAGGTCATTGATCTATGAGGTCACAATACGGTATACTACCTATAGTGTACACTATTATTAGCGCTATACCAATTGTTTGGCGGGAAATGGGAATTGACCTTTAACCATGACCTCTGACTTTGACATTGACCTTGAGGTACCTTAACTATAATGTCATAGATTCAGATTCAGATACAGATATATTCAAACAAGGTCCACTCAAGAGGGCTTTTCACTTGTCCATGTCGACATGATAAAACAATAAAAGATGACGTAAAAGACATAAAATCAACACCTATGCACTCGCACATCACGCAGCACCAAAACACACATCACATCAGCCCAACCATGCCGGAGATTTTATAAAATTCCTAAGACTGGTCTTAACACGCGCATTGACGGGGGGCGGGTACCCGCCCCCCTCGGGTTTTTCGGAGACAGCAGAAAAACGGCGGCGCGCAGCGCCGCCGTACTTGGTATACCCCTTCCCTCATCATTTTTACAACTTCTGTGAAAAATTTTAAGGATAGGTCATCTCAGGTCAGGTCACCAGTGCAGGTCAAGTGACCCGACCTCAAAAAAAAGTTTAAGATAGCATAAGTCGGAGCAGGGTGAATTTATCCAATTGAAACTCATATCACATAATGGGCTCACCGAGTTCTCTAAAATTTGTTCCGGTATTTTTGATATCGATGACCTACGGTCAGGTACGAAGCATGACCTCTCCATTGGTAATACATGGGAAATATGGTTTTTACTGAATAACTCAGTAACAGATGGTGATAGAGCGTTTATTGTAGCTTCATTAGACTCGCCTTGGCTTTGCGGTTCTAATGATATGCATTTTATATAATTTGACCCTGACCTGACCTCAGGTCAGGTCAAATCTTTGATTTGACCTAGCAAGGTCAAATCATATATCATTCGATTCGGCTTGCTGCGAGGATTCATAGAGTTCAAGTCGTTTGCTCTATCTTTACTTGTTCAGATGTAATGGCCGAAAAACTTAATTTACATGTTATCCCTATGACGGCATGTGACGGCATGTTTTTGACCTCTGGTGACCTTAAATGTGACCTGACAAAAAAATGGTTCAAATATTTTCGATGGAGAAGCGGATGGGCTACCCAACGCCGTTTACCGTTTTTTGCTACCTACCGTGGTTCTCGAGATCTTAGGGGGGGTGGGTACCCGCCCCCCCTCGTCAATCCGAAGGTGGCTCAGACCCCCGTCAATGCGCGTGTTAAAATGCGGATCACCCGGCTGAAACCCACTCTGGTTTAGTGCCGCCACCCCACGATAGGATAGATGCTGGCGGCCGGACTCCGTGCGTATCAAAGGGAGGGTCCACAATGCGACGCCGCGAGTGTCATGTTGGTGCAATTGGCTGGCTCTCCTGCCAAAAGTCTGCCACACATATTCCAGGAGTCCAGTCACTACAATCCGTTCAACGGCACGCACAGTCGAGAAACAAGCCAGCTGCTTGGCAGTAAGCCAGCCAAGCTCCGAAATCTCGTCAGATATGTGGTCATATCGCTTCCGACCAGTCACAACTCGTGCAGCAAAGTTTAAGATTTTCTGGACACGGCGCAATTGCACCTCTCCACAAGAGCCGTAAATAAACATACAATACCGAATGATAGAAAAACAAGTGATTCCACAATGACCTTGAGGGCGGCGCCATGGCTAAGCGCTATTAGAATTCCGATACACTTACAGATACACTGATACACTTACTTACAGATACACTCCGATACACTGGAGAGATCCAAGAGCACTAGTATACAAATTTCGCCTTTGTCCGTGGCCTGGAGTGCTGCATGTGTAATGACATGAAGAGCAGACTCAGTAGAGTGAAATTTCCTATAGCCGTGTTGAGCGTCCGAAAGCAATTTGTTGTTTTCTAGGTATTGGGTAAGTTGTTTTTGCACAACACCTTCAACCAATTTGGAAATGGCCGGAAGGATTGATATAGGTCGAGTGTCAGATGGATTCACAGTCACCTTGCCTTTCGGAATAGCTGTTACAAGAGCGTGCTTCCACTCCCCTCGGAACTTAGCCAGTAGTCAAACTAGTATTGACAATATCCAACAGAGCTGGTCCTAACCCGAAAAAGAACTTTTGGAGCATATAAATGCTAACACCATCCGTACCGGCAGATTTCGAAGGTCACATTGATGCCAAAGTGATGCAAAGAGTCTGCAAGTCGATTGGTTGAATTTTAAAAGAACAGGTCGGCACTCGAGGTAAAAGAGTTGGGACAACTCTGGTGGCTGGAGGGACACTGGCCGCAGTGGTCGGGCCAATCGAAATGTAAAAGTCGTTAAGCGCATCCGGCGTGATGTTGGGTATGACACACTGCTGCTTCTTGCCTCCAATCACCAGTCGCAGCACCCGCCACAAGCCGCCGCGCCCTCCCCGGCTGATCTCTCTGGTGTACAACAACACAGAGTCACTGCGGACAGCCGAGCGGCAGAGGCGGTTCAAGCGGGCATACTCCGCACGATCACCATTGCACAGGGCTGCTCGGCGGCGCCGAAGCAGACACTGCGTTTCCGCCGATACAGGCGGCGAATTAATCCGGTGCGGTCGAATGGGGCGAAGAGGTGCAACTTCGTCAAGCCTAGTGAGAAAAATATCACGAAAAACATGCCACTTGTCACCCGGTGTCTCACCACAAAATACAGGCATTCAGTCAGTCTCGCACAACAGATGGTTAAACACTGTAGAGTCGACTTTGTTAATAGCACGTCTAAAAATGTTCGAAACGTGAACGGCAGCACTTTGCGTCTCATGATTCAAGATTATCCGGAAAATCGTGCGGACTGCCATAGTGGCATCTAGTAACCCCAGTACGCTTCACAAGGTCGGGCCGGTTGGTAGCAATAATATCTAGCAGGCTATTGGCAGGCCGGTAGGTGGCACGGACCCTGTTCATTATTTCAATATTAGCGGCCCTTCGCCGCCTGCTGCTGTTACCTGTTCCAATATTGATTTCTTACCTCTTTGGCCGTTAGAAATGTGCCTTCACGCTCAACCCTTTTTGGGGTCTCGGTGGGCGTGTCCTTTCCCCAAAAGAAACACCCGCCGGCGTGAAGGCACGGAAAAAGGATGAGGGAAACGTATCAGGAAGTGGAGGGTGGGTGGGGAACGCGCTCGTCGCAGCCTTCCTGCACGGCGCTCACGACGCACTGCCGTCCTCTCCTTTCCCAGCCTGCGCTGAGCCGTCTGGTCGTGTTTGCCTCGGTTATCTCGGCGTCCCTGTTTGAACTGTCGCGGCTGTGCTCGGGTCGCTAACCTTGCTACCACCGGTCGGCGGTAACATCACTTTAGCGGCCCTTCACCGCCTGCTGCCGTTACCTGTTCCCATATTGATTTCTTACCTATTTGGCCGTTAGAGATGTGCCTTCACGCTCAACCCTTTTTGGGGTCTCGGTGGGCATGTCCTTTCCCCGAAAGAAACACCACCAAACCACCAGAGGAGAACCGCAACAGCAGGACTACGTCGAACCTGTGTTTGTGAAAACCTGGACACAACAGTCACAATGTGAAGCCCATGAGTCGGGCAGCACCGGCAATGGGGTCGCAGAGCACGTCCCCGGCACCAACGGGGCTGATTAGCCTCCGGCGCCGTAGGGCGAAAGCGATACCACGACTGGTGGGGGAGCATCGGCCGCCCCGGTAACGTGAGGTGTCTCAAGGCAGTACCTACACACGGCCGCGAGTAAAATACGTGCCGGATCAGACGCACTGTGCGGGTCTTGGCACTACAGCCCCTGCACAGGCTTCCCACGACCTCAATGTTGTCACTATACACAATGGCCCAGTGACCGCACCAGGTTCACTCCAGATTACACAGGCAACAAACACTGGGGAGCGGACCAAGAAAGGTCATGTGCGGCGCCGCCTGAACAGCGTTAGCGGACCACCGCTGTACGCACTGGTGGCGGCCAAACCTGGCGCCCGTGCCGGTCCGCGAGCTGTCTGTAAACACGGCTAAGGCGAGAGTGTCGGGCACGCCGCTGTTTACTAAGGGAAAACACCCGTTCCACTGGGGGAGGAGACGGTACCATCACAGTAGGTCGGCCCGCGCGTCAGCGGAGACGGTGTCGTAGAGGCCGGCCACTGAGTGGGCGGAGTCAAAAACCGGCGCAAACAGGCACGGCAGGGCGGGATACAGCGGCCTGCGTTGGCGATCTTACCGGCGACGAAGAGCTGTTTCGGCTTAGAGACCAAGGGGGGGCTGGGGCACGATCGAGCTGAACGGATGCAATGTGGATAATAATGCCGTGCTCTTTATCGGCGAGCAGGGCCAGGGTCATGGTTATAGTGTCAAAAATGACGCCAATAATTTTGAAGTGGGTGGCAGTCGGAGCGCATTTGGAACCCGCCAGGAACACTCCGAGCTCGGCACAAATGCGAAGGGAAGTATTGAAGGCGTGAACTGCCTTTAGCTAAGTTTGAAGACCGACTCCAAAGAAGATATTTCATTTCAATTTGAGCCATGTCCCGAAGTCTACTGGATAAGGGCGGCCAGGCACTCTGCAAAGTCGGCAAATATCCTATGCGAGCTGCGGCATCCGAACGGTAGCGCATTTTGGGGAAAAGTGAGCCGTCCAGACAAACCCGAGCCAACGAAACTGGGGGGGGTGCACGGGACATGTTTGAAAGCGGCCGTGATAGCAGCTTTAAAAGGCAGAAACCTGCCTCCACCAATGGGGAAGATGTTTCGAATTAGCTCGTCTATACTAGTGTAGTGGACGCGAAAACGGTCGCTGATAATGTAGCCATTCACGGCGGCGTCATGGGGCTGAAAAAGGATAAGTATACTGCTCACGTAGCTTGGCGGCTTAGCCAGGCCCGGATGGGTTCCCCCGAAAGGAGGGAAAAAGTGGGGATGGAAACGGCCCAGTGTAATCCCAGCCGCAGTCTCGGGACCGATGGGCGGGGTGACAGCCGCTCGGGGCCGAGAAGCCGAAATGGGCGCCTGACGATCCCTCCACGCCTAAGTCGGCGCCCTACCAAAAGCAACCAATGAGGAGAGGATGGGGCAGACAACATAGGAGGAGAGACTCATCTAATACTCTAACTCTACTCTAATCGGCGTACGCAGGAGAGGTTCAGCTGTGTGGTCAGCGGCCGCGCTGCAGTGGCCGGGGAAGCATGCGATTGCATCGGAATGGCCAGAATTTGGTCCCGGCGGCACCCAAACTCTGCCTCTTCCGGGTTGGAGTCTGAAGAGGACGAGTCCCGGCGGCGCCGCTGCCTCAGCACCACGTCATTGCTGTGGTCTTCCCTTTCAGTGCCGTTTCCACCCGGTGGTGCGCGGTCTGGCCGCCGTAGAGGGGCGTGCCGGCTAGGTTCAGCGCCACGCCGCTATCGTTGTTTGCAGATTACGGCGCTGGGCCGGCCGTCCAGACGGGGGTGGGGGTTAACTGAGGCGGCGGCGGACCCTGAGTAAACCCACCGGCCGGCGGCGGTGCCAGTGTAGACCACTGAGCGTGTAGACGCGCCAGCAGCGGGCGAGGGTGCCGCGCTAGACACACGAGCTGGTGGCGGCCCAGCTGGTTACTCGCTAGCCGGCTGCGGCGCCGGTGTGTACACATCGTCTCACGGCTCCGGCAGCGGGTTCCCTCTCGGCTGGAGGCTGGGGCCGGCGGCGGAACACAGTTGCCAACGGCGGTGGTGCTGGTTTCAACAGCTGTGTCCAGATCCGAGCGGAGGCCAGCGTCCCTCGCTGCCTGCTCGGTGCTGCCAGCGCAGGAAGGTATTTGTTCAACAGGTGTACGGGATGCCGCGACGAGGAGGCGCAGCGAGAGTGCAAGTGGGTGCGTGAGAGGGGAGGAGGGTCATTGTATTCGTGTATAGGACAGCCCCGCCGCAGAGGCAGGGGCGGATACAATGGGGGCTAGGGGGCTCAACCCCCTCCAAAGTGCGAGTGCCTATAGTTAATGCCTAGGCGGGGGCTGAACAGAGATAATGGCGAGGGAGGCTCGAGCCCTAGCCCCCAAATGAAGTCCTGGATCCGCCACTGCTCTGAGGGGACTTTAACACGCGCATTGACGGGGGGCGGGTACCCGCCCCCCTCGGGTTTTTCGGTGATAGCAGAAAAACGGCGGCGTGTAGCGCCGCCGTACTTGGTATACCTTTCCCCTCATCATTTTTACAACTTCTGTGAAAATTTTAAGGTTAGGTCATCTCAGGTCAGGTCACCAGTACAGGTCAAGTGACCCGACCTCAAAAAAAGTTTAAGACAGCATAAGTCGGAGCAGGGTGAACTTATCCGATTGAAACTCATATCACATAATGGTCCCACCGAGTTTTCTAAAATATGTTCCAGTATTTTTGATATCGATGACCTAAGGTCAGGTACGAGGCATGACCTCTCCATTGGAAATACATTGGAAAAATGGTTTTTACGACATAACTCAATAACGGATGGTGATAGAGCATTTATTTTAGCTGCATTAGACTCGCCTGGGCTTGGCGGTTCTAATGATATGCATTTTATATAATTTGAACCTGACCTGACCTCAGGTCAGGTCAAATCCTTGATTTGACCTAGCAAGGTCAACTTATATATCATTCGATTCGGCTTGCTAAAAGGATTCATATAGTTCAAGTCGTTTTGCTCTATTTTTACTTGTTCAGATTCAATGGCCGAAAAACTGAATTTACATGTTATCCCTATGACGGCATGTTTTGAGCTCTCATGACCTTAAATGTGACCTGACAAAAAAATGGTTCAAACGTTTTCGATGGAGAAGTGGATGCAGCCCAACGCCGTTTACCGTTTTTCGCTACCTACGGTGGTTCTCGAGATCTTAGGGGGGCGGGTACCCGCCCCCGTCAATGCGAAGGTGGCTCAGACCCCCGTCAATGCGCGTGTTAACCAGGTACTACGTGTGCAAAAACCAGGGCGCCTGCGCTGTTTTGACCAGGATATACTGGCAGTACTTGTAAACTATATATGCCGAGGCCAATCTGACAAGCAAGTTTGGCGCTTACGCCAAAAGGATACTCTACTGACCAACGTGTCTGTACACTCACTCAGGGCTTCAAACGAAAATAATTTCTGTTGTTATCGGATTAGCTTGAAGCAGGGAGACTGAACCAATGGGTGGTTAAAGGGAATGTGGCACCTTCATAATGTGGTTTTAACTGAGATAGCCAAGTTGTAAAGCAAGTCGGAAAACCCGGTACTCCGTATATCATTTGTCTTGGAACTCGATATTTCCGTAGAAAAAAGCTAAAACCTACCTGGCACCAGCCCCCTCATCAGGCCCTCGCCGGGTGGCCATTGTTGTGAGCTGCTGGTGTGACGACATATGCTGACGTCACGATGAGCATCACCCAATCGAAGCCCTTGAAGCGTTTCAAGTATGGTAGTGGTTTCCAGATCAATGCATCATCCACAGGCTGATATTTATTTATTTTCCTAGAGGAGTATTTTTAAAGACAACATGTTGAGCTTATTGAACATTTTTCAGGGAAATCATGAGTGGTTTCAGAAGTTTTGGCTAAAAGTACGCCTACTTTCACTAAATTCCAGGATTTGACTAAGGTGCCACATTCTCTTTAACGAGAGAAAATCCCCATTCAAATACAAAATACTACATGGGTTTGAGGACTGAAGCGCCCTTATTACTATTGTTCCAAGCGGGCCGTGTAAACCAGTCAATGGCGACGACACAGAGCGGTGAAAGACACAGAGCAAACCGCCCAGGGGGAGTACTGACAGTTTAAGCTCACATCAGATGAAGCGGCGCAGCCTTTACACGACGCCGACGTTACAAGCGCTAGCCGTGCCGAGCGACTGCTTGCAAGGCGACATACACGCGGAGACGGGCCACAGACGTAACCACAAAAGGCCGCACTGGACCAGCGGCCACTATTTTGGAGCTTGGCATCCGACGCCCTAGGCACGGCAGCAAAAGTGGCCGGGCCGATGCGAAGAAAGTGGGAGGTATGGCAAGCGCCCAGGCACCGGCGGAGGAGGTCAGACAGTTCTGTCTCGTCAGGGACTCCATAGTTAACAGGGACGCCTTGGTCGTAACGCGGCAGGGACGAAAAAGGTGCAGTGGGCACGTTGAAGGACCATTGGTCGTGAGATTAAAGATAATGTGGCGCCGTTATAACGTGATTTTAACTGAAATAGCTGTAAAGTTGTAAAGCATGCCGGAAACCCGGTACTCAATATATTATTTGTCTTGTAACTCAGAATTTCCGTGGAGAAAAGCTAAAAGCCTTCCTGAAATTTACCCCAAATGTACTCCAGCCAGGCGGCCACGGTTGCCAGCTGTTGGTGTGACGGCAGCGCTGACGTCACGGTGAGTGATCAGCCAATAAGCTCTTGAAGGCTATCGAATATGATAGCAGTTGTCAGATCATGACGTCATCCACAGATAGATGTGTATTTGCCGCACTAAAGGAGCATTTCAAAATCAAAATATTGGGTGCATTGTACATTTTTTCAGGGAAATCATGCACGTTTTCATGGATTTGGCTAAGAATACCCTAATTACACTAAATTTCTGGATTTGACCAAGGTGCCACATTCCCTTTGATGGCGTATGGTGGCCCATGTCGTCGTGTTTTGTATATGGAGGTAGATGATGCATCGTGTGGGCTCCATAACCGGGTACCCTATCGGCGCGTCCGGGACTGTCGAAGAGAAATGCGATGCACAGACCGGGGTATAAGGCCAAAGCACGGACGGCCCAGACGCAGCGTTGGGCTCACCCTGACGAGAGGACAGTGCAGAGCTCGTATTTGAGACGGCGCAGTTTGTCGAGGGTGATTGGTGACCGAGCCGGCCGGGAAGCTGTCGGCAAACCTCTGACGGCGAATCTCAGGGGTGCAGCAGTGGCTTTATTGCAGCCTGCGCCAGAGGTTAACAGTGACCGGCTGGTACACCCGTGGTCAGGTGAAGGTACCGCACCGCGGCGAGGTGCTGCCGCACTGTGGCCAGCGACCCACCACGCAGGCCAGAAAGCTGATATGGTAAACAAGCGTGTCTTCCCGGGCGGTGACAGGTGAGACGCCGCTGTAGCTGCAAAACTGCAGATAGCAGCGCTGGCCGGAATTGGAAGCACGCCGGGACGTGGGGGCCAGGCTGTTGTGCAACACAGCTCGGGTGGCTCTGATGGAAAACACTGATGGAAAGGGAAATGTGTAGGGCATTCACTTCTTCACCCACTACGTATAATTTCAGGGAGGATCATCCCAGTCAAGTAATTATTGCCATTCTGTTCCTTCAGGGAAAACTGTGGCGACCAGTGACGGCGGAGCGTTAAAATTTAACACGCGCATTGACGGGGGTCTGAGCCACCTTCGCATTGGGGGCGGGTACCCGCCCCTAAGATCTCGAGAACCACGGTAGGTAGCGAAAAACGGTAAACGGTGTTGGGCTGCCCATCCACTTCTCCATCGAAAACATTTGGACCGTTTTCTTGTCAGGTCACATTTAAGGTCACGAGAGGTCAAAACATGTCCATCATAGGGATAGCATGTAAATTCAGTTTTTCGGGCATTACATCTGAACAAGTAAAGATAGAGCAAAACGACTTGAGCTGTATGAATCCTCTTAGCAAGCCGAATCGAATGATATATAATTTGACCTTGCTAGGTCAAATCAAGGATTTGACCTGACCTGAGGTCAGGTCAGGGTCAAATTATATAAAGTGCATATCATTAGAACCGCAAAGCCCAGGCAAGTCTAATGCAGCTAAGATAAATGCTCTATCACCATCCGTTCCTGAGTTATTCCGTAAAAACCATTTTCCCATGTATTTCCAATGGAGAGGTCATGCCTCGTACCTGACCTTAGGTCATCGATATCAAAAATACCGGAACATATTTTAGAGAACTCGGTGGGGCCATTATGTGATATGAGTTTCAATCGGATAAGTTCACCCTGCTCCGACTTATGCTATCTTAAACTTTTTTTGAGGTCGGGTCACTTGACCTGTACTGGTGACCTGACCTGAGATGACCTAACCTTAAAATGTTCACAGAAGTTGTAAGAATGATGAGGGAAAAGGTATACCAAGTACGGCGGCGCTACGCGCCGCCGTTTTTCTATTCTCTCCGAAAAACCCGAGAGGGGGTGGGTACCCGCCCCCCGTCAATGCGCGTCTCCGCCGGTCGCCCATGTTGCGGGTGCAACACACAATATTTATAGTGTGGGAGGCAACAAGAAGGTATTGCGCCGCTTTCGTAAGCCCAGAAACACAAGCTACAGCAGTCTAAACCCCCATTCGACAAGTTCAAGGGCTGGATTCGGTTTACAACGACCCATCCCTCCCGGCTGCTTGAGTCATCTTATAGGCTTCGGGTTGACCTTGCCCTCCGGGTTAATCTGTCTCAACTCAGTGGGTTATTAGCTGCGCTTATTTTTGTTCCGAACCTAGTTCGACTCGCAGGCCTTCCCACATAGGAGAAGTACCACGACCGTCTTAACTCTCATGACCCTGTTGTTACTTCTTATGCAAGATTACTCCTGTATCAGTTGCAAGATGATGGCGACAAAATACCGTCATTTACACCCTTTAAGTTTTGCTCAATCGTCCCATCTCAAATTTTAACTGGATGAACAATTATATAATCTCTTTTGCTACATGATCGCCTAAATTCGGCTCTTTCACCAGCCCTGTTGAGCCTTACTACGCGCATTGACGGGGGCGGGTACCCGCCCCCTCGGGTTTTTCGGAGATAGTAGAAAAACGGCGGCGCGTAGCGCCGCCGTACTTGGTACACCTTTTCCCTCATCATTTTTACAACTTCTGTGAAAATCTTAAGGTTAGGTCATCTCAGGTCAGGTCACCAGTACAGGTCAAGTGACCCGACCTAAAAAAGTTTAAGATAGCATAAGTCGGAGCAGGGTGAACTTATCCGATTGAAACTTATATCACATAATGGCCCCACCGAGTTCTCTAAAATATGTTCCGGTATTTTTGATATCGATGACCTAAGGTCAGGTACGAGGCATGACCTCTTCATTGGAAATACATGGGAAAAATGGTTTTTACGGAATAACTCAGTAACGAATGGTTATAGAGCATTTATTTCTGCTGCATTAGACTCGCCTGGGCTTTGCGGTTCTAATGATATGCATTTTTAAATAATTTCACCCTGACCTGACCTCAGGTCAGGTCAAATCCTTGATTTGACCTAGCAAGGTCAAATTATATATCATTCGATTTGGCTTGCTAAGAGGATTCATATAGTTCAAATTGTTTTGCTCTATCTTTACTTGTTCAGATGTAATGGCCAAAAAACTGAATTAACATGTTATCCCTATGACGGGCATGTTTTGACCTCTCGTGACCTTAAATGTGACCTGACAAAAAAATGGTTCAGATGTTTTCGATGGAGAAGTGGATGGGCAGCCCAACGCCGTTTACCGTTTTTCGCACCTATTTCATTCATGCATCCATTCATGTTCCCAATTGCTTCATTCACTCTTCGTGCCATTCTCCCCCGTTGTCAAAACTGTGAAAGCCCCACTCAATTTGTTCCCCTCGACATTAGGGTGGGTCATACACTTGGGAAAAACAAAATTTCCGGATTTTAACTCGGTACTACGATTTTATTATGCGAAATTCAATTCTAAGAAACTTTCTTCAAATACATTTTTGTCACAAATTACTTAAAAGGTCGCAAAAACGAACATATGTGTTTTTTGAAGTTATGGGTAGAGAAGTTATAGGATAATGCCGGCTCTCGCAGGCAGTGTGAGCTTTCGAGCGATCGCGAGCCATCAGGTTCAGCCATGCCGGCCACAAATTCAGGTTGCACGTGCCAGGGTGTTTCTAGTGCACCTTTGGGGGAGGGGGATCCGCGACAAATAATGAGAAAACACGATTTGTTTATAAAAATCGGTCTAAATCTGTTAAAACTGGGTAATATGTGACTGCGTTCAGGGTATGACCAGATTGCTTCCCCCTGGATCCGTCCCTGGCACGTGCACTCGATAAAATCTGAACGCGAGAAGAAATTGATAAAAGGCGGCGAAATCACAAAGTGTTCAGGACCTGAGCTTCGTAAAGCTTAAGTATATCTACACACTTAGCAGACTTGATTAAACAAATCGCCATGATATAACTATTGTGTTTACTTTCCCGCTCATTGTAACTAGTCACGTCATCCATGCTTTCTTAGTTGCTTCATCAGTAAAACCGATACAGACTTGTCAATTTATTTGGTATGCAAAACTCGTCCTTATCTCCCCTACAGGAACCGATCTCATTTGATAGCTCCCAAGACGAGAAAGGACCTGACCTTGGAGACTGAGCTCTCAACCCTGAGATCTGCTCTCAAGAGAGTTTTGCAAACATGAGATGAGAAAGTTCTCTCCACTGGAAAGGATCCTAGAAGGGTTGATATGAGTGTGATAATGGACACAGTAGTGAGAGATGTTATCATACTGTGGTCAAGTCTGACTCACAGTTCATGCCCCCAGTAAAAGTGAAATCTCGTGCAATCAAGAAGAGGCTAATGGATGCTTGGGTCAAGGCCGGAGATATCGTCAGACACAGCATCACAAATAAAGATCAGACCAGTCGATTTGATGATAAACTTGACACATTGCTCGACATCACAGTATGTCAGTGTGTGATTGAGCCATGTCTTGAGGCTGCTTCTCTTCCTGTCCTGGATTCCACATCAACTGTAACTGTCCCAAGCAGGAGAAGCTCCCAGTGTTGGAGCTGGAGTGGATTTACAGGCAGCGGACCAAGAAGGGCGAGAAGTCCGGGATGATGATGATGTCTGTGGACAGGGTGGAAACGGAGAGACTAAAGAAAGCTGAGAAGAGAAGCAGGAAACGACGTTGAGAGAGGAGAGGACCAAGAAGAAGAAGCTGCAGAAGGAAGAGCAACTGATTTTGCATGATGAGATGTTAGTTCCCCAAGTGCAGTGAATATCATTTTTGGATGAGCCCACTCAGTCTGTTATCTCCGACTCCAGATCAGACAACAACAATAATATAACAGACATACTCAAGGATACTGAGCCATGCAACACGTGTGCTTCATCTCCCAACATTAGCACTGATAAGAGGAACTATATACCAATCAAACACGCTGCAGCGGCCAGTTTAAGGTTCCAGAACTCACTTATTTTTTTTAAACGTGCCCAGCTTCCGTCAGATCTCTCAGGAAGGCAGAGCATGTTGCTGCTGTCTGAGCAGCAGAGCTCACTGTTACTGGGGGTATGAAATGTGAGTTAGACTTGACCACAGTATGATAACATCTCTCACTACTGTGTCCATTATCACACTCATATCAACACTTCTAGGATCCTTTCCAGTGGAGAGAACTTGCTCATCTCACGTCTGCAAAACTCTCTTGAGAGCAGATCTCAGGGTTGAGAGCTCAGTCTCCAACATGTCTCTCCCTTTCCCCAGGTAATTTACCAACCCTGAAGTCAGGTCCTTTCTCGTCTTGGGAGCTATAAAATAAGATCGGTTCCTGTAGGGGAGATAAGGACGAGTTTTGCATACCAAATAAATTGACAAGTCTGTATCGGTTTTACTGATGAAGCAACTAAGAAAGCATGGATGACGTGACTAGTTACAATGAGCGAGAAAGTAAACACAATAGTTATATCATGGCGATTGGTTTAATCAAGTCTGCTAAGTGTGTAGATATACATAAGCTTTACGAAACTCAGGTCCTGAACACTGTGTGATTTCGCCGCCTTTTTATCAATTTCTTCTCGCGTTCAGATTTTATCGAGTGCACGTGCCAGGGACGGATCCAGGGGGAAGCAATCTGGTCATACCCCTGAACGCAGTCACATATTACACAGTTTTAGCAGATTTAGACCGATTTTTATAAACAAATCGTGTTTTCTCATTATTTGTCGCGGATCCCCCTCCCCAAAGGTACACTAGAAACGCCCCTGGCACGTGCAACCTGAATTTGTGGCCAGCATGGCTGAACCTGATGGCTCGCGATCGCTCGAAAGCTCACACTGCCTGCGAGCCGGCATTATCCCATAACTTCTCTACCCATAACTTCAAAAACACATATGTTCGTTTTTGCGACCTTTTAAGTAATTTGTGACAAAAACGTATTTGAAGAAAGTTTCTTAGAATTGAATTTCGCATAATAAA